>OY757922.1:56921683-57274183 GCA_963585895.1 Sepioteuthis lessoniana
TTCGGTTTTCTAAGTAAAAAACAAAAAACAAATGGATAAAACGCTGGCTAGAAAATTGAAGTTAAGCAACGATGAGCGTGCTGTGTACTTAGATCAGTCACCACTTACTAACAACACTGTGCACGTATTGCAAGAAATCTGAGGCATATGTGCCATAATAGACAAAACATAGTGGATGATATATTAATCCTATTTGCTACCGGAGATCTGACTTACAAGCAGCACCTTCCTAATGTATTTAGAGATAGATTGATGAGTACGCTTTGTAGTCGAATGTAAAACGTATGTTTGGCACTTCATTATTATTATTATCTTGAGTCATAATAAATTCCCTAAATATCTAATGGCTGGAATTTGCTGTTTGTCTAATGGTAAATTATCGTTTTTCTGGCTGTTGAGAATTAGGACGATTCTCACTGTATCCATTGCGTTTTGTCTTATGATGAATTTTATTTGAAAAAATACAAAAATAATATTGATATAAAGGTGCATAAAATTTTTCCCTGTGCCAAATATGAGCTTACGCACATTGGCTTGTGAAAGCTGCAAGCTATTACAAAATCAATTTATGGCCTTCGATATATCAATCATCAAACAACAACAATATTGATCAAAATTATTGATCATTAGAATGAATTCTATGAGAAGTCAATAAAGATTATTTGTAACGCAGATTTTACAAGCATACATTGAGATAGATAAAGAAAAAATAAAGAATTGAAGGATAATATATATATAAGACTCATTCGTTTTTTTTTTAATTTGCAATGAAAACTTTTAAAATGATTTTCTTTTAATAAATAAATTCGGTGATTTTGGTGTTGGTAGATTTGAAAATTGAAATGTCTTTTTGCCTAATTAAAAACAGATGAAAAATTAAACCATTTGTTTAAATAATTTAATCTTTGTTTGAAGAATTTTTTATCAAGTCAGAATATGATCCCATTTAATAAAAATGTATTGCGTGTTATATGTTATTAGCTGATTTACTGTGAAATAAAAAGAAAAACAAAAGGAAAAATGTCTAAGTGCGAATTCTATAATTTTTGTCAGGGTTAGAATATATATTTATATGTATATATTTATATGTATATAGTTATATGTATATAAAAGGGAAAAGGAGATTTGACAAATAAAAATATTCCTTTATATGTTATTTATTTTTTGATGGTTCTCAATTCATGTTGAGCTTAGGTCAATGTCAGAAGAAAAAGGTTGTTTGGAAAAATTATTTTTAGAATTTTCAAAAAGTTTTCAAGGGAGTTGATATGCCACAAGATAAGCAACGAACAGAAAAGACAAAGCTCCTGGATATTCCCTTATGTTAATTAAAAAAATCAGATAACTAAAACTATTTCCATTAATAGTAAAGCCAAAAGAGAAACTGAAGCGCATCCTCCTCGTAACAACGTTTAACAACATTCTCTAAATAATCCAGGAATGGTGGGATATTTTGTAGGTGAAATCCAACTTAGAATATATTTTTAGGAAGTAGGCATAATGACTTATCATAGAAAGAATAACCTCAGTCAAATGATTAGAAGCAACAACATACGTAATAAAGTAATCCATAAGAAGCCCACCACAAAAATCCACAACATTTTCTTACCATGTAATATTAAAACAATATATGTTGGGAATACATTGAATCAACCAACTCATTCGCTTGCTTCACAACTAAAAAGACTTGAAAAATTTACTATGAATCAAATTACAGTAGCAAAAACATATTTTTAGTGGACTACACACGCTGCTCAAAACGATACGTTGAAAAGCCAGAATGGTAATTTAATTTTAAACTTAATAACTACTGACTCAGGATCACGTCTATGAATTACAGCAAATTAATACTTATAGAACAGCAAAACTATTCAAAGAGTCACAATTTAATAGAGATATAAAACTCACTATCATACAAAGAATTGGAACAGATATAAATATCAAAACAATAAGTGAAAAATAAGTAAAAAGCAAAAACAAAAAAAAATGAATAAAACACTGACAAACACACGTGCCATTTTTATTTGATATGGAACTTAATTGCCCAACCTTGGAATAAAATTTGGGTTTCATAAGAATCTATGTAAACACATTAACCAGCCCGTCAGCTACTGCTGAGATGAAACTTAATGGGTTTTTAAACTTAATGGGTTTTTTTATTAGCAAGGTGACTTTATATATATATATATATATATATATATATATATATGTGTGTGTGTGTGTGTGTGTGTGTGTGTGTGTGTGTGTGTGACTATTGCATAATCTTTCACTGACCACTTCCATCCTTCATAATTTCACACTATAACATTAAAAATTCTTATGTCTGGATGAGAAGTACTATCCTAAACTAGGCTGCTCAGATACACGAGTCTCACGGAGGAGAGTTCCTTGTCAAGGGACCACAAAACCAAGATGTAAGTATAAGATTCCTGTCACCCATGCATAGATGTGTAACTGCATACTTCCAACTGGTCGTATCTGCACACGTCATCGCATCTCATTCACCATGGGACTTTTTCGAGAGAAAGTTTCATAGATGAAAAGATTGTAAGCGAACGTTTGTACATCATAGTATTATAATGGCCAACATTTATACAATACGGATACCAATCTCTAAGTCTTCATTATTATGATCACGTGAAAAGCCTAGGCAAGATAATCAGTAATCATATCAACTGCCGATGTTTTATCAGCTTTGTCCGTCATTTAGTTGGATATCTTGACAAAGAATAATGTGCCTGATGGTCATTGAGAAAAAAAGCTTCCTTCACCCTTTGACCGGTCTTGTTTTTCATCCTCCAGAGTATTTAACCACCCACTTCACAAAAAAAAAAAACTCTGGAAGGATAGTGTCTAACCACTCTCCTCATCAAATAAACTTGGTGGGTGTGGATGACACGATTTTGAAACAGGTAATACTGGGTTGCATTGTACCAGTAGCACTTTGTGTGACCTGACACACACCCACACACACCACACACACACACACTATATATATATATATATATATATATATGTATATATATATATATATATATATATATATATATATAGTTCAACCCACCCTTCTGTAAACTCTGAAATATTAATATAGGAATATATTTTTTAAACTTAGTCGATAAAATTTTCCAGAAAAAAAGCCTAAGTAAAATCTTTAATAGAAATGCCTGAAAAATCAGCTACTCATTTAAAAAATAATGGATAACCATAATAAAAAAAATTGCTGAACAAATCAAACCAGGAAAGTAAAGAAAAAAAACATGTAATTGTAGGATTAAAGAAGAGTACCCTTTAGAAAATAACCATAACGTATATAGTGTTGTTTACCAGGCCAAAATTTACCCTAAAGAAAGAAAAATTAATAATAAAATATGCATTGCGATATCATCACTAAACTGGAAGTACCGATATAATAATCATAGACAAACTTTTAATAACCCCAATCAAAATATTACGGAGAACTAAAAGAGCAAGGAATAGTTTGCAGCAAGCAATTCACATGATAGATGTAATTTATGTCTAGATGAAAAAAATCAATATTTTAAAATACAGTGTTTATTCTAATATTATAATTAAATTTATAGTTGATAGGTTTATAAATAAAATAGGTTTTTGATCCTATCATTTAAAGTTACACCACAACTTAAATTCAAGATTTTATTAACATTTTATTCAAATATTAGGCAACCTTTAGTGATTAATAATATGAGTCAAATTAATACAAATATGTGCCACAGCATTATTGATATGAAGAATTTACATACAAATGTTTTTATTCCCTAATAAACTTAAATCTTTGAAATATTTTTAGTGCTTGAAATATGGACAATCTTATTTCATTCACAAAAGAGCAATAAAGGTAATTGACAATAAAAAGAAAATTAATTTTCGTATCATTAGACTTTATCTAATAACTATAAAAAAATTTGATAATTAGTTACTAAAATTCTCGATTTAACTTATAAATTTAATTATTTCTCAAAATAAAAATAACCCAAACCTTTTTAAGAATCTTAAAATTGAACAAATGATCATATTATTAAAGAAAAAACAAAGAAAGAGAAAAAATGTTAAAAACTAAGACATAGGTAAAGACTAAACAATTATACAAGATAGGTAAAATTAACTAAAAACAATGATACGGTATTACTACGAATTTATAAAAAATCAAGATATGAAAAATATAAATATCGATTTAAACTAATAAAAACAGTTGGATAAAACATCTGTTAATTTTCTAAAATCTAAACATAAAACAATCGATAAAGTATTCAATACCATGAATAGATTTGAAATAAAAGTTGAATAAAAAATCTGAAAGAAATATTGAGTAGATATATTACTAAATTCTTTAAAATAAATTTGCAATTAAGATTAGAATAATTATATGATAACTATGAAACCAAAAATATGTCTTGTGATAACGAAATAAAAATAAAAATAAAAAGAGATCATTACCGAAAAATGGACGAAAATGAAGATAAAAGAAATCACTCATTATATATCGGAAAATTTTTTGCACATTGGAGGATCTTCTTAACAAAGATATATAACGAATTCGATTTTTATAAATAAGACACGTGAATTCTTTCGTACCTAAAGTAAGAAAGAATTATTCCACGAAGTTAACGATTAGAGAATTTTTCAAATTCCATCCGAAAATCCCGACAAACTGGAAAAATAGATTTATAATAGAATATATTCATTGATTTTCTTGTTTCTCAATGATATTTTGCCCTGCACACGCTAATTTATATATGTCTGCATATATTATAAACTTTACATTGAGCACTTAAATTGGATGATTCCGTTTAAGTATATCTATCTATCTATATATATATATATATATATATATATACATATGACCAATTGAAGATATTTGAACCAGAAAACAATTTTCATTCAAAAAAGGAATATGCTTCGTCACTAATACATCACACACACACACACACACACACACACACACACACACACACACACACACACACACACACACACACCCAAGAATCCATACACTTTCACACATTTATCAACCGCCACTGGTTTATCACCCTTTTTATCGAACTGCCATTAAAACATACTTTCTTTCTTCCTATTTTTCCTTCTTTGTTTTGTTTTTATTTGTCTGTATTCATTTGTAAGATTGACAGTTATACTAATAGGCTCTTCAAAAATACACGAAAAACCTGTCAATGGATAATTGTCTCTTCAATTTGAAATTCTATGGCAAAACTATTCAATCGTTTCTTTTTTGTTTTTGCCGGTGATTCAAAACTAAATTTTCTATTTTTGTCTATTTTGAAAATATACTAGGTATTCATAATTTTGTTTGTTGGCTTCTATCATTACAACTTTTACAGTAAAGCCAGCTAAAATATTTTGAAAGCCAATTTTCAAGTCCTGCATCTTGTAAAATTCACGCAATAAAAATCTTCTTTGGCATAATTTTTTGGCATTAAACTTTTAATCTTTATTGTTTTATTGGTCAAATCCTTAACGTTTTATGCTTATTTCTTTACTGTTTAATGACCTTTATTGAAAAATAATGGAGTTTGACTTAAATACTAATGATGTAAAATGGGAACGGATATTTTACTTATTGATCAATACTTCTTCCTAAGATCAGATTATAGCATCTGATTAATTGATTTTAACGGCATGACAACCCATCTAGGTTTATTTTATACTTAGAGGTTCGGGAATAGTGTTCATTGTTTGTTCATATTTACATTTGTGTTTTTTTTTAAAGATTCGTTTCTGCACACTGTTATATGACATAAAGTATCCCTATCTAACAAAAATAAATCATTCGAAGTTGAATGGTTACAAGTAATCCTATCTGTTACTAATAACAATACCATTTCAAGTGTGAAACAGCCGGCCACATCAAACATGAGGGTGACTTCGCTTTCAATCCGCTGATCGCACCGCTAGTCGGATATATCTTCGGATGACACGATTAACTCGTTATCTGCCTAGGTTATATTTTTTAGATCCAGACAACAGATCAATCGCTAATTGCAGTTTCTAGTCGGCAAGTAAACGAATGAGACAGTGCAATTAAGAAATTGAAAAAAAAGTCGACGCCAACAGACAACAGGGCTTTGAAACAATAATGATATTTAGTAAGAAAAGAAAAGAATGTCTTTTAACAATAGTATAAACATTCACCCTTTTCAGAGGTGGGGGTTAAGTTAGAGACCCGGTTAACTAAGTCATTCGATTCCTTATATAAATTTAGGTTTTCCTATTTTCCCTATAAGGCAATCCCAAAGGCGGTTATATTTGCTTTCTTTCAATCCTTTAGATTATTCTGCAATGCTGTAATATGACATACTTTCTTCACTTTCTATATCCAGGATAGTCTGACAGAAGGCCAAGATGTAAAATCAAGTAGTCGCTTTTGTTACTGACGCGTTGTATGCGGCTCTCGTTGTCCTTCTACATTTGCCGTGTTTTCCTAATTCACTTCTTCGCGTTCTCTCACAATGTTGTAATAAGATGTGTTTCCTTCACTTTCTATACACGAGGCAGTTTGGTAAAAGGCTCCCTGGAGGTATCTTCACTTCTCTATCTCCACGAGTCTGGCACAAAGGCACATCTCATTCCATCCGTGCTGGTTTCTAAAGAATCATATTTCGAATTCTCTTTACTTTTCTATCTCAAAGAGTCGGACACAAGATCATCTAGGCGTCGCATTATAGCAGTCTTACCTCACTTCTTTCATAGTGTTGCATATGGGTAAGAATACATCACGTCCAAAACAACATGTAATAAGGATTTTCTCTACCACTCCACTCAGAGCAGTCTTACGCAAGGCCAGAGCCTAGAGAGACGCAAATCGAGTCGTCAACTCGCGCTCTCTCCACGAAACTCATCGAGAAAAAAAAACAGTATTGTATGTACACCTCTATCAGATTTGGGAAGATGGGCGAAGTTAAAAAATATCAATCTTCTCCTAATTTGGTTTCTAACAACCAACTCAGCCTCCCACTGTTTGTCCCCCACATTTTCTTTACTCTTAATTTTATCCCAAAAGAGTGTTCCTTCCTAAATTTGGAATAATTACAATCCTATATTCACGCGACATAATGTTGGTAACTGATCATTCATAACGGTAAAAGAACTGAATTAAAATTTTCCATATTGGATTTTTTTTTATTTGCTGTTTTCTTAATTTTTTGCTCCCAGGCCGGCTGATAGACAAAGGCTGACCTCCTGGTCAATCTCCTTAACCGATTTCCTTCTTACCTTAGCTTTGTAGATAAAACAATCTTGTTTGGAGTTTCTGATCCATGGGAATAATGAATAACAATCGTTTCACTCTACATATTTTTTACTTCTTTTTAGTCAAAATGTCACTTTACTTCTGAATCTACTCTTGTAAATGTTCACTTTTTACAATGTACGGAGTTCATTCTCCTAATATCCACTCGGGCAATTTCTTATTTTTATAATCAATAAATTTCCTCGACTGTCCTCTGACCTATGGTGCCACACAAGTAATTATTTCTATTCAATATTCAATTATGATATTTTACTAAACAAGAAAGTAATGGTTCAGTGAACCCGATACCAACTTCTTCATCATTGTCGCTGGAGTCTTGCAAGGAGATAAATTAGTTCCATATTTGTTTATAATCAACCAGACAACGTCATCATCGTCATCATCATGTTGTGTTGGTAGCACGGATATCCCTGACCCTCTCTCGCCACTTCTCCCTATCGTTCATCGCCTCTGGCAGGTCTTCTGGACTACATCCCGTATCCTCACATATTTGCTGAATGTATGTTCGTGCTGGTCATCCTGCTTTTGCTCTGCCATATGTGGGGGTCCATAAGAGTACATCACTTATGAGTTCGTCCCTGCTTCTCCAGCAGTGTCCTGCATGTCTGGTTCGTTTAACTTGATTAGTTTTCGTGATAGGAGGAATGTAGCCGTACAGTTGGTGTCTTGTGGGGTGTTGCCGCCAGGACTTGTTCAAGATTGCTCGCAGCATTCTTGTGTAATTGCCGTCTAGCTTCTTCTCCAGCTGTTTTGTTAGAGTCCATGTTGTGCATCCATATAGCAGTATCGATACGACCGCTGCCTGGAAGAAACTGCGTTTCATTTTATCGGTTAGGTCTGATTTCCATATAATCGATAGCCTATTGATAGCTGGCCATGCCTTCGTAAACCTCGTGTCGATGTCCTTTTCGGTTGATGAGACGTTGCTTTCTAGGTAAGTGAATTTGTCTACTAGTTTAAGAGGGGTTCCGTCTAGAGTAGAGATGTCACCCGTTTGATATTCCGTTTTGTGTGCATTGACATAGAGGCCTATGCCTGCGGCTGCTCGTTCCAAACTATGCAGTAGTGTTTCGGCTTGGTTGGGTGTATTTGCCAGTATCGCTATGTCATCGGCGTAGTCGGCGTCGGTAATTATTTTTGCGGGGTACCTTCTGCTTTTTTTCTTTGTCAGCTCGAAGCCGTTCTCTCTGATTTTATCAATCAATGTTCCTAGTACGTAGTCTAGACAAATGATAAAGAGGTATGGAGCTAGCGTGTCCCCTTGTAATACTCCTGCTACAATGTAGAAGTATTGTGTGTCTCCATCTGGTGATCGTACTCTTACTTTGGTGTTTCAATAGAGAATCGTTATTGCTGCTACGGTTTCTTTAGGTAGGCTGTATGCTAGTAGGATTTGTTCCATCTTTCCTCTGTGAATGGAATCGAAGGCTTTGGTAAAGTCAACAAATAGTAATGTCGCTTGTAGGTTTTTGGCCCGTACACCTTCAAGGATTCTACGGATGGTTAATATTTGTGAGGTCGTGGATCTATTTCTTCGGAAGCCATTTTGGTTTTTCCTAAGTATGTTGTCGATTTTGGGTTCTATGCGGTTTCGTAGTAGGGTATTGTAGATTTTGGCTGCTATGGATGTAAGTGTTATGCCTTGGTAGTTTTTGGCTAATCCGAGGTCACCCTTTTTAGGGAAAGGGAGGATGCAACCCTTCATCCATCTATCTATCGGATTTTGATTATATACTGCGTTGCAGTGTCGGAGCAGTATGTCGTCGAATTGTCTGGTCTTCCATACTTCTGGGGGGGTTCTTCCTGTGTGAACGGTCCCAGTTTAATGTCCAATTGCTTACTAATTATTCTGGTGATTGGTTCCTGTGTTACTTTCGGTGGGTTTCCTAGTAGGTTTTCGAAGTGCTGTTTCCACAGTTTTATTCTTTCCTGTTGGTTTGCAGCTTTCAGTTTTGCTTTGGCTGTGCTCTTTCTTCTACTCACTTCGTTTATTTTTTGCCAGGCTATCCTAGATTGTCTATCTTCCACCGAGTCTCTAATCTTATCTAAGAAGCAGAAAATATAACGGAAACAGAATACACCCGACCAAGCTGAAAATCTTCTACATAGCCTCAAGCAAGCAGCAGGATGCATTGGTATCTACGTGAACATAAATAAAACAGAGTTTATGAGTTTTAAATGAGAAAGAGCTATCTCCACTTTAAGTTCAATTAACTCGGCAGCAGTATCGCATCTACAGAAAATGATGTCAATGTACGCCTTATAAAGGCGTGGATTGTTATCGACAGATTATCAATTATTTGGAAGTCTGATCTATCCGATACAATAAAACGGGATTTCCGGGATGAAAGGGAGAGAGAGAGAGAGGGAGAGAGAGAGAGAGAGAGAGAGAGAGAAATCCGTCCTATCAGCTCGACTTGATGATGATGAAGAATAGTCATTTGTTTCTACACACTTATTTGGTTTTAACTAATTATAATCCATAGTAAACAATTATAGCTTCAAGCAACTATTCCTTATATAACTAATTTACAGTTATATGGTGTCAAGTATTCTGATCCAATACAAATAATTTTACAGCAAAACTATTTCAACCTGTAGCTGGAATCCTTACAACCAGAGTGTTAAATACTACATTAAAAATTATGCAAATGAGTATATTTATTATTTCAGAGGAATATTAAAGTTAAAGTAAGATATTTTTAAAAAGACGAGTATATATATATATATATATATATATATATATATATATATATATATATAATTCATACATATATATATATATATATATATACCTTCGCAGAAGGATTGATAGAATTAGCTAACTGACACCTGCCCCGTTACTCATACTTTACTTCATAGGTTACAGGTGACTCGGGATACAAAATTAGATTTTTCTTTATTTTACTGCGATATCTGGCTCAGGCAAACGTTTTCTCACTTTCATTGAAATAATACAGCAATATTTTGTAAGTCGTACAATTCAAATTTAAGGAAAACCAAGTTTCTAAAAATGGAATTACTCACACTTTTATTAGAAGCATTTTTAGACGTCTTTATATATCTTGATAAAGATAAACAATTCCAAACAATGCAATGCAAAAACAAAAAAATCCAAACAAGCATTCATAAATAAATCCACTCTCAATACTCTCAAACCAAACATCTCAAAAATAGTCAACTCGACTCACAAGATTTACGATTAAGAATAATCTACTTTAAGAATATTGATTTATTTAATCATATCCATAAACAAAAACAATAATTTATTGCATATGGTTACTTCCATAACTCAATGGAATATCAAATTTACAGAGCTATCACCTTCTCAAAAATGAACATCTAAAATTAACAACAATAAAAAAGAAAGAAAATCAAACCATATTCCTCACGTGCTAACATTTTAAAATACCATTACTCCATTTGCACAAATAATTAAGAATTGCTGGGAAATTTTTATGCTAAAACCCGAATTAAGTGATATATTTCTAGAACCGGGAAAGCTCTCAAATCGTAGAACTAAAAAAAAAAACAACCAAAAAACGCCATAGCTATTTGAAAAGAAGCAATGACATCCTAAACAACGAAATTATGCAACACAAATCAACAACGAAAACAATAAAATTTTGCCATCCATGTAATGGATTTTCTCCAGACTTCGCAAGAAAGGCATAATGGAAACACGCTTTGTTTGAAATGGGATCGATGATCTGAATTCAAGTCTTGGACGGAGGTTGTTTGCGCTCCACTTTGCGCTTGATATATTTTTTGAAAAAAATGAAAATATTTTTAAACAATAATCAAGCTTCCCATAAACAAATGAAATGTTAAGAATATTCAAATTTCATAAAACACAACCTCTCACATTCCATGAGTAAGTCAAATAATTTAATCAGTCTTTAAATGTATTTCTCTCAAAATAAACACGCCCTGTTAATGATCTTAGGCCGAAACCGGTCGGGCTTGATAAAAAAGTTAAACTTGACAAAATTTATATGATGCTTTTTCATTCACACACACACACACTTATAAATGTGTTTACACACAAGCGAATCCCCCCACTCTCTCTCTCTCTCTCTATATATATATATTGTGTGTGTGTGTGTGTGGTAATAATAATAATAATAATAATAGGAAAAGGTTAAAAAAAAAACCCCTCTAAATCTTGAAAAAAATTTGCCCACAATATATATTTAATTTTTACATGCATTTACTCTAAAGCATTTTTTAAAGTTATGACTCCAATATATATATATATATATATATATGTATATATGTGTGTGTGTGTGTGTGTGTGTGTGTGCGCGCTTGTGTGTCTGTGTGTGTAAAATAATTTGGGTGTTAATTCATTTTAATGATTATTTTATTTAGTAATTAATTATATTAATTATTTTATTATATAATTTGGTAAGATTGTAGTTTGGTTAGAAATATTTGAGTGGAAATGCAAGTCAAATCAGAAAAGTCATACACGTGCACATGTGTCGACCAAGATATCAGCTCCAGTGAAAATAACGGAAACCCAAATGTAAATGAAATGGATTCATGGTGTCATAATTTTGAGGGAACTTGAATAAAAACATAATGATAGTTTGGGACGTGTGTGATGATTATGATGAAATATTCAATTTTAGAATATATAAAAAATAATTTGAAGATGGAATCAGTTGATTGGTTTGGTTTGGTTGGTTTTATGGCATATCAACCTTTGTAGGTTATTTAATACCAAATCCATTTTTATGTAAATAATCTGTTCTATTGAAAATAGTTCAGTATAGCATAAGTACACTGTTTAATTGTCAAAAACGTTTCCATTTCAAACTATTCAAGCAGTATTATGTAATAATTCAGTTAAGTGTAAATACAGTTTTAATGTCGAAAAACAGTTCTATTTCAAATAATTAAGTTAAGCATAAGCACGCAGTTTAAATGTAAGTACGGTTTAATTGTCAAAAACGTGTCTATTTCAAGCTATTCAGTTTACTCAATTCATTTTAGCATTAGTATGCTGTTAGTTCTATTTAACCCATAGATAGGGCCCTATCAGGGTGGACCTGGGAGCGATGGCAATGAAGGGGTACTCCGCATTCCCCAAAGCTCCAGCACTGCTGGAACCTCACCATCAGATTGTTAAGTGTCATATCCAGGACACTCGTTAGGGGGGGGGTCGGTGTATTCTACAGCCCCAGCCGACTGGGCAATAAACAGATTTAAATGTCAGACAGTTTTATTTCAGATAATTCAGTTCAGCATAAGTACACAGTTTAGACGTCAAAAACAGTTCTATTTCGAGCAATTCAGTTCAGCACTAGTACGCAGTTCCAATGTCAAAACAGTTATATTTTAAACAATTCAGTTTAGCATAAATACGCAGTTTAAATGCAAAAATCAGTATTGTGAAAGAAGCACGGTTTAGTTCTATTTAACCCATACCTAGGACCCTTATCAGGTGCTACCACTCCGGGCCAGAGTGGACCTGGGAGCGATGGCAATGAAGGAGTACTCCGCATTCCCCAAAGCTCCAGTATTGCTGGAACCTCACCATTAGATTGTTTAGTGTCATATCAGGACACTCGTTGGGGGGGGGGTCTTACCCCTCTGCAGAGAAGCAGTTGGTGTATTCTACAGCCCCAGCCGACTGGCCAAGGAATCAGTTGAGTTTTGAAACCCAAAGAGATAAGTTGGGTTAGACATTGGAGCGGGCCGGTAAAAGAAGCCATCAGCCGTTTCAGAGCCCTTCAGGGCAGCAACAGTGGTCAGTTGGGTGTCTGTCCTCCACCGTTTCAATGTACAACAGTAGACTCCCCTCTCTCTTGTGCTTCGACGACTGATAGGAAATAGTATACAGTCCAGATAAATTATTTCGTATCTGATTAACAGTGTCGCCTGTTGTTATTTTTTTTTAGTTTTTAACATTCAAGATGATATCGTATTATATATATATATATATATATATAAATCAAAATAAATCAGAGGTTATGTGAATATAAAAGTTTTTTCGCTTAGCACTCAACACTATAAAGTGAGGATCAATGGTATAGTGGGGCAATCCAGGGAATGGAGTAGCACCTTCCCCTACATCTCGGTGTAGTAACTATTGAAAAGGAGCCTTCGGGTTACCCTCGACTAAGGTCACCAACTTTTATGATCCTTAATAGCTAAGAATTTCTTTTTTGTTATTTTCGGATGAAGCATTTAACATTTCTTTAAATAGCATACTATTTAATTTCTTTAAATTACATACTCTGAATATTTTTTCCTATTGTCGTGGACCAGTAAAGGGTCCGGAAGAACTACACAACTCGGTTTTGCGTAGAACAAAGTATATTAACGAAGTATAATACAACATATGTACAAAGGGTTTGAACTTAGTCCGACTGCCAAGTGTTAGCCGGGAATAAGTACAGAGCCGACCGCTGGTTGGGTACCATAACACATATTTCTATATTTATGAATTTCTATAATTCGTTTTTGTTTATATACTTAGAATTCATTGGAAAGGTGAAATCTCGAAAGATGATATCATTTGAAATAGAAACGGAAAATTATTTCTCATTTCGTCTCCTCTTTGATGTTCTTCGACTATACATCTGACTTTCAACATTTTCTTTAAGGCTTTCCTCGGTTTGCCGCAGTGACTGCAATCTCTTCCTCTGGTCTGAAAAGCCACACACACACACATACACACACACATATATCTCTCTCTCTCTCTCTATATATATATATATATAAGTCTTACAACTTTTAAATCGGAACATATTTTACAGTGTCACTTGTCATCAGGCTACCTGGGGATAACTTTCAAATATTCATGTTTATAAAACTATTGTTGTCAGCACCCTTTCATTCAAAGATAAAGATATTCATCTTTTTTTGCTGGGGGATGTTGCTATTTATTTTATTCGCTGATTTCTCTTAAACCTCTTTAAAAAATTTGATTGATTAACCAAGTAAAAAGAAACGGTCGAATTATTTTTTGCTTTGTATCTCAAATTAAAGAAATCATCTTCAACGGATTGATTTTGTTGTTTTAAGTTTATATCTCATAAATAATGAAAATTAGAAATAAAACACAGGAGAAACAGGAAAGTGTCTCTTAATGGATGTCTGAAGAGCGATTTTAGTTTATATACATGAAATAGTTCTGAATAGTTCTCAGCTAAACAAAGATGGGAATTGCTTTTTTCGGGATAAGTATTTAATAAACGTGAGAAATGATGAGCCAAACATGTTGAACTGCTGGATAAATATATGGAATGAGGTAAACATTTTATGACTATTTTTGTTCTTTCTTAGCAGAACCGAAAGCTTTTCCAACGACCACCGAGATTATGTCTGTTCGTCTCTTTTCCCTTCTGTACCTTACTGTAAAAGAGCAAAATGAAATTGTTATGAAGAATAGATCTATTTTATACAAATGAATGTGAAAAAGGTTCATGCAATTTTTTTTAAAGTTCTAGAATATGTATAAAATTTTACTATTCAAATCAGCCAAACTTGTACGTTTTATCTTATGGAGGTTTTTATATGTTTTTTATTTATATTCTTTTCCATGATGACGGGAAAGATGGGGTGCCCATAGTTTGTCAGGATCTCCAACAGGCATGCTAAATTATATCCTAGGTTTCACAATTTATCAAATGCTGTCACCGAATACTTTTTTATTCTTATGTTTATAAATTGGCCACATACATGGCAAAATGCGTCTGGAGAGTGCTTGTCATTTCTGATAAATTCAGATCGGTCTATGAGTTTACTTAGATTGTTAGAAATAAACTGAAGTGATGAGTGATTATATATATATATATATATATATATATATATCCTCACTCATCATTTCAATTTTATAGGACTTTTGAGAAATTTGTGGAACTTCGTAGAAACTTTTAGAATTTTCTAGATGTATATAAAATAGACTAATAGACAAACTCTCATTTGAGAGTATTTTTACATCAGCGTTATCTGATGGTTTTCCACTGGCGTTTCAGTGACAGCAAGTGTCCTCAAGTCTCCAGGACTCTTCTTAGTATTCTGGCCGACCTCAACACTGCTTTTGTTTGGATGGTCTCGAATCATCCTGTACCAATCCATTGATGAGCGTACTGAGCGCGCCAATTACAATTGGTATCACCGCCACTTTCAAGTTCTATATCTTTTCAAGTTTTCTAGCAAGGTCCAGGTACTTATCACTATTTTCGCTTTCTTTCAGTTCTACCCTATGATCAGCTGGAACGGCGAAGTACACTATTCGGCAGATTCTCTCTCTTTTTTTTTTTTTTGTTGAATATCACTAGGTCTGGTCATCTGGCCAAGATTAGATGATTCCTTTTCTTCCTTCTTTTCCTGACAGATATTGTCTGTCAACGTCATTTCTGGGATGTAAGGCCTTATGCATCGTCATGAGTTTCCATGTCCATTTGTTAGAGTTCTTTTCTGGTCCCCTTTAAGAATGGTCCCGGGTATCTTACGAGGGAGACAGCCGAGGTATTTATCGCTTTGATTTCTGCTATGTAATTTAGTTTCGAATAGCCTTCTCGTTCTTCTGGGACATTCTTTTTAAATTTTTCTTTCCTTTCCTCGTGTTTAATGGTGTCTGGTTCCAATATTCCAAAGTATTTGTGAATTTCCTTTTCTGCGGGTGATATGATTTTTTTCTTGATTTGGTAGTTCTAGTCCTTCCATCATGTCATTTTCCGCTTTTCCTTATTTCATAGCACAATTTCTCTGCCAAATTCCCTCCCAATATCATGATTGTATATCCTCAGTGCCCGTATTAGGGTTTCCAGTTCTTTCTCTTTCTTATCAAACAGTTTGATGTCGTCCATGTACATTAGGTTATTGATTTTTCCTACGATTTGGTAAGTTTGTGCATTTCCTAAGTATGCGAGTGAGTGGCATCATCGCTATTTCAAATATTTGTAGTGATAGTGTATCTCCCTGGAAGCTCTCTCTCTCTCTCTCTCTCTCTGGATTTTCACTTCAGTTAACCGTTATACTCCTACTTTCAGTTCGACTCTCCATTTCTCTATGGTATATTCTATAAACTTTATGAATTCACCGGATATCTTGTGCACTTTGAAAGAGTATTGTCCAGCTCTGCGAAACCATATCATATGACTTTTTGTAGTCAATCCACACCTTAGCTAGATTTTCCGTCTTTTTTTGCTCTCTTTGAGGATGTGTAAATCAATGTAGAATATCTCTCCTGTACCTCTTTCCACTTACGGCATACTTTCTGTTCCTGGGAGAAGTGACCGCACTTATTAGCGAATCGTGTATCTTCTCCCAAATTTGTGCCGTTAGTATTTTTCATTGGTAGGTACGTTATGGGTTTTGTAGTTGTTTGGGAGCGGTTTCTTGTGGGGGGTCTTTTTGGATCAGCGTGGTCTTACCTTTTGTCATTTATTCGTATATGTTTGTTTCTTCTAAGCGTCTATTCATTTCGATAGCCGGTCTGTCACTGAGAGAAATGAATTTTTAAAACCAGAATCCATGTATGCCATCGTGGCTTGGTGTTTTCCAGCTTGGTACTTTTTTGAGTGTTGCCCTGAGTAAATCGAGGTGTATTTTCATAATCAGCCCTTCTTCGAGTCTTTCTAACTCTTTTCCCATATTTTCAGACATATTCTCTGCGTTGCCATATTTTGCTCCCAATTGTTTTCTTTCCTTGTCATCCAGTTGTTGGTATGTGTTGGTGAATTCTCCCCCTATTTGCTGATAAATTTTCTTTCGTTGTTTTGCAATGTCCTGTTTTGTTTGTATTGTTTCATCCTGTCTCGGTATCTTTTTAGTCTTCCATTTTTCGCTAGTACCTTCTGATTTATTTGCTTGAGTTGTATTATTTGTTTTACAAGTTGGGTTGCGTTTTCTTTTCATCACTTGTTCCAGTGTTCCTTCCCCTGTCTTATCATTTTCGCGTTTAAGCATTTTCTGTCGAATTTCCCATCCAGATTTTTAGTTTCTGTTCGTGTTCTTTAAGAGAACAACGATTTACTTACAGACTAATTTTGCTCCAGCATAGATAAGTTCGTTTAATTACGTGATGTTTTTCGTTGAGACGCCTGTTAATAATAAGTTTATTTTTTCAGTTTCTGCCTTGATTTCTTAGCAATGGTAATCGAGTTTTCTTTTCAGAAATAATTCCCTTTATATTTTCAATAATCATTTCTTCTTCTTGAATTTATGTTTGTTCTGTGTGGTTTGCGTGTGGGTTCTTTCGATTGTTATTACTTTGTTGTTCATTTTGGTTAGATTGTTCTTGTTTTTCTGCATTTGGTGTGTCGGTTATTATATTAGTGTCTTATTGTTTGATTCCTTATCTATTTTTTGGTCTATTTCTAGTATTTCAAGGTCATAAAACAAACTTTCTTTATGATCGTCCTAACTTGGTCACCGAGTCTTTGGCTTGTTTGAATCTAGTGCCTTCTTCCCAGATTTATTCATTCCTATATCCTCTTTGTATCGGATTGCTTCTAAAATAGCAATAAAGTGCGAGTTTATTGTCTTCCATAGTTCCATTTTCTGTGTAGGTGTCTCTGGTTACTTAGGTCATCGTTCGTGTATCTGATAAAGGAAGAACAGCCAACATTCACAGGATGACTACTGCATTCCCTCTGTTGGCTATTAAAGGAGCACCTGCTTATCATGACACCCAGACCTGTTGTGGGTCCTATGTTGTGTTATGTTTCGATTTGAAATTTTTATCATGAGTAGTATATTGAGGCTATACTAGACCTGGGGGTTGTTTATCATCTGCGCACCTGTCACAGATATGACCAAGTACTCTTTAAGTAAGAGCACTCACAAACAGGTCTGTTAGCATCTTTACTTTTTTACTATCTTCTCTCATCAACTTTTAATATAGGAATAAAAAAATCTTTGCATAGTGTCACGTGGTCTCCCACTGAGAAGATAGAAATAAGATTTCTACTATCCTCGTGTTTGAATTAACAGTAGCAAGCTATCAGAGAATGACCGTTAAGAAAGAATATGGGTTACAGGGGAAACCAGATGTTTATACTTGGTGACCTCACTCGGGAAACCGGAATTGCCGACTACTATAATTAATATTATAACGTCTCAACCTAGAGGTCCATATCTTCCATTGTCTAGGGGAGGAAGACTAGAGGCCTTGGTGGGTGTGTGTATCGTGTGAAATTTGGAACCCCTTGCCAGCGGCGGTCAGTCTAGCCCTAAATTAATCCCCCACATAATATACCAGTTCTTATGTGCCCGAAGAAAAAACTCTGAACGGGGACTTATTCTACAAGGGATCAAGTGCCAACCTGCCCCGTCTTCACACGTGCGAAAATAAAGTCCCTTTTTGGGATTTTAAAGAATTTGCCGTCACACATAGAATGTATACACTATTAATGCAATATTGGTGGACAAATTAAATACGGTTAAGTAATTCCCCGATCGTTTCTAAAATGCAATCTTAAATTCTTTTTCTGACTATTTTTTTAATCATCCTATTTAATCTTAAAATTTTGTACTATTTTTGACCTGATTAAACAGTTTACTGCAAAATTATATCACTCTATTAGCAAGAAAAGAATTCAATTGATTAGTAGACTTAGTTTTTAAATATGTCTTAACAGTAAATTTCCAGTTCGAGAAGAAATATTGAAAAAATGTCTACCATGATTAGAAATTCCAATCCTCATTTTGAAGGTTTCAATTAGATCACCTCTCATTCTTCTTTCTAGTAAAACAATTAATCCTAATGTCTCTCTATAAAAGTAATATTTTATTTTTTAAAGTTATTTTTGTCATTATTCTTTGAATGATCTCCAACACTCTAATTTATCTCAACACTGGAGCCCAGGCCTGAGAGCATAAATTTATATGAGGTTTTATTGAGGTTTTATATATCTATTCAATACCAAATACATATCTTGTAGAAGAACAGCAGCGATTCTATTTAACCCATGAACGGAGTCGATAAAAGGATTCATGCCTTTCTCAAGGATATTAGTCCAAATGTGAACGCAATAGCGTGACTGGAATTAGAACTCGCTTACTTCGAGGCCGCAGTCCAGCCTTACATCACGGAACAAGTGAAAGAAACTGGTCGGTTATTACTTTTAAATGTTGCAAAACATTTTTTTATGTAAATAGCATTACAATTACTGTTTTCTAAATATGTAGAATCATTTCATTATACATTTCGCAAACAATTTACTTATTGCATTGATAAAACTTTCATTTGATTATAAGCGTTTTAATATTTTAGGATATATTTCATCAGGTCCAGTTTTTCTACCAACATCCAACTTGGAGATTATTATATTTTTATGTTTTAGCTCTTATTATTAGTTTATAGAGAATTTTTTGTAATTTACTAAGCTTTTTACTGAGATGATGTATAAGCCGTATGAATGGGGCACCAATGAAATACGACTTCATTCGTGTAGTCTTTGCTTGCTAACCGATACACCACCTGAAGCGCACCCGTCGATAACTTTTATACACACCTTGTAACAACTTTCCTGTAAAAGACCAAACTCTTCCAAAAAAATGGAAAATATGCAGCTACTACACTAGCTTTTCTAACCGCTGCATTTTTTAATTCACCTGTATTATCTTTTTTTTTTTTTTTTGTTAGATGAACGTTTTCCGAATTTAAGTTTTTGATTTTAATTAGTTGAATAATGGTTTACAATTGTATTTGATGTTTTTAACAATTTTATTTTCATGTTTAGATTTGGAAGTATCTAAATCATCATATCAATTTGGCATTATGATAGTTTCCCATTTTTGGTATAATTACAACTTATATCCAAGCTTTATCTTTTCTTTTGCTCATTTCACAAAAGTAAAGTTTGAAGAGAAAGAAATTTGTCTTTCTATTTACTTTAGGCATTAGAAATTGGTAAATAACACTTTTTGCCCGGGACACATGGAAAATTTTTTTAAAAATGGAAGGAAAATATGCTGCAACGTGATTGACTCATTGTTTTGGTGGTTTTCTCTTGCTTTTCGAATGAAAGCTAGTCTCTAAAGATCAAAGTGATCAGACTTTCTTATAGTTGTTAACTTACTAATAGCATCTCATGCTTTACTTATGGATGCACTTGCCCTCTCTTTCGGTAGATAAGATATTGCCACCGAGGTATGTGAACTAGTCTACTAATTTCAGAGGCTCAATTTTCAGAGAAACCGAAAAAATCCAAGTCTTTTACAAAAATTTAAAAAAAAGTTGTTTCGTTTTTAAACAAACCGTTTTATTTTTCATTAAGATTATTAATTTGGGACAGATTAGACCCTAGTTCTGACACTAAATAGCATCTGACGGCGAAGCTCTGTTTGGCAGCTCCGGTTGCTTTGGCCGCGACCACGAATAGGACGAACGATACGGGATAAGAAAACTGAGGGCCTCAGAATCTACAGCTTCGGCCCTAACTGGCATTGCCTGCTTGTTTGTGGTTCTTGTGAAATGAGCGAAATTTGTTGAACCATCTGGTTACTGTACTATGATAAACAGCACCTTTGCTTTGCTTTGTTTGTTTCTGTGGCTCAGTTTGAACTCATAAAGTATAAGTTCCAGATTTAGACTTCATTGCGTGTTCATATGTGTTGCTTTCAAATCACACACGGATTGAAGCAATTCATTACGTACCCACTAGCTCGAGACTAGTAGCGGGTACCTAACACGGCTTGAACTAGTAGCGGGTACCTAACACGGCTTGAACTGATTCAGTCACTTGATATAAACACCGTAATCTTGCTCCTAGTAAAATATTACAAACTTTTGACTCTTTCTAGAAATTCTTCAGAGAATCGAAACAGCTGGAATTCTTGAAGAAAAGATTTTACCTGTTTTTTAGCATCTAAATTACATATTAAGTGCACGATACAAAGAGGGTTGAGGATTGTTCTTACAATAAACAGTACCATGGTCGCCATTGCTGCGTCAGCTGTTGTAGAAGATTGGTTTCCGGGAGACAGGTAAAAATTAATGGCTATTAAACGAAAATACATGTTGCTTTTTCCTCTGGTTTGGACAGGACAATACAGAGTACAGTGTATAGGTAACAGTAATCACTTAGTTCTATTTGTGGTTCGGTGATAAATACATTTTTCTTACATAGCAGTTCAGTTGGGAATAGAGCTACAAGATGTAGCCGAATGGTCGTTAATAACATATTAAACGGTAATTGAGAGTAAACTACTGAGAAGAATTTTTGATTCATTTACTCAGAAATAATTGATAGAAAGTCCTGAGTACACAACCCAGTTCAGAATTAAATTTCGAAAGGGTAAAGTTCCAAAGAGTAAATCAAATATCAGCATGATGTTTTTTCCCTTGCAGGAAACGTCACATAAAATGGCTTACAAAGCTAGATCCGTTATAGCAAATAAAAGATTCATTTTTCTCAGAATGTGACATCGATGGTTATTTATTTTAGACAGAAAGTTGTTTATGGCTTATACCGAGAGAACAATCCATTCAGACAAGAGTATTTAATCATCATTTAGCATAAAGTCCATTTAGAGCTTGAAAAAAATTGAAAAATGTCAGAGTAAACGTATTTTTTTACATTCAAAAAGTCACAAGTTACTAGTCCCATAACCTGGTTTGGTAGTAGAGGGCGCTACTCATGTCATAGTCTTTGTCAGAAATAGCCGGGTAGAGTACTTCCTTCTCCAGGTCTATTACTGGTTTGAATTCAGATCTTTCCTTCTTTAACCTGGGTAAGACAGCAAGGTTAAAGAGCATAATCTTCCCTACGATTTACCCTTATCTGATGGGAGAATAATTGGATTAATACCTTTTCCTAAGGATATTGGCGATATGAAAAATGCAAATAGCTTCATTCCGGATTTGAACTCGGGTAGCTGAGCTCACGTCACATGATGCCTACGAGCGCCTTTTTTAAGAGTTCTAAAAATCAGTATTTTCACTTTGAATTAAACAATTCAAAGTGAAAAGACTGATTTGGAAATGGATTAGACCCATCCCCTACACCTCAGTGTAGTAGCTATTGAAAAGAGAACCTTCGAGTCACCCTCGACTTGGGTCGCCAACTTATGAAGATATAATTGTCCACAAAATATTATTGTTAGTTACTTGAAACGATATAATTGCTTGACCTACTTGAAATCAGTTGTGTACAAATTATTAGTATTAGATGTAATACTGAAACCATATAATTGTTTAGAAATTACTTGTTTTAAGAATAGTTATTTAAAAGTACAATTATTTACTAATGAAAAGTATCATTAGTTTATTGAAACCGTATAACTGCTTGATAAAGAGGACACATTCAGTATTAAATACGTGACATAGGGTAAACCAACAAATTTTGAATTTTTTTCCCGTCCATATTACTAAACAGAATCACATCTTTTAAAATCTGGATTAAAATTCAGCTCTGTTAATCAGGTTTTTTTTATGAAAATGTATAATTTATTTTTAAATCAAGCAAATAGATAAAATATTATTTATTTTCGCAAAAATGATTATATTTCCTTTTTTGCTTTTAAAAGATGGGGCTACTATAATAGTTGAGTGTAAAAAATGTTTGCCGTAAATTTTGAAAAAATCGAACATTTCAATATACTATAAAATTCAATGCAAACCAAGTTCGACTCATTACAAGGAAATTGTGCACTCCAAGTTGAAATTCGAAGCCATTGGTGATCGGGCACGAGTCATATAATTGCATCAACATCTGACGATTGTCGTTCTACAGGCAAAGATGAAAGAAAGCTGCACATCTTGTTAACTAATTGCTGTAATTACTTATCGTAAAAACGTCTTCTACGTCAGTGGAAATACTGAGACTGAAGAGGACTTGAATATGATCCAGAGAAAGACCGAGACAAGATTTTATGAACGTCGTCGAAGATTTGCTTGAAGAATCGATTGAACTAGAGGCTGAAACAGACAATCAATGATTTCCCACGCATCATGGATCCAGATGTCAGGCTGGTCCTAATTTGAATGCCACTGGAAAGTCTCCCATCTCGGATCGAAGTGTGTGGAACAAACATCCCACTGAGAGGAACTTTATTTACAAACTTGACATCACTTTCAAATCAAGGATGATTCTCAGTAGACTTTCATTAATTTTTGTTCATTTACAACACACGTACACACCAACACACACACACACACACACACACACACACACACACACACACACACACACACACATATATATATATATATATATATATATATGCACGCACACACACTCACTTAAAAGAATTAGCGCAAAATTGATAAAACAAAAGAAATATTTCTTTAGCATTATTTTTTTTACTTGTTCGTGACTATTTCTCAGATTTACGCCAGGAGAAAAGTTCTCGTGAAAAAAAATTCTTTTTCAGAAAGTTTCAAAATAGTTAAAATACTCTTAAGAAAAGCGACGAAAAAGGAATTAGAGACATATCCATTCATAAAATGAAAATTATTTTCTGGTATCCAGGTAATTTCAACTGACCTTTATATAACCCCAGCTAGTGGGGACACTTAGCCCAGAGGTCTTCATTTGGTAGATATATATTAACCATGGGTAGGGTATGTTTCTAACTATTCACGATTGGTTTATTTACTTAGGTGTTTATCTATATTTCACCCAAAAGCTGTCCCTCCAATTTCCTAGTGGTGACTTGTGAACAATTCAAATTGATGTTAAAGCTTATATACTATAGCAGGATCTTGCGGTGTAATGGTTATCGTCGTGGGAAATGGACACGGCAAACATCGTTCAAATCCAGGACGAAGTTATTTTCATTTCATTAGATCTAATACACTTGGAAAAGGTGTGTATTCAGCTATGGGTAAGATGTAGGGCACTGAACTCTTTAACCTAGGTACAGCAACCGATCTAGGAGAAGGAAAACCTTTTAATTTCTGTTTAAAAACAGATATTGTGTTGCATACTGCTTGTGCTGACGAGTTGGTATATATGTATATATCTATCTGCGTAACTAAAATGAGGATGTATAAACAATTGATCGCTGAGGTTTAACAGTGAATTTGTAATGCTGTCGTAAGTTTGTTTTTTTTTAAATTTTTATTGAATAAAAAGGGTAAAATTTGTATATATTTTGGGAAAAAATTCGAAATTATGTTAACTTATATTTTTCATTAGCGTTTCCATGAAAATTAGGATAAGTGATATGTATAAAAAATGAAGAATCTTTCTAATTTAGATCGAGAGTAAAATGAAATGACTTTAACAGAACTAAAAAGTGACAATATGACGTTAGAAGTCTTTTCATTCTACCAAGTCCATGCGTGAAACTTGATTAGATCGGAAACATTTCGTCTTCAATGTTTAGGATTTTCTTGAGATCATATGAGCATAGTTTCCACTCCAATGAATGTCGTTAAACATTCCAAGATTTGTTTATATTACTGGAATTCCTAGGATGTTTTTATCAACCCTCTTGTTTGATCCATTCTGCGGCTTTCTTCAAGAATACAATCACTGAGAAAAGAGATGGATCTTAAGGGAAAAAATGTTGGTGAATATAAAATTAATCAACCATTCTCAGCGAGACAAGTCACACGGACGATACCATTCTCATGAAGACAAGTCATACAAACAATAGCATTCCCATAATGACAAGTCAGGCAGACGATACTATTCCTAGCAAGACAAGTCACACAGACAATACCATTTCCATGAAGACAAGTCTCACCATTCGAGCCATACGAATAAAATGCTTGTAATGTACCGATGAAAAATGAAATTGAAACAACCTTTATAGACTTGGGTTATAATAGATGATCACATATACTAATCAATACTTGCATATATTCTAATATATATCTATTTATGATTTTTGTAATTTTATTTATATACCATTCCTAACAAGTAAGTCATACAGACGATACCATTTCCTGCATGACAAGCCACACAGATGATAAGTACCTTAGTAAGATGAGTTTATGGGTCAGTTCCCTCTGACAACATTTGGTGGACGCTGTATATTGACTACAACAGCTTGTAAGATATCAAGATGTTTTGTCTGGACCTTATTCAAGTCAGAGACTAAATCGTCTTAATAATGCTCCAAAGTATTTGAGCTCAATAAATGGCGGATTCATGAGTCTGTGAATGAGCTGATGTTTACGTATGGAATTAGATCGTGCTGAGCAATCGCAGTCATATTTAAATTAGTAAATGATTAAACTAGTTTAAAAGGTAAGGAGAATATCTTTACGAAAAGAGAAGGACGCATTTTTCGTTGTGAAAATGGTACCTAACTTCTGGCATTAAAACAACGAGTTATAACCAATGACATTTTATAAGCAATATTTAGACTGTTTGATCCAATCCACGGAATTTGGTTATGGATCGGGTATTTGGTAGGGTTCAAACGTTTTGTTATTATCAAATCTAAAAATTTCAAGTTTGATATTATTCAGAATTACCTCTTCAGGATAACCAATGGATAGTTCTATTTTTTATCTACTCTCAAAACGAGTTCTATTTTTTATCTACTCTCAAAACAAGTCACAAGTTCCCAATAGGTAAGGGTTTTAATGAAACTGATTTTCCTAGTTTATTGAGCAAATGAATCCCAACTTAGGATAAAACCCTGTAAAATGGTGGAGGAGTTTTATAGCTTCGTTATGAGATGAAAAAGAAGCAAAAGTATCTCTAACAAAATGTTCATAGCGATACAATTTAGGAAACTTATCAATGAGCAATTTTTCCTGAAAAGTGACAAAAATATTTATCAGAAGGGTTCCTAAAGGAATATCCATCAATACTTTGTCTATTTGCCGGTATATCTTGTTATTGAAACTAAAGGAAACTGACTTAGCAGCAAGCTCTATCAATTCAACAAAAATATTTTTCGGAAAAGACGGTGGTTCTAGAGTTTACGATCGAGTATATCTACACGAATACCAGATGTTTCATTTAAATGTATCTGGTAAATACGCCGGAGAAGTCAAAGAAACACACATTTTTCAAATCAGCAGAACTATTTATTTATTTATTTATTTAAAGAAGTAAATTGAAAAGCGTCTAGAATACTATTGTCTAAACAGATTCTGGATTTATTCAGACTGGATCAAGAATTTCAACTAACAATTTGGCCTGTTCATGTTGTGCAGAGCCTATAATAGACAAAATGAATCTAAGAGGAATACAGGATTTATGAATTTTAGGTAAACCCTGCATTCTTAGTCATGGAGAACCGACAGGACGAATTCTGTCGTAAAAATCATTAGAAAAAAGTTTTCTCATTTGAAATTGTAATAATCTTTTTTGTGTCTTAGTTTCCGTTTTTAAGGAGTCACTCTTCGAGGTGTCACCTAAATCTTCAAATTTACTTTCGTCTTCTTATATGTCCGAGGTTTTAGCAATGTTATCTGAATGATTAAGTATAACCATATATACCACTTAATTAGATTTAGTGATATAGATATTTGCCTCAGACTTCAAAAGTTTAACTGTCTAGTAATGTATTCTTTTTTTTTTTGCTAAAAAATTCGTTGGAATTGATAGGAGTGTTTAGGAAACTACATGCCAAATCACTTAGACAAGCTTTCGTGCAAAGCAAATACTCATTAAAAGTAGGCGAGTATTTATTCAACTGGAAATTCAACATTTCAACCTCAGTGAAAGTTTTTAAGTCATCAATTTTATCAAGGGAGAGATGCATAAGTTCAAACCCGAAGCCAAAACTAATTTATCAGTCTCATACAAACTACAGTTGGACGAATTGAAAATATCTTTGTCTGAATCAAAGCTACAACCAAATTTTCCTTTAATCAGCAAATTTAAGTCATTTGGATTTTTAGAATAAATTTGTTTTTGACAAATACATCACAATAAGAAAAATATTTCGAGAAACGGAACTTATTAACCAAGGATAATTTTGACAAGATTTTGCTTCATAATTAGCGATATTTGATTTTCACGAAATTTCAAGTAGTAGAAAGAAGAGTTTTGTTAGTCTCTCGATCAAACATGCCCCACACGATAATCAAAAGGATTGCAATCTAGGTGGGTTAGGCGGCCAGATGTTAGGGGTAATGCGGTCTGAGAAATTTTCTTACTGCCAAAACAGAGTTCACCTGCTTGTGTGGCATGGAACACAATCTTCTTGCCTAATATAGGGTATTCTAGCAGCCACCCACTTGTTCGAGGTCAGTATTAGCCCCTCTACTCACGTGATGCTGGCTTCCGTGTAGAGTCTGAAGCCATGTAGGAAGATGGAGGCATAAAGTCACCATCACTAGTAATCACACCAAACACCATGATATGGACTGGGTGTTTAGTTTCCATTAATATAAATATGAATCTGTTTTCAGATTGACACTAAAAGACTCTGAAACCTTTTTGTGTTGAAGCTTTCCTGTTGAAAGCCAAGCAGTACACTATGCCATTTCCAAATTTCTGAAAGTATAAGTTGCATCATGGTGCTGCTTTCTTTACAGACAGTGCCCTACTGACTCTAGTTAGATACAAAGTAGACAAAATCTGAATTAAATAAAGCCCATGGGCAAAACTCAGAATTCAAAATGGCAACAGTTTATCCATTGCACCACACACACACACACAAACATACACGCACATATAAAAATACTGATTGTGTATTTAACCGTTAATTTAGAAATTATGTCATACATTGTTATAAAGTTTTATTGAATTAGTCATTTAAACATTAATAAGAATATTTTATTGAGAATTTTGAAATCATGTTAATTGCTATTTTTAATTAACCTTTCAAAAAATGTATCACAAAATTAAAATATGTGTCATGTAGCAAAAATTATAATCTTTTTAATTTAAATCCCAAACTAAATTAGATATCGTTATCAAAATTAAAATGTGACAATATGCCGTACGTTTTTCTATTTGAGATGATCATATACTGAAGTTGAGTGCATGATTACTTGGGGAGAAAATAAAATATTTCGTAGGATGTAAAAACGACGACCCTAAATCATTGTTGATTGATGCCAAAGGTAAAGAGCTGAGTAGGTGTAGTGGTGTGACGTCACAAAAATAGTTCATGAAGTTTTATTCAGACAAGTAGAAATCATAAATTTGTGTCCGTAATGAATGATTGTAAACCCAAAAAATTAGAAAATTAAAAAAGAAAAAAAGGATTGAATCTTTTACTCAACCTAATTTAATATTCATTTTTAAAAATGATAAGAAAAAGAAATTTGTTTTTGTTGAATACTGCTTTAAGTAAATAATCTAGATATTAAATTTTACATACTGAAATATGTTCCTTTTTTTTAATTGTTTCAAATTTGAAAACAATTTTTAAAAATGATAATCAACTTTTTTTTTATTTTCTTATTTTCATTTTGATTTTAATAATTATTCTGTGAACTTACAGTATTATTAAGTACTTATTAAACGATTATTTCTCAAAAACAGCTGAAACTGAATTAAGAATTAGGGAACAAACAAAAATTAATAAAATTAACGGACAAACAAATTACAAGTAAATTATAAATAAAAACAATAAATATAAACAAGAAACAAATAAATTGGGTATAAACAAGCAAACAGATCAAATACAAACAATAGATTTAAAAATGAAATAATACTAATTGAAAAATATGTTTCAGATAGACAGTTTCGTTGATTGTTTTAAATTTTGTACATTTTCTCTTTTTTTGAAGTTTTCTTTTTCTTTTTTTTTCTTTTTTCTTAACTTGCGACGAGTAACATTATCATTTTCCCTTTAATAAAAAATTATTTAAGAGAGCCTTTGTAGAGTTCCAGACAAACATTATTTCTATTCTTTCTATTCTATGACTCTCATCAGAAGAGCCAACATTAAAAAGAAGCTCCTAATCTGATAAAACAGTCAATGTTATGTGCATGGCTAATTTACTTTGATTTACTGAATGAAGAAAAGAATAATCTTTTATTAGTTTACCAATGAATTCATAGTAATTTAGAAAAATATTATAGTTGTGTTATTAAAATATAAGAGAGAACCCCAATTAATCACCTAAAAATAACAATTTATTTAGGTATTTCTTCAACATAATCTCTTCCAAATATTAAATCTTTGCAACAATTGCATTTATTTTTCTGAAAAACTGCATGACAGCATAACCTGCTAAAGATAGTATAACAGGAAATTCTCCTCAGCATTCGTTAATTTCAATCCTAATTTAACACAATTCTATCGTTTGCTCTTCTATCACTTCATATCAGCTTGATTCTTGTAAGATTTTAAAATAACTTTCAATGCATTGTTGATTAAGTGGTTAGCTAATTTTAAAACTGATAGCGTTCTGATTTTTTCCACACTCAAACACTTGCTATATTGACTGATGTTCCTGTGGAGGAAAATTCTGTAAAGAACAAAATGAACACTTGGAATGTTCATCTAATTCATGATTTCCATTATAACAAAATTTTGGAAACAGCATGCATTTACTTATATCTTTTAGATTTAGTCATTTTTGCAATGTATTTCAATATATGGGCTGAATACAATTAGCCATTCACCTAACTAAAACTAAAAACTAAAAAAGAATTTACGTCATCTCGACAATAACCTTGTGGTTTTTTAGGAGATTAGGTTTTTGTTATCTGCTGCCAACGTTTTGTGATCTCAACTGCCGAGACACTTTTTGGAGAAAACGGAATTGTGCGATTGGTATGCACTAAGAAAATTCAGGCCGATAATCACAAGGTGGTGTTTGAGGTAATTCAGTTTTCGTTGTCTGTTGCCAAAGTTTTTATGATTCCAAATGTTGTGTCATTCTTTGATGAAAACGGAATTTTCAGCCAGGATAACTTTCTGTTGTAAACTACTTATAAATGGTTAGAATATTTTGATTAAAAGAATTATCTAGTCAGGCAAGTTACCTAGATTTGAATCTCGTTGAAATACTCTGGACTATCATTAAAACGAGCTTGAATTCATATCAGCTATGCAATGAAGAACTGAAAGAATCTTTTTAAAAGTTCGCGGAATTACGTCACACCTGTTAACAATTTAGAAGTTATCAAAACCAACAAAATACTGATTCGAAAATATCACCACAGTCATAATAATTTTCTATTATTGAATAAACTATTCAAATTTTTTTTGCGTTATTTTTAAAAAACTTTAATTGCAAAATACACTCAACAACATCTTCATCCTCTCTTAAAATATGACAAACTTGATGTCTAACAATTCATCCAAGGAGATGAAAAAATAATCACAACTACACTCATAAAAAAACTGAGTTCTTGCATTAAGATTATCACTCGGATATTTTTGTACGTAGACACACACACACACACACATACACACACGCACACACGCGCGCGCGCCCATATATATATATATATATATATATATCATCAAGGTATGTGACAAGATGTATTCTCTTGACTCTGTCTGTCTGTCTATGCAGCTCCATTTTTCTAGGGTGCCGCTTTCATGATTTGTTCCAGGAAGCATGCATCATTTGTGCATAATTCCCATGTAGCCGTAATTCGCGCGCAATTCCCAATTAGTAGGCGTTTCGTTAAATTTCAAATGGGTCAACTATACAGTAGTACTGTCACGTGTTCAGCTTAGATGAATTTCTGTTTTTCTATCAGAGATCAGATTCCCATATGGTCAATAACCTGTCTATAACAAACCTCGACTTCCCTTTGCGTATGTTAATATCGCTTTTAATCACTAATACCTCGATTAATTGGTACGAATATCATATTTACAAAAGGTGGTACACACACACACACACACACACACACACACACACACACACACACACACACACACACACACACACACACACACATATATATATATATATATATATATATATATATGCGCGTGTGTGTGTGTATGTAAAAACTGAAAACTATTTAAGATACTGACGTGAAGATACACACTATTGTAGAAAAATGATGTTTATAACTAGGACTTGCAGCAGTTCACTCTCTACACAGCTTATATGAGTGAGAAAACAATTCTAGTAAATATTTGTGAATAGTGAAACTGAATCAATGATAATTTGTATTCATTGATTAAAATTTTTCAGGCGTAATTATATATATATATATATATATATATAACTACATCTGAAAATATCAAATTTCTCTCTTTCTCTCTATCTCTCTCTCTCTCTCTCTCTCTCCCTCTATACATACATATATATATATATACGGAGAGAGGGGGGTTACGAGAGAAATCGGCAGTTTTAAATAGTTTTTCAGCACAAGATATTGATAGTCACGAAACAGTTTTGTAGAGAACATGACGTTTATTGCTCTGAGATGTTCAGTTGGTGCAGCCAGTAGTTATACAGCGTATATCAAAGCAAAAATCATCTTTTCGCACTTTTGACTGAAAATGAAACACCTGGTACCGGCAAAACCATATATCACGAGTGTCAATATCTAAACTATTTTTCAAAATAAATTTATTTACACTTGTTTTATATGTCCGCATATAATTCAAATATGGGCAACAAAATCATCATTTTGTCCTGTCGACCTTATACAACGATCATTCAAAAAGTTCATAATCTTACCAAGATTTGAGATTTGTTACGCACCTCTCAGTACAGAAATCTTAGCAAAAATCAGAATTAGTTTTTCTCGTTTCAGAAGATGTAATTGTGTGCTACTACAGCCAAAATGTTCAGCTATGGCTTTTCTTTCAGAGTGAGGCTTAGAACTTTTTGAACAACCCTTGGTAAAATAAAAGTCACGTTCATATTTTGCCGAACTACTTGTTACGACTTTCTCCAATACACCAAACAGTTGTTAAAAAGCGAGTTACTAAAAAAAAATCTAAGTTTGATATTCTTCAAACGAATGCCCCCACAAACTAGATCACCTTTTACATCATGCTCCACGTAACAGTATATAAAGCGATGCCCACCACGTAGGAACCAGTGGGTCTGATGATCCCATAGGTGATAAACGGACATTGACCAAAGGGCGATGATTCCATGTTTAGCACTCTCTCTTTATAAATATTGCAAACTAAATTATATGTTGACTTGAAATTGCAATACAGCGAAGGACGATGATGTCTTTGATTTGACAACAATGTGTGTCTGCTTGATGGTAGTTGATATTCTGTAATGATTTTCAACGCCTTTTGCCATCTTGTAACATAGAAAGATTCATAGCAATATATCGTAAACGATTCATATGGTGTTCCAGTTTTCTATTAAATCCTAAACAGAATATATAGTGTAATTATAGGGAAGCTAAGTACTGTTAATATGAAAACATTAATCAAAAATAAAATATAATTAATTGTCTTTTCCACTCATCTATTTTGTAGTGATCATTTTTATCGTTAGTTGCTTTTTAATTAGTATTCTTCTATCAATTTTATACACTTATGTCAATACGTATTTGTTTGTTTCAAAGTGTACTTAAAAATAGATCCGACTTCAACTACTGGACAAGACTGTTTACATTTCATATAGCGATAAGAAACTTTGGAATGATTTTCATCCAACTATTCTCCCTCTATCTATAGGTTAATAGTAGAGCAGACTTTGCTCTTTAACTTAAGTAGGGCAACTAGTTTAAGAGAAGGAAAACTTAATTCAAAACCGGTGAAATTCCACAAAAAAATTGATTTTATGTCACCTCCTGCCCAAAGATTTTATAATATCAGCCATAACTACCAATGCCTCTTCAACACAATGTTTCAGACACATCTTGAACCAACTTCTGCAGCCTACTCAGCCAGAGATTTAACACTTGTGACCCCCTCACTTTTCCTTGATTTCTCCCGGAGGGTGTATGCGGAGGGGTTGAGTAAATACATACACACAGAAAGGAAAGAAAAGATGACAGTCATGGGAGAATCATGTATAGACTGACGTGTAAAAAGAATAGATTTTATTACATATGTTGTTGCATCCATTGTAAAACATAACCAATTTGGCCAAATCTTGACGATGTTGGCGTTGATCCGATAGGATCCACAGACAACTATGACGTAAATGCACAGCAAGATCTGATATTGCTTGAGTATTTTAGGAAGCTGAAAACACATTAGGATTTTTTTAATGGGCAAGAAATGCAATATTTTAATTGTAATAAAGAGAGAAAACACGTTATCTCTTTCCTCTTTCAGTAGTATATATATATATATATATATATATATATATATATACGAGGATCATTAAATAAGTTTCCAGATTTTTTCGTATGGGCACTTTTATTGATAGTACACACATGAAACTCTAGTCCCCTTCAAAGTAATCTCATCCGGCTGCAATACACTTGTTGTACCGTTCCAACAACTTCTGCAAGGCCCCATGGAAGTCCTCTTGTGTGAGCGTGCCAATGACCTTCGTCACAGCCTCGCTCATCTCCTCAATTGTCTCATAACGACATCCTCTGAGCTTATGGAATAACCAAAAGTCACAGGGAGCAAGGCCTGGACTATAGGAAGGGTGAGGAACTGTCTTGATGCCCATCTTGGTCAAATAGTCGGTGACAAGGATGGAGTTGTGGACTTGTGCATTGTCCTGGTGGAAATACCACTGACCTGATTTGAAGAGTGTCAGCCTCTTACCTCGGAATATTTTCCTGAACTCCCTTAAAACCTCAACGTAGTAACCCTAACCCTAACCCTTTGGCCCATTAACTCTGGTGTATTGACTTCCTTACTCCTCGCACACCTCTCATCATCCCTCACAGACTCCCTGCCTTCCTTGAATCTCTTATGTCACTCAAAAACTGATGCTCAATTCATGCAAGATGGTCAAAAAGCAGTCTGAAGTTTTCCATATGTTTCTGTGGCATCTTTTCCAAGTTTAAAACAGAATTTTATTGCATATCGTTCTTCTAAAGTGTCCTCACGTCTAGATTGCATTTTTGAAATTCACCAGCTGTGACAATCAGGCTTTAGTAGGGCGTATTCCAATTCCTGCTGTAACAGTTCATTTAAACTTGAAATCATAAAAATTGGTCTGTCATCTTATAAGATGTATAGCAATAAGATACTGAATTTTCAAGAGTCTACGACAATTTAAAATACTTGTACAAAAAAGTCTGGAAACGTATTGAAGGCACCACGTATATATATATATATATATATATATATATATATATATATGTGTGTGTGTGTGTGTGTGTGTGTGTGTGTGTGCTCACGCTTGCGCGTGTGTGTACATAAATATCTTTTTTGTTTGGTTTGGTTTCTTTGTTTCAGGGCATATCAAACTTCGTGGGTTATTTAATGCAAACACCATACTTGTAGAACTGTACTTGCAGGGGGAAAAAGACATTCATATTTTCCTCAAGGGTGTTAATCAGAAAGTGAGCATAATTGCACAACTGAAGCTCAAAATCTCTTACTACAATGTTGCAGTCCATCACTTAAGCCGCTATGCTACGGGAAATCTGCTCTCCCATATATATATATATATATATATACACGATAAAAATAAGTGGATTTCCAATGCCGCCGGGAAATTATACATGTTATTCTAATTCTAATTATGACCAATAAAAATAGTATCGATAATAAATCATTGCATAAATCTTCATGAGTGATAGCCGAGACAGTAATGAAAAGAGAACACGACATTGAAAAAAGAGGAATTAATTAATTCTAATTTGGACAGATAATTGATTTTTAAGCAGAATTTTCATCCCCAATTAGCTGTCTTCTTTATCTGTTGAGAGAAATTTCAACTAATCACATTAAAACCTGTTATGATTATATTTTTATCCATTCTTAATCTTTAAGTCTTTCATCTATGTAACAAATGGATCTCATTGATTGATTAATTTTCATGGAATGTCAAACTGTGTTTATTTATTTAATGCCAAGAAGTTGGGGGATTACATTTTTGTGTAGTTATTTTCTACAGTTTTTTGCTTAGTTATATATCATTTATTCCACTCTATTAAAAATAATTTACTCACAGTTGTATAGTTTCAAGTATTCCTATCTTATACTAATGATCATATGGTATAAAGTAATTATTTTATTTGATAATAGTCATTTGTTTGCACACAGTTATATGGTTTCAAGTAATTAATATTAATCCTTAGTGAACAAATAAAATTAGTAGCTTCAAGGAACTATTCTTAATACAAATCATTTCCAGTTATATGGATTGAAGTATTCCTTTAAGCATTCGAATAATTTTTAAACATATCTATTGGACCCATAGAATGGACCCAATCAGATACAACTATTTCCAGCCCAAGTGGACTTGGTTGTAATGTTAATGAAAATATGCTTCACATTCCCTTGATCTACACACCATCCGATGTAGTTTAGTGTCATACTCAGCACATCTCTTTTTTAGCGGATATTTGCTCACTGAAAGGAGAAACGTTCAGCGTATTCTAAGCCCTACGTACAAAACATTTAAATAGATCTGTTTAAGATAATACTTATAATAATTATTTTGAACTTCAGTGAAACATTGACTCTTAATGCGCTGATATTGCAGTTATTTATGAAATATTTACCAGTTTAAAACGGTTGTCTGGTCTAGTCGGCTGGGGCTGTAGAATACACCGACTGCATCTCTGCAGAGGGGTAAGACTTCCCCAACTACAGTTCTGGATATGACACAAGACAATCTGATGGTGTGGCCCCAGTAATTCTGTAGCTTTGGGGAATGTAGAGTGCCCCTTTATTGCCATCGCTCCCATGTCCAATCTGGTCCGGAGTGGTAGCACCTGATAGGGTCCAATCTATGGTTCAAATAGAACTGTTTGACATTTAAACTGTGTACTTATATCAAACCGAATCGTTTACAATAGAACTGTTTTTACATTTAACTGTGTGTAAACAAAAATCTGCAAACTTATGCTTAATTGAATTGTTAGAAATAGAACCGTTTAATCATTTAACTGGGTGTAAGCAAATGATCGATGTTTAATTGAATTGTTAGTGATACATAACAATACTTGAAAACATTAAAATATGTGCAAACAAATGATTAGTACTAAATAGAAATAAGTGAAACCATTTAACTGTTTGCAAAAAAATGAGCTCTGACTCGTTTAAAAATGTTATCTACAAAATCTACTTAGAAATAATATACTTAATATCTATGTATAAAAGGATTTGGTATTAAGTAACCTACAATGGTCGATATATCATACCAAATCAAACTAAAGCGACTGTGAATATTCAGTTTTGACCGGTATGTAAGTGAGAATTCACGTCGAGGCTGTTTGTGTTTCACTTTTACTCTAATTCCCTTGGAAAAGATATGAATCTATCTCTTCTGCCTCTAGCTATGGATAAATAGTAGAGAAGACTGTTTTGTTAGCTTTATTACGGCAACTGGTCTAGGAGAATTTAGACTATTTGAATTCCTCTTAAAAGATTTAACGTGTTTCTCATCCTGCCCGTGGTGAAGGGTTTGGATAAATATACACCGTTCTTAAGTTGTGAATGAGCACTTCGATGCTTAACTTAGACAATCTAATGAGAAACAATGTTTTAAGCATAACTTGGCCGTCAGTCATATTTGATATATTTTCAAAAATAAAGCAATGGCCCAATTTTTCACAGCTGCGAAATGTTGTTCGTATAGTCCTAATTTGATCGGTCAGATTAACGTGAATGTACTGTGTGAGACGCTCTTCTGAACTGATTACCATCAAACTATGTTCACATAAACAGTTTAGTCCTTATAAACGTTCAGCAAGTATCAAAGAACATCGGTCGATTAAATTGTTACTGCATATAAGATTTCAGTAATACACCTCTGCTACGTACATATTTTGTATAACAGCTCAGCTGTTTTCTACAAGGCTTATTTGCAGTCAGGTTCAACTTCTACATCCATATCACAAACATACACCTCTGGCACCGTGGACTAACATAAAAACAGCGCGTGTTATTTAACATCATGCTACAAGAGGCGTACTTCTGTTCTCGACTTTGATTGAAGTTTTTAATATTCTGATCACATTCATAGTGTCAGACAAGAAGCGCTGGGTATTGAATAATTTTATCAGGATATTAATATCTGACGATAATTATCTACGGCCGAACTTAATATTCTTGTCACATAAAGTTTTTGTTTTTTGTTTTTGATTTTTGCTTTTTAAGTTAATAAATATGACGTATGAATTTGATTTTGTTTATCTGACCACGAAAGAAAATTGATTGTATTAAATTAGTTTTATTGAGTATTTGGCAAATCTTTTAAGATTTATCATCAAATAAACCATAACTCATTATTATTTTGAATATTTCGTTGTCAGGTCAGTTTTATCAACATCCTGGGTTGATATTAATCAAACTGAAACCCAATTGGTCACGGCTCAGAAATTGCTATCTTCATGAATACAGAGTAACTACTGCAGCCCCTTGCTCAGTTTTAATTACAAGATGTCATTGAAGTCATACAAAATCAATGCCTCCATCTAAAGTTCGCTGACTGTAAAACTGCTGGTGCAGTCCTGGTGATGCGCACTTGTATCAAGCTATCAAAAGGATCATTCTCGGTTCTGGTCACTAATGTCTAATATTAATAATGATATGGTTTCAAGTTACTGTTTTTATTTAATAATAGTTATTTGTTTGCAACATTTTCATGGTTTCAAGAAACTAATAATACTTCGTAAACAATTATATATTCAAGTAACAATTCTTAATACAAATAATTTATAAATATATGGCATCAATTTTTCGGATCGCACATGAATAATTATTCAACCGATCTATTTGTCAAACAGAGTATTCCACTATCCCCACAACTCCAAAACTTGAGCCTCGCCATCAGATGCAGTTTTGCATCATATTCAGGAAACCCTCTTTTTAATTTTTTCTGGGAACTTACGCCAATGCAGAAGACACAGTAAGCGTATTTGTCTGAAGTTTTGAAGTAAAGTATTTTATCAACTCAATGATTCAAGTTAGTATTTTCTATTTTATTGTTTCGACCTATATCCTCTTTGGTCTTCATTGTGTTGCCTAAGTTTTTTACATTGGGTATTTTCATTATTCTATAAATTTTCTGACTATTATCTTTATAGCATTGTTTTAGCCAACGGTTTCGACAAACATATCTGTCTTTGTAACTCCAGTTTCCGGTTTTGCATTCAGCATTGTTCTTTTCCTAGAACGGTTGCCCATCAAAGTAATTTCAGATTATTCTATCCATTGCCGGAGGAGAAGAGATCAATCTATGCCTTTCCAAAAAGACAGAATGAACGTAGCATCGATACGAATCTGGACTCATCTTCATTATCATCACCGTAACTTGATATTCTAGTGAAGGTACAACTAATCTAACGTATCTTGGACAGGAATTGTCTAACAGAGTTCATCCTTTTCAAACTCTACAACTGGTTTGAATTCAGAGTTTTTCTTCTTTAAGACCGACTGCCATATGAAACTAAAAGAGTTCAGTCTGTCCTAGAAATTACTCATAACTGGAGGGAGAATAATTGAATTCATATTTTTCCTGAAAGTTTAGTACTACAGGAAATGCAAACAGCGTTATTCAGGTTTTAACTTCAGTACCTCGGACGATAACCATAGCGCCACGAACGCCTCAAGTCTGCTTACTGATTCTATTTTCCCATAACAACTCTTTCACCTCCAGTGGGTGTCCTCGTGGCCTAATAGTAAAAGCGATGGACTGCGGAATCGTAGTAAGCGAATTCGAACTCCAGTCGCCGTATTACGTTCACTTTCAGACAAATATCTTTGGGAAAGTTATCAACCCCCTTATCCTTCGAGCTATGGGTTATATAGTTCTACTACTGGTTCTTCTAAAAAATACGGATCTGGCATTAGATAACCCAAGAAGGTTGATATGCCATTAATCAAACAAACTTTCACCTCACGTAGAGGACATATAAATTTTAGAAATGTTTGGAAGATTATCAAATTCGAGTTACCTTAAAATTGGTAAAATTCTGAAATAAATTCAGTTAAAAAAACCCTGCTCCGATTTGATTGTGACAGCTGCTATATCATTATGCATTTTTAAAAGAAGAACTTTATCAATTTAGTGAGTTTTTTTTTTAATTCCAAAATTGAAAAACCAGAAAATAAGAAACAATTTCGATATATTCTGCTTTTTTATCTTAAAAAAGTAAATGATTTTATTAAAATTGTCAAACAAATCTTTTTGTATTTGTCGTTTGCTGATAATAAGAAGTTTAGATTATTTCATAACAGCTGTCATATTTTATTGCCAATATCGACGTATTTTCTTTATCAATTCTAAAATTTGATATGATAGTAAATAAATATTTTTGTTATATTATGCAGTTTAAATTTAAGAGAAGTAAAAAAAAAGTATGATAAAAAAAGAATTTATGAAGAATGTAGTGCGAATTATCAAACATGTCAAAAGTCGACATCTCTCTCTGGATTTGATTACGAAAACCTCAACACTATAGAATCTTGAACATTGATGATCTCTTTTGACTATTCATTGCTGAGACAAATTTCATATGCAAGGGTGAGTAAGTCCCTTTTTCTTCAACGGTCGCAAACGTTTTGATCACTTACCCATGTTTTTGTCTATTGTCAAGTCGTGTGTAGCTTCTGCCACATGCATACAGCTACTTGGAATCAGATCCAAGACCTGGGCGCCCTTAGTGACCAACAAAAGTTGAACCGTTCAGAAATGATGCGACAAGCTCCCTTTCTAGAAGTATTATCGCCCCATAAACATCCCCTTAATGCCAACTATTAAACAGATATTGCACATTCAGCTTAGCATTTATTTCTATTTTTACAGAATGTTCTTATGGAACACAGTTTAAATCTAAATTCCATAAAAAAAAACGAACAAATTTTATCCGTTAAGTTAAAGAAAAAGGTTTTAGAAGAAAAGAATTATGAAAAATCGTTGAAATTAGTGAAAATAAAAAGACAAATAAAGTTCAATAAAGCTAATGTCGAATTTTAAAACATCTTTTATGTTTTTATGCCCTGTCAGTGGGGTTTAGAATACAGTGTCTGTATCAACTCCAAAAGTGTAAAACAATTTTTAAGAAAAAAAAAAAAAAAAGTGGCGTTCTAGTTATGACATTAAATTGCATCCGGTGGTGAGGCTCCATTTCTGTGGCTCTAGCGAATTTAGAACACACCTTCGTTGCCATCACTCCGCTGTCCATTCAGATCCGAAATAGTAGTACCGATAAGGGTCTCGTTATTGTGCGAAAGATATCTGTTTAAAAAATTGTATTAGATAGGACGACTTGAAATGCGTGCCAAAGCCATTTTTGACTGTCAACAAGAAAAGTAGTTGTGATTAACTAATCATTTATTCATGTATTTTATTTACTAATTTTTGTATCCTATTCTCAGTTATTCAATCAAATTATATGCAGGTTATATTTGTTTGAATTATATACAAGTTTATGTTCGCTATTTATTGATTTTCAAGATTGTTGGAAATTTCTTGTTCAACAGTGAAGCTAAAATAAGTTTATCTACAATGAATATAAAGTCTTCGTGGATTCGGCTCAGGACAGAGAGCTTTATTCATTTATTAATTCATATAATATTGATTTATCTACTCATAATTTTATTTTGTTCATTTTATAAGATACTTCGTATTTGTACATCCCTATCTGAATCTGTCTAAATTTTGAAAAAAATTACAATACACATCTTTATTGAAGACTAAAATATTAAACTTCTTAAGAAAAATAAAAAATGGAAGACTTTATATATGTTTGTATTCATCTTGTTTTTCCTTTATTCACTGCTAACATAAATTTATAAGTCTTTTTTAATAAGTTTATTGTTGGGATTTATCGAATCCTAACATATTTTTACCGTTTTTATTTCGACTGTTTATTCATTATAGAGGATTAATTTATCATATATCATTGAAACAGTTTTAAAATAATTTTAGCATGGTTAATAATAATAATAATAATAGTTGTATTAGTAAGCCGTGAACTGTTCTTTGAGGAAAAGAAGGGATGTGACAAGGAAAACAAGGAGCCGGAGAGTTATTGTATATTGATCAACACTTGCTCAAGGAGAGCAAAATGAAACGCAAAAATGTAGCTATGGCATGGATTAATTATAAAGAAGTATACAGTATGATTCTGCAATGCTAGATAATAGAGTGTCTTAAACTGCACAAGATATCCGTCGAAGTCATAAGGTTTATCGAGAAAGCAATGAAAAACTGGAGAGTCGAATTGAGAGCTGGAGGAAAAAAGCTTATGTAAGGGGAAAATCCAGCGAGGTATCTTCTTAAAAGATGCGCTATTACCATTACTATTTGTGATAGCGATGCTCCACAATCACAAGCTTAAGAAATGCAGAGGCGGATACGAACTTAGTGAATCGCAGGAAAAGATTAATCATCTAATGTACATGAACCACATCAAACTGTTTGCCAAAAATAAAAAGAATTGGAAACCCTAACACATGCAGTGATAATATACAATCAGTACATGGGGATGGAAAACGACACATAACGAAAGGAAGAGGACTACCAAACACCAGAATGCTCGGAGAAAAGGAAACTTACAAGTACTTTGGAATATTGGAAGCGGACGCGATTAAACAAGTAGAGATGAAAGAAAAAAATGAAAAAGAGTATCTCAGGAGAACGAGGAAACTACTCAAAACCTAGGTATATAACATTAAAAGGATAAATGTCTGGGCTGTCCCCCTTGTAAGATATTCGGGACAATTCTTGAAGTGGAAAAAGGGAGGAACTTCAACAAATCGACGAGAGGACAAGAAAACTAATGACCATGCATAAGGCCTTACATCCCAGAAATGACGTAGACAGGCAGTATGCGTCAAAAATAGACGTAGGGGAGGACTTGGCAGAATTCAATATAGCATCGATGCATCGATCAAGCGATTAGAAGCCTACCTAAAAAAGCGTGGAGGAAGACTGATTACAACCATCAGAAACAATACAGAAAACACGAGGATCAACAGAACAAAAAAAAAGGGAGAAAACAAAAATGGGAAGATAACAATTGTATGGACATTTCAAACGACAAACAAATGAAATCTCACGCGAGAAAACTTGGACCTGTGATGATAGAGATGAAACGATCAATGACATAATAAGCAAATGTAGTAAATTATCGCAAAAAGAGTAAAAGACTTGACACGACTGGGTGGGGAAGGTGATCCATTGGGAATTGTGCAAGAAGTTTAAATTTGACCATACAAACAAATGGTATATGCACAACCCAGAATCCGTTCTGGACAATGAGACGCACTAACTTCTCTAGGATTTTGAGATACAAACGGATCATGTAATCTCGGCCAGACGACCAGACCAAGTGATAGTAAACAAAAAAGGAACCAGTCGAATAAAGTCGACTACTGGGTAAAATTGAAAAAAGCGAAAAGAGGGATAAGTACCTTGATCTTTCTTGAGAACTTAAAAAATTATGGAACATGAAAGTGATGATAATACCAACAGTAATTGGCACGCTCGGAACAGTTACCAAAGGATTGGTACAGGGACTGGAAGACTTAGAAATAAGAGGGCAACTGGAAACCATCCAAACTGCAGCATTAATGAAATCGGCCAGAATATTGAGAAGAGTCTGAAACTTGAAGAGATTTGCTGTCACCCAAACTCCAGTGAGAAACCATCAGATAACGCTGGTGCGAAAAACTCTCAAAAGAGTGAAATGATAATTATAGATCTTCAAATATCCAACTACGAGGAACAGACAGAATACATTCAAAATCAGATAGATAAGATTAGAGACTCTGTGGAAGATAGACAATCTAGGATAGCCTGGCAAAAAATAAACGAAGTGAGTAGAAGAAAGAGCACAGCCAAAGCAAAACTGAAAGTTGCAAACCAACAAGAAAGAATAAAACTGTGGAAACAGCACTTCGAAACTCTACTAGGAAACCCACCGAAAGTAATACATTAACCAATCACCAGAATAATAAGTAAATTCGACTAGGTTCTCAGAAAAATTAAAAATAGGAAAGCTGCAGGGCTGGACGAGATTCCTTCAGAAGTATGGAAGACAAGACAATTCGAAGACATACTTCTCCGATACTGCAACGCAGTATATAATCAAAATCAGATAGATAGATGGATGAAGGGATGCATCCTCCCTTTCCCTAAAAAGGGTGACCTCGGATTAGCCAAAATCTACCGAGGCATAACACTTACATCCATAGTAGCCAAAATCTATAATGCCCTACTACGAAACCGCATAGAACCCAAAATTGACAACATACTTAGGAAAAACCAAAATGGCTTCCGAAGAAATAGATCCATGACCTCACAAATATTAACCATCCGTAGAATCCTTGAAGGTGTACGGGCCAAAAACCTACAAGCGACATTAATATTTGTCGATTTTACCAAAGGCCTCGATTCCATTCACAGAGGAAAGATGGAACAAATCCTACTAGCATACGGCCTACCTAAAGAAACCGTAGCAGCAATAACGATTCTCTATAGAAACACCAAAGTAAAAGTACGATCACCAGATGGAGACACAGAATACTTCGACATTGTAGTAGGAGTACTACAAGGGGACACGCTAGCTCCATACCTCTTTATCATTTGTCTAGACTACTTACTTAGAACATCGATTGATAAAATCAAAGAGAACGGCTTCGAGCTGACAAAGAAAAGAGGCAGAAGGTACCCCGCAAAAATAATTACCGACGCCGACTACGCCGATGAGATAGCGATACTGGCAAATACACCCAACCAAGCCGAAACACTACTGCATAGTTTGGAACGAGCAGCCGCAGGCATAGGCCTCTATGTCAATGCACACAAAACGGAATATATGTGCCATAATCAAACGGGTGACATCTCCACTCTAGACGGAACCCCTCTTAAACTAGTAGACAAATTCACTTACCCAGGAAGCATCGTCGCATCAACCGAGAAGGACATTGACACGAGGTTAACGAAAGCATGGGCAGCTATCATTAGGCTATCGATTATATGGAAATCAGACCTAACCGAGACTAATACATAACAGAGAAGCTGAAACCTTTGGGAGATAATCTCAAAGGCAAACAAACTTTCTTCTGGATCAACGGACATCTAGCTCTCACATTTAAGGGAAGACAAACTCTTGACAAAATGCCAGGGGTGATGTAAACTCCATGTATTTCTGGCTGGTGATTGTGACCACTGGAAAGCTGATCCCTTCTTAGACCATCCTTGCCAGCTCAGCACTTTTTCAGAGATGGAGAGAGGTCCAAAAACAACTAGCAAACCGTTGTGCATCCTAAAAAATCCTTGCCATGTTTCCCTGCGAAACATCTACTCCAACAAAGAAAAATACTCATGCTCACACAATGTCACCCAGGTTCAACAAAAGTACAACCTCATTCTAGCAACATGGAATATTAGAACAATGCTAGAGAGACTCAACTCATAAAGCCTCGAAAGTCAAAGCGCCATAATATCTACATAGCTCCAAAATTACAACAGTGACGTTGAAGCCCAGAGTGTGGTCAGATTTGCTGAAAATGGCAGAATCAGAGAAAAGATGGCGACACCTTCTACTCGAGCGGGAAAATTTCAAGTGACGGAAGGGAATACGGTGTGACTTTTGCAGTCAGGAATGGTTTTATACCAAGTATGTCTTAGGATCCCAAACCAGTAAGTGACAGACTTATCCTGCTGATGTTTCCATTGACTGTAGATATGGTACTTTGATCACTGCTTCTGTCCTGACGATGACCAACAGGTCAGAAAAAATCAGGAGTTTCTATAACCATTTCGAACAGATACTTCGTGCAATCCCAAATGCAGACAAAATAGTCCTTCAAGGAGACATTAACGCTAAATTTCTCCAATCACATCATACTTAGCCGAAATTTATTTTTAAGTTTGGAACGGAGAAGGCTAATAGCAATGGAAATCTTCTGCTATCCATCTGCACAGAACATCATCTGGTCATTACCAACACCTACCTGAAACACCAGTAAATTGAAAAACTCCTAATCATATCGATCCAAACATTGGTACCTTATCGACTAAATCATCAAGCGGCAACGTGATCTGCCAGACTTTCTAAAGCCAAGAGCGATGAGAAGAACCAACAACGGTACTTAATCATGTTGTGATCAAGTCCACTACCTAACTAAGAGTAAAGCAGAGAACTAGGAAAGACAAAATGCCGCTGAGGAAGCTCGCAGACAAGACGATCAAGATCAACTGTATCAAAGATTACCATCAGGCCTCGTAAAACGACTGGCTTGCTGTAGTAGAAAAGTGGAGAAATAAGAAACTCGACACCGCGGTAATCAAGAACGAAGGCGGGATTGGCAGAAACAGCATAAAGCAGGAAAATATTGTCAGGAACAATATACTGACACCTTGTCAGGAATTATATGCTCAGCATGAACACCTTGTCTGCTAAGACCAGATATGGAACATACTGTCAACTTCTCTGACAGAGATGCGGATAACTCAAGAATTAAAAGTGGCTGACAAAACTCCAGACACTTGTGGACTTTAATAACCCCCCAAAGTTTTTTACCAAAGCACGAGAGCTATGTGGGAGCCAATAATGATCCACCAAAAGTGACTTTTAGCTCTTGACAACAAAACAATAATTACAAAGAAGCACGAGCTGCTTGCTTGGTGGAAAGACTACTTTGCTACACTGTCAACAATGGAAAAAGTGGTTGATAACATTGAACAAAGGCTAGCCTAACACTGGATGTGTAAATGCCAAGACGTTTATGAAGAGAGAAAGTTTATCTCTATGCTCCACAACGGAAAGTCTCTGAATCAAAAAGTGACTAAGGGAGAGAATAGGAGTCATGTCATCATAAAAGACGCTTGGAAAAACTTGAAAGTCTCTTTAGACAGGAAGGATGCTGAAGTAGTCACTATTTTCAAAAAGGGAGACAGACTGCAGCAACTACCACGGGATCTTGCTTCTCTCTACACCAAAGAAAATGTTCACTCGCATACTGCTAACAAATTATCGACCCAAGCGGAGGATTTCTTATCCGAGGCAAAATAAGAGTTCCGCACGAGCCGAGGAATTACGGTCGTGATCTTTTCCTTACGACAAGTACAGGTGAATCTATGGAATAAGGCTAGAAGTATGGGCACCGAATGAGAATCGAAATTACTTACAATGGCCCGCTAAAACAGCTTGCTAATCATTACACCACGAATGGAGCCCATTTGTGACGCTCACATATTGTCATTATTTATAGATTCTTTCTAATTCGGAGTGTTAGTGCCTATTAGCGTCTTATCTATGGATCAAATAGATCTGTTTAAAAATTGTTTGATTAGAATACTTGACATCGTATAAATGAGTGCAAGAAACTCTTGAACAACAACTACACTAAATATATATATATGAATGTACACTGTGTGCAATTCTCTAACCCCTAGGCTTAAAATGATCCCAGACGTCTTGAAATGCCATTAAAATCAATCAATCAATCATTCGAGGTAGTGAATCATGAATTACTTTCCTTGTTACCCAGCCTTTGTTTTTACGGCTGATAAAGCTTTTCAACCTTCAACAGGATTTTCTTGCACCCGCGAGCTGTTGTTTCATCCGCAAAAAACAATGTACTGTTCATATATTTGACTTTCATAGATACATATTCAAAAAAAAAAAAAAAAAAAAAAAAAGAAAAGAGAAAGAAAAGAAAAAGAGAATTTGCAGGTTAGTCTGGACATTTATTATGTAAACGTGAAAAAGTTCTAAGCGACACATCAATGACAGATGCAACGATCATGTAAGCCCGAGGGACGTATTGGCCAGAATCTATGATGAAATTACCAATGGCAGATCTTATCATTGGAATTATCTTTTCTTGAATAATTTCTAAATAGTTTATAGGTAATGAAGCAGAGTAAGAATATAGACGGAAATGGCACAAGGACATATGTATGAGTCAGGTGAGTGTAGATTTCAATACAATGTGTGTTTATTTGGTGAGCAGGAAAGGAACTATAGGGTATTTCCACGTATAAAGACTAATGATCTATTTATATTTGTTTTCCTTACAATAGAAGGATGATAAAGGAAATCCACACATCAATATATTTCCTAATATTTATATTTCATAAAGACTTACCCTTATTTTTATTCGTGGATTTAACACGTTAGGAATATTAGGGAAAGAGTCGTTTGAAACGGTTCGGTAAATTTAAAAAAATAATAGCCGTAAAATAAACGAATTTGTCTAAAAAATATGGAATGAAACAAACAAACAAACAAACAAAAACGCAAAAATTCTCCCTCCAGATATGAGTAAATAGTTGGGAAGAGCTCTTTAACTTTCGCATGGCAACCTGCAAAGGAGAAGGATAACTGTGAATTCAAATCAGTTGAAGACCAAGAGAGGGATGAGCTCCTCCAGGCTATTTGTGTCCAATGCAAGGTACATGAGTATTGACCTGACAACCAAACCAGAGATTCTATGAATATTTTTAAAAACTATTGATTAAAAAATTAAATTCGGTTAATTAGGTTAATTAGCACCTTTTGGAATAGGTATTCTTTACTGAGTATTCCTATAAAAGCTTATTTGCGCTCTTAGTGTTACGATTATCGCCCGAAAAAATGGACTTGATGACCTGAGCTCAAATCCTAAACTCTGGTGTTTCCGTTACAATACGTGCTAATGCTCTTGAGAAAGGTATAAATCTCTTGTCCTCTGCTATGCGTAAATAGGAGGGCAATTCAAACCAGCTTTTTTCCATCCTGCCTGTTGGAGGGAGGTTAGAAAAATATATTTTGGCTACTGTTTTCTTATATAAACCTTTATTCTTTAATTGAAGAAGACTGTTGAATTGATCAGCTGATAAATTGCAGTTACGGCAAAATTAACACAAAGAATTAGTCTAATAGTTCGAGTAAATCTTGGATTAATGTTGATTCTTCTCAAAATTATAAAAAAAAAGTAAATATATTATTTCAAGAAACTCACTGATTAAGAAAATACTTTGTCTCATGACCTTTGACACTATCAATGCAGTGATTTTGTGTTTCGGCATAGAAATTAATTTAGACTGCCGTGAATATCTTCTACTACACTTGTATCGAAAGTTGTTGCTGATTTTAGCCGATGAAAACGCAAATAATTAAGAGTTATGTTATTTAGGAACAGACGATTATTAGCCTAACTACAATAAGAAAATAATTATAATCCTACAACATGTTAAAAAGCTACGGTTACAAGTGGGCGCCAAATATATAAAGAGACGCCACTTTGACTTAATTTCACAAGTGTTGTCTCTGGAATTGGATGTCTAGAAATAAACTTTGTTCAAAGAGATTACATTCACTCAAGTGGGATGTATATTGGAGATTTCCTCCGCATGATTTGGTGAGTGTTTATTAACGATTTTTATTTGTGAATCAAGAGAAAGATCGAATCATCCAAGTAACAAGCATTATATTGTCCTCGAATAATGAGATCCAGTTATTGAAATCGCCGATCTTTGAATCAATTCCAACGTATTCGCAGAATCCGTTTAGTTTTGCCTGTTTGTAGAAAGCAACCAGAAGTAATGAGAATCTTTTCAGACACCATTTTACGAAGGTGAGTCAAATGTTTTGCAATAGGTTGGTTGGTTGTGTTTCATAGCATATCAACCCTTGTTGGTTATTTAAAGCCAAATTCTACTTATACCAATATTATATAAATATGATTTGTAAGCAAATAGTTTGTAGGTGAAATATATTATATACGCCAGAGATCATGTGTTTGCACACTATTAAATGGTCTCAGGTATTGCTAATTATTGTCTGCACACAGTTAAATAGTTTCAAGTATTGCTCTCAAATATTAATAGTTCTATAAGCACAGAGTTGGAGAGTTTCAAGTATTGTTATTTAACATTAGTAATTCTATTTATCAAGTATTTCTATCTAATTTCAAGCTAAGAATTTGTTTGCCAATAGTTGAAACATTTCAAGTAGATAACACTGGTTTACAAAAATAAATTTTTGGTCTGAGGCAAGAATGGGGATAGGTGTTTTTTGTTAATTTGGGTGTGCTGAATTCAAATTTATAAATAGTTTTGCTCTATCACCTTTAGTTTTCTGGCTTTTAAATAGTCTCATTTTAGTATAAACAGAGAATATATGTGCATATTTCAAGAGTTGCAGCAGCTTATAACAGATAAAACGGGATAGATAAAGAACACTGATTGAATCAATATACTTGGATGACACAATTACACAATTCATAGTACCACAGACAGTGAAAAGTGTGTTTTCTTAGAAGATCTAGTGTATTTTGCCTCCGGGATGTCACGCATTGCTCTCCATCTTCGTAATGTCTTGGTGGAATCTTTCTCCATACTCATCACTCACTGCTCCAAGTGTTATATTTTGACCCTTCGACCCAGCCCAAAAATGCTATTCCAAGGTGATACACCGGAAGGAAGTGACACATTCCAATGGCCAGTAATCGAAAGAGATCGCGTGGGCGGATTAAGGCTTATGATATGGGACAAGGTGAAGGTCCCATTGTGCCACTACAGTGATGCACCGGAAGAAGGTAACCTCTGAACTGCATGACAGTTATTTCTGCTTGATGACGATTAAACATCCGATTCAAAGATCCAGTAGGCGATCGTGTGGGCGTTGAGTTATTATTTAACTCAGTTGAGTTTGGGTCCCAGAGCAGTTACCAGGGGAGTTCCAGACAGTAGAGACCAGATGTGGTAAGGAAGGCCACACCCGACCGAGGGGCCCTCGGAAAGCCCCGATGGAGTAGACCTCAACATCAGGAGAACAAGAAAGACACAACGTGACGGTCATAACAGTGGGGTCAAAATATGAAGTTTATGTTCGGTCTCCAGCACCCTCTCACATGAAAACCCTTCACCAACCCTTTCGAACCCTTGCAATAAAATGAGAGGTAAAATGTTGTTAAAGAAATCTTCCTGTGTCTTCCTTCTTGCGTTGTGTTGCTGTGAATTATTCTACATATATATGTGCATGTATTTAGATGTGAATCTGCATATGTGACTATATAACATTTATATTAATTTGGTGCTTGTGCCAGGCGAGTTCTTCAAGGACTCAGAATGAACCTAGTTACCGTAAACTGCAGTTTTAAGCATCACAACACGACAGCAACGAAGAGGACAAATAAGGATGCTGGAATGGAAAGAAGTAAAAAGAAAAAACAAGAACAAACTAGCAAAAAAAAAAAAAGGAAGGAAAAGGAACCGACCGACGCGGAAAGAACAGAAAAAAAAAGAACAAAGAAAAATGCTGGAATTGAAAGAAGTAAAACGAAAAAAAAAAAAAGAACAAACCAGCAACAGAAAAGAGAAAAGAAAGAAAAAAAATTGTAAGTAGATTGCAGCATTCATGTAACTTCTATCTCTCTGTGTTCTTTAAATTGGGTATAATCGTGAAAGATTTGTTTTAATGACAAGGGCCTTTCTCGAAGCATAAAATTGGAAATAATTTTTTTTTTTAAATGTGTGGTCCCTAGATAAAAATTGAAATTACTGCTATGTGTAATATTGTATCGAAGTGAGGGAGGAAAAAAGAAGGGAACAAAGATGGCTATGGGACAGTTATTGTCCGTTTTATGATAGACAACTTATCGTAAACAATAAATTTTATGATAAATTTTATCAATGGGATTTTTTTATCGCAAATAGGTCTTTGAGAAAAAAAAATCGTAGTAACTTTTCATTGGTCCAGACAAATGGTGATTGAAAATGAGAATTTCAGTCCAAGATTTGGAATCCCGCATATCTGTAGTTAAGATCTTTTGGGCAAGTTTTCATGTTTGGAACTTGTGGATTGGAAATGAGAATTTTAATCCGAGAAATGGAATCTTGGGAGCATTAATGGGTTTGTCCCTGAATTTCGCACATTGGTGGTTTGTCTGAAGAATGCACATATACTTTTTCGATATTTATGAAGTTGGGAGAATCGATATTTTCGGCGCTGGTAGAATCAGGCCGGTTGTTTTGCTGTGGAAATTGTTGATATCAATTATTGAAGACATAGGTATTGTCTTGAAAACGGTCTTGCCGTGGAGGCAGAGTAACTAAGAGACAGATGTTTTTTTGTGTCTGACGAAGCAGACAGGTATTTTGTGAGTTCCCCCTGGAGTGAAGCTTTGAGATTGTTATAGGGGAAGATATTTTGAAACAGGGTTTTGGATGTAATTAAGAGATGCGCAGAATTTTGACAGAACCAAGTGTGGCGAAGATTCGCAGGTTCGGAAATATTTTGAATTGGGAAATGTGGGCAGAATTTATAAAAGTTTGGGTTGTTTAGAAAAAAAACCGGGATATTTTGTGAAAAAAAAAAGAAGAAGAAGAATGCTCGTAAGCTATTGAAAAAGTTGTATTATAAATCAGGCTTAATTTATGGTACTATAGACTGAAATTGAATAAACTGGGAAGCAAATCTATAGTTATCGTGTTAAGGTAAAGACAGAGAGGTAGATATAAGGTTTTAAAAAAAGGGACATTGAATGAGCAATTTATTATGAAAAAAAAAGAAAAAAAAGAAAAAAAATGAAAACAAAAACAAAAACGTACAGGACAATAGAAAAAGACGGAAAGAAAAAAAAGAAAGAGAAGAAACTTGAACATTGTTGAACACAGCATATGAAAAAAAAAAAAAAAAGAAAGAAAGAACAGACATTTTTAGTAAAATAGACAGTACATCAGTACATAGATTGAAAAAAGAAGAAAAGAAAACTGAACATTTTTGAACTGTGCTTGTAACATTGTTTTGACTTGTTGTAAAGTGAAACTTTTTGAGTTTGAGTTTAAAGGCAACACTAGGAAAATTTTTTTTTCCAGTTCATATTATGAAATTTGACGAAAACCATTAACAGAGGATTTTATTCTATGTTTAATGATATTTGCAATTATATTGATTCTAAATTTTGTTTAGAATTTGGGGTTTTCGTGGAATAGGAAACATTTTTTTTGGGGGGGGTTCTGTTTTTGAGGAAATCGTGGGCTGACGTGAGAGTAGGACAGACATTCATTCAAGGGGATTACGGATTGTTGTTGAAAGCAATTCTATCGAAGAATTCGCCGACCCATGAAGCTGTTGGGGGCCTATTTGGCTACTTTTTTTTTTTTAGTTTGGAGTTCCGAGGATAGAATAAAAGAAAAAAGGCGTGGCCTACTCCAAAGTTTTGTGGATAATGTCTGAGTCTTTCAGTCCCGATGGTGTTTTGGATTCGTGTGTGATTTGGCAAAGTGAAACGAATCTGGGAAAGGCGAGATGCCTATATATTGGTAGCCACGAGGGTTCCTGATTAAATTGAAAAGAAACCCGGCGCAGGTTTGTTCAGGTAAAACATGTTTCCTCAGGGGCTTGCAAACCAATGTGCATGGAAACAGAAACTTAATGAAAAAAAATGGGTAACACATTGCTAATTAGTATTTTGCGTGGACTATTTTAGGTGGTTTACAGCATGCGTGCCAGATTGTGATACATTCGGATGTATTGTGATACGTTGTTTTGGGCCATGATTTTTGTAGTTTTTGTGGAATGCTTTGGGCCTTGAAGATATTGTGTTTTAGTTTATGAAATTCTCCGGTTACTCCAGGTAGGAACCTGTTGAGCAAAGAACTGGAGTGTGGTCATGAGGAATCCAGTCGAAATGTATTGCTGGAATGACCAGGGTCACTAAGTTTGTGACCAGGATATGGGACCAGAGTAAGGTCCTTTTAGGGTTTTGAAATTTCTTCAAGGAATTATGGAGGGCCCATTGTGTTGAGAAGATAAAAAATGCATCCGTATGGTACCTTGATGCACACATGTCAAGATGGCCAACCACGCAAAGATAGTAAGAGAAATTTAGATAATAATTAGCCAGGCAAGTGTTACAAAGAGAGAAGGTCGCCTCCGAAGTAAGATTTTGTTTGCTGTAGTTCAAGTGATTCTTTTTTTATGTTTTCAACCATTTATTGTCCTTTGTAAATTATTCTGTAAAATATGTGTGAGGTTGATGGAGACGAACGTGAAGAAAATTCCACATGTTGAATTTTGAAAAATAATTTACGGATGAATGTTATATTTTGACCCTTCGACCCAGCCCAAAAATGCTATTCCAAGGTGATACACCGGAAGGAAGTAACACATTCCAATGGCCAGTAATCGAAAGAGATCGCGTGGGCGGATTAAGGCTTATGATATGGGACAAGGTGAAGGTCCCATTGTGCCACTACAGTGATGCACTGGAAGAGAGTAACCTCTGAACTGCATGACAGTTATTTCCGCTTGATGACGATTAAACATCCGATTCAAAGATCCAGTAGGCGATCGTGTGGGCGTTGAGTTATTATTTAACTCAGTTGAGTTTGGGTCCCGGAGCAGTTACCAGGAGAGTTCCAGACAGTAGAGACCAGATGTGGTAAGGAAGGCCACACCCGACCGAGGGGCCCTCGGAAAGCCCCGATGGAGTAGACCTCAACATCAGGAGAACAAGAAAGACACAACGTGACGGTCATAACAGTGGGGTCAAAATATGAAGTTTATATTCGGTCTCCAACACCCTCCCACACGCAAACCTTACAAATAAAGTGAGAGGTAAATATAATTGTAAAGAAGTCTTCCTGCGTCTTCCTTCATGCGTTTTCCTTCCTGCGTCCTTTATTCGTGCGTCTGTCGTTTATCATGCGTCTGTTATCATTGCGTCGGTATGTATCCAGTATATATATGTATGCAACACAAGGTTTGGCGGAAGAAGTTGAGGTGGGAATGGAGAAAATGAATCTTGAGTGACGTTCGGCACCTCATATTCTCGTCAGACTTTAGCAACTTCTCAATACAAGATTGGTAATCTGGTACGCGTGTGTTACCAAGGAAGCTACTACAGACTGACTTGAATGCTTTCCTTGCTCTCAGTTCCTTTAAGTTAAGAAGCTCCTCAAAATCAGTATCCTTCTGCACTTCTCGGATCTGAGGTCCGACAAAGATGACCTCTTTGAGCTTAGCAGCACTAAGACCTAGGAACACAGTAGACAAGTGTTGGAAGGCAGCACCATTTTTGTGCAACGCCTTCACGAAATCCTTCATCAAACCAAGCTTGATGTGAAGAGGAGGAAGAAGCACCTTATTCATGTCCACCAGAGGATTCTCCTTGAGGCTGTGTTCGCCAGGAACAAAAGTGCTTCTAGACCCCCAGTCTTTCTGCTTGTAATGCTGGGATACAGGTCGACTATCCCAGAGACAGAGAAACAACAGTACTTTGTGAAGCCCACTTGCATACCTATAAGAAGACCAATGACCTTGAGGTCCCCATACAGACTCCATTGTTACTCGCTGTACTTAATAGCTTCTAAAAGAAGTTCCATATTGTCATAGAACTCCTTTAGATGGACAGTGTGCACTGGGAATGCTGGGATATTTATTCCCGTTGCGCAGAAGAACACCCTTGAGACTTCGCTAGGAAGAGTCTATGAAAAAACGCCAGTCTGAAGGATTTTGTGGCAAACCAAGGGACGTAAAAATGCCAGGTATGTTTGTGCAATAGCACAACTTGTTTTCCATGTCGAAAAAGGAAGCAAGGTCTTCGTTCCGATTCCTGAAACTGGTGATCCTTACATCTTCATGGACTAGGTTCCACTGTTTAAGCCGAGAAGCCAAGAGCTCTGACTGCTGTTTTGACAGATACAAATCATGAGCAAGATCATTCAGGTCTTCTTGCGTGATCCAGTGTGGCTCATTGCCACTTGTTCCTGAATATGTAGACTCAAAATCTTCAAAAGATATTGACTCGGCAGAATCCTCCCTTGAAGGCATTTCTTCATCTGATGAGGAAAGAAGATCCTTATTTACTGGAGGTGTGGGTACAGGAAGATCATCTGAATGGGGAACGGGTCTCTTAGCAGATCGAAGGTTGGGATATTTAATCTTTTTCCTAGAAGATGTATTGAAACCAGTTATATTAGTTAAACAAAAATAACAATTATCTGCGTGGTTTCGCCGCTCTCTCCAAACCATCGGGACTGCAAAGTTGAAAGCAATGTTGAAAACTAAATGTGCATTTGAAAATATAATACTAATATTTAGTAACCCAAAAGATGTGTAACACGATAGTTGAGGAACACCAATCTCCTGCGCCGCCAGCGAGACAACCTCTTCCAATGATTGCCAGAGTGTGGATTGAGACCTGCTGCTTTAACTGTCAAAATCCGTCTTGATATATAACTATATATATATATAAAATGTAATGCTATCACTTACATTTAGCGCATAATAACTAAAAAATAAGCCATAAATCTCACAATATTTGAATTAACCCTGAATTCATATACGCCTTTATGTACCGTATATGCACAAAATGCACCCTATGCATATCTAAAAAACTAGAAGTTGAGTAAAAACGGATTTCAAATTTGAATTCAGCACCCTCAAATTAGGTAAAAACGCGTATTTTTGTGCTTGTCTCAATTTCTTTGTAAATCAGTGTAATTAAATGGTACTATTTGACCCATACATGAGACAATGACAGATGCTAACACTCAAGTTCAGAAAATGGAAACGAAGAGGTACTCCAGATTCCCCAAAGATCTAGGACTGGAATCTCACCACCAGATAGTTTAGTGTCGTATCCAGGACACTGGTTCGAGGTGGGGTTCTTACCTTGGCGTATTCTACAGCCCAGCCAACTGAACTGACAAGCCTTTCAAGTAAAACGAGCTAGACATGCTGTAAGTAAGAACGAATTCATAAGCAGCGTTCTTCTATGGACTCCTACACATGAACACACCAGTGCTAGTTGACCAGCAAAAATATACATTCGTTAGCTCTGTTCATACGCTGAATGGAGTATAGTAGACTTGCTAAGAGCGATAGCTGATATAGATTGATGGTGAGAGAGAGACAGAGAGACAGAGAGAGAGTCAAGGGAATATATACTATCAGCATGCCTTTTTATTGATGATGAGGAGCGATGCCAATCTTCTTTCTTGGATTGTACTGTGCTATATGGTACCAACGGTGAGGAACAACTCCTGAATTCATCTATTGTAGAACACCCAGGATTGGTAGCTTTTATGGAGAGCTCCAATTTTTCCCGATTTACTCAGAAAAGGATTGAGGACATTTATGAATTTACCATGAACATCAATACAAAATAATCAAATATTGTTCCAGCTGGAGTTTGAACTCAGTTTGACAATTTCATTCAACATTAACCCCTAGCTCACCCATCCACCAAACTTAGCTTTGTACTACACAAAGCTAAATAGATAGCGATGAAGACTTCTTTTGACGTTGACCTTTCAATATCCGAATTGAATTGTGATTAAAACCCCGGAAATGATGTGACTAGAAGAAAATTAATTGTATAATAACACTCTGAACTGGAGTGGTAGTAGCGGTTAGGATTCCATTAATGGGTCAAATAGAGCGGTTTAATCATTTGCTATACTTGAATGTATTTGCTTCTGTGCAAACTAATGATTGATTTTAGATTGAATTATTAGTGTATGATAGTAATACTTGAAATGTATATAAACGAATTAACAAGTTTTAATAGAATTACTGGTGTTAGATAGCAATAGTCAAAACCATTTAAATGTGTGCAAACAAATGAGCTCTGGCTCGTTTAAAACCAAGTTACCTACAAACTATTCACTTATAAATAATATATATCTAATATAATCTATAATATATGAATAGAATTTGACATTGAACAACCTACAAAGATTGATATACTGTGAAACACAACCAACCAACTTGGGAGGTTTGTGTGAAGTGTGATAAGTGGTTGTACAGTTGCTGTTTTGTTGAGTGCTATTTCTAGGATTTGTCCAAAACAGTGCGTAGCATTCTTGTGTGGTTCCCATCCAGCTTTTTACCCTGGCGTTTCGTCAGAGTCCAAGGGCTATATAATAGTTCTGACGCGGCTACAGTTTAGAAAAATTTTCGCACATGTTCCCAATACAGTTTTGAGTGGTTAAGAAAGAAGAGGTGGCCCTCTGAAAAGTCAATCTATCCTGGAAATTTGATAATAGATGCATTCAAGAATCGTGTCTTATTGATGGTTCCATGTAGCATTGTGCAATATGTCACCTATTACTTGAAGTGGAGATGGCTATCGCAAAATAATTCGAATTGCCATAAAATGTCTTGAAGGGAAATTACTCGACATGTACTTCGACTGCTTAAAAACAAATCTAAGAATTTATGCTTGGTAAACATCAACTTTGCAATAAAAGAGAATTGGAGAGTAAAAAAACATTGACAATATTGGTTTAGTGCAGAAAACTCAAATTCTATTTCTTAAAAGGGATAATACGTCCTTTGGGAGAGGCACAGCGTGTCAGAAGTGAGATGTGAAAAGCGTGATTTCCACTATTGATCATGCTTATCTACAATACGGCTGATAGGCTGCTATATTCTTTCCATCAAAATGAATACGCATATCATAGTAAGTGGGGTATGTGAATTAAGGGGACAAATTATTTGGGGGCAAATTTTCCATTTTAAATTTTCCTTCATTCGTTTCTTACTTAATTAAATTCATTTTTTTTATTTTCACTTTAAACTCCGTTTTTTCCATTTCATTGTATCTTATGAGTATGACTTATGCCATTTATTCAGTTTAGCTTAATTGTAATTAACTCAAATTAAAACATGAACATAAATATGGGGCACTAAGTAAAAATCGAACCCGCTAATAATTGCCATCGAGGTGAGATTGCTTTTCAATACACAATGTAAGGTACGTAGATGCCATACAGCAGATGTCATTTACTCGGTTTAGTTTAAAACAAAACCAGACATACGGGGAACTCAGTGAAAATCGAACTCACTAACAATTGCTATCTAGGTGAGATTGCTACAAACAAAGTGAGGTATCTAAATGACAAACTACAAATGTCATTTACTAATTTAAGATAAAGCCAGAAGAAAAAAAAAACTGATTAATTTGAAAATGTTTTATTGTAATCATAACTATTCATAGGTTTAGTTTGGTTTGGTTTATTTGCTTAACAGACGATCAACTAAATATCAAATAAATGAAATAATCCATAAAATGGATTATTTCATTTATTTGATTTATTCTTAAATGCTTGATCGTAATCATACCAATTAGGTTGTTCGAAAGATACCACCCGACTTTAGTATAAGATATTTGAATTCTCTTCTAACTGATTATGTTCATAATAGTTGTATTAAAAATTCCTTTGTTAATTTTCAATCACTTCTATTAAAATTTGATTACCTACCCTAATCATGAACAGGAAAAAAGAAGTAATGCATTTACGTTTTTTTTTTTTTTTTTTGCTTCAACTCAAGTTTGGTCAAAATACCTCTCAAACAGCTGCCAATATCAACTGAGCATGGAATGAAGGAATCACTTATGATTGGACAGTAAGATGCTTGTTTCAGAGATTCCATAATAGGAATATGAATCTTGAAGACGAAGACGTCCATCATTGATGACCACCATCTAAAAATACTTGTTGAACAAAACCCATATACAAAGTGTCAGACAAATATCTCATGTAATGGATGTCAGCATTTCAACAATATCGGATCATCTGAAAAATTGGCAACGTGAAGAAACTTGATTAATGGGTTCCACATGAACTCAGTGAAAGTCAAAGAGGTCGACATTTTGAAGCGAGTTCGATTCTATTTCTGTGGAACACGAATGACTCATTTCTTAATCAAATAGTGACTTTTGATGAAAAATGAATCCTTTATGACAATCGTAAGGCTCCAATCACTTTCCAAAATCGAAACTGCATGAACAAAAGATTATGGTGGCTAGCTGGCTGATGATCTACTATTGGCGTTGTACATTATAACATTCTGGAATCTAACCATATCATCCCAGTGGAAATTTTTTGCCGGAAACTGGAAGAAATTCATATCCAATGAAGCAAAATGCGGCCGGCACAGATTAATCGACGAGGTCCAATTTTGCTTCATCTCTATGCTCAGCAATATGTTGGCCGGATGACACTGCAAAAGTTCACTGATTCGGAACATAAAACTTTATCATATTCAACTTATTCCCCCGATCTCCCATCGATCAAATACCATTTTTTAAGCATCTAGACGATTTTTATGCCAAGAAACATTCCGTTGCAAAGAAACAGCAATTAAAATTTTCTTAGCATTAAAACCTCTAAAGTTTTAACGTACAGGAATAATTAACCTTATTAATCGATAGCAGAAATGCATAGATGATCAGGATTCTGTTTTGACGGATGTTTTAATCCGTCAAAACAGAATCCTTTTACATTCCTTAATTCAGGAATAAAATTCTATTCTAAAATCGGGCGCTATTTTTCAAACAGCATTTATAGGTTTGGTTTGGTTTATTTATCAACAGCTTATCTATTCCTTATAGGTTATTTATTGCTGACATTTTTATGTAATTTGCATACAGTTGTATGGTTTCAAGTATTCCTATCTAATACTCATAATTTATCCACTATTATATTGTATCGAGCACCAATGTCTATTTAATAACCATTTGTTTGCACAGTTATATGGTATCATGTATTCCTATCTAATACTAATCCCTTTGCAATAGATCTAAACGAGACTTTTTGGGTTTCTCATAATGCCCAAATCTCACCGTAAAGGTAGAATCTATCCATTGAAAATCGGGGGAGGAGAAAGAAACGCAGAACTTATCTTCAACAAAGAAATCACATTTGTAGGATTGTTGAGTGTCAAAAAGAGTATAAAGCCAGTAAAATATCTCAACCACATAGGCGAAAATTCGAACAGACCGGACGGTGAAGGTTAACGGTGCTTATGATAAGATAGAAATCCATACTCCCGAAGGCGATGAAAAGTAACTAGGCAATAAAATGGATAATCATTAGATGTGTACATGAAATAAGCAATACTCTTTGGAGTAAAGGCCTGAAAAGAAAGCGAAAATGCATTTGATGTGCAATATATATATATATATATATATATATATATAGGTTGATTGATTGATTGATCTCAACTAGTTTTGACCAAACATCATCGTCAGATGAAAACTTTTTGTAAAAAAAAAGTTTTTATAAAGATTTTAAGAGGGCTCATACGTTATAAAAGAAGTAACAAAGACACCTACCATATCTATCCGTTGAAAAAAATTATATATATATATATATATTTATATATATATATTGGAGTCATATTTTTTAAGTTTTGGGGTAAATGCAAGGGAAAATGCAAATTCTTCTGCAGTGTTCGACAACGGTCAGGGAGACTTGGGTTCAATCAAAGACTTTAAAAATGGTACTTGATGCCTCATTGCTTAACACTCAGCAATATAAGGTATGTATCAAGGGTAAAGTGGAGCAATCCAGGAAAAGGAGTAGCGCCCTCCCCTACACCTCAGTGTAGTAGCTATTGAAAAGGGAGCCTCCGGGTCGCCCTCGACTACGGTTTGCCAACAACATCAAACAAAAAATATGATGACAACATTCACACGAATTTTTATATCTATTGAATATCAGTTCTGACTTTTTTGTCGACCGCAACAAATTTGGACTTCTATGCCCCTGTAAATCAGTTTAGTCTCTATGGCAAGAGTCTGATAACCATTGTGAGATTCGCAGTCGTTATCTATTCTAGAAATGCAGCTTTTATTATGGGAAAAGATCGAAGACACCGAATAAAACTGATTAGCATCGAAAAACGTTGTCTTCAGTCAGTAAATTCAAACTGTCTCAAGAGGCCGACTGATAAAAATCTTCGATCAGTTTGCAATTCGACTTTTTCAATTACAATATAAACAACATACCTCTTTTCATTGACAGAAGCAGCAACAAGTAAGTATATCGTATCTCTTAAACCCAGCCGCATTTCCTTACTTAAGTACTATACAAAGTCAAACAAGAGTAGAATATTCTGTGTGTGGGAGGGATAGATTTTGCAGAAATAGTTGACCACCATGCGTACTCGTCCTGGAAATCAAATTTTTCAACCTTATTTTCCATTCAGACTCAAAAAGAGGTCACCTTTAAAAAAGTATTCACTTCACAAATGTCTTTCTCTTGTTCATGTATCTTCGAGACCAAACTTAATGTAAAGTCAAATTGGACGATAAAGATTGTGCTATGACTGTCTAACAATGACTGATCGATTGATTTAAAGGCATGTCAATCCATCTAGGATTATTCTATACCTAAATGTTAAGGAACTACATTCATTGTACATTATGTACACATTTTGTAGTTGTTTCTGAAGATTTTTTTGTAAACAGTCATATCAAATACGAATGATTAAAAAATCTATTTGAGCCCTAGATGGAATCCTAACAGGTATGGTTATGCCGAATCAGAGTGAACCTCAGAGTAATGAAGAGGTGCTCCGCATACCCAAGACCTCAAGATTAGAGCTTCACCATAAGATGCACTTTATAGCCATTACCAGGACACTCCTTTTAGAGAGACTTAATATCTGCACAAGATACATTCAACGTTTTTTAATCCTCGTCGACAAGGAGACTGGTCAATGAAGTTGTAAACCTCAAGGTCAAAGGGAATGAGAAAGATTATACTGAATCAAATTCCCAAGTGTTGAAAATCAGTTTTTATAATCTTGGCTTTTTACTTGGCGTCGAAAAACAGAAAGAAACACGTTGTTTTCAACCATGAAGCAAATATTATATAACTTTATTAAGTTTATCAACGTCGGGCCCAGAATCCGAATAGACGAACAGCTGGGAAGACTCAAATTAATTAAATAATGACATTAGTCTATCAAATGTTATGTTTTTAGAACGAGTATCACCATTATTATAGAAGTATCAACGACAATCCTGTAACTAAATGAAATAATATATATATATATATATATATATATATATATATATATATATATATATATATATATATAAGATGCTTTGAAAATAATAACTCCTATTTGTTTCTACAAAAACTACTACAGTTAAGTATAGAACAATGATACTAATCGATAAAGTAAATTTTCAGCAACAGGAGCCTAACTTTCCCCATTTTCACTTTGAATTTTTGAAAGCAATAGACAAGATATCGCATGTAGTATATATATATATATATATATATATATATATATATATATATATATATATAGGTACACAGCTGCATAGATATTATCATAGTGAAGTAGAACTAAAATACCACCAAATCAGTTTATAAATGGACATTTTTGTCGGCATCTGCATGGAAAAACCCCGTCAATGCCGCCATTGAAGGTGAGAAAATGCTTCTCAGCTCGCGTACTTTAAGATCACAAAATAGCACTGAGAAAATACAACAGGGACATTCAATTTGAAGTCGCTGCACAACAATCGTCTCATGATATCGTACCACCTACGTCACTGATGAAACAGACATCACCACCTTGTATAATAATCTCTCTTCCTTTGTCCAAACACAACAGGTTGATTATCAGTAAATTTTAAAAATGGAAGGGAAAACTATAAACTTACACCTACCCAGATAACTCTAAAGCACAGATAAAAAAAGGGGATGAACAGCGCTCTGAACTCTGAGGCATACTCCTCTTTTGAAAGAGTATCTTCCGATTGCAGAATCGTTTCAGCAAACAGGTGATTTTTTACGATATGACTGGTCACTACTTGCCAGTAGTGATATATGCAAGCACTATACGGTAACTATAAGAAATAAGATGTATACTCTTCAGTAAACATCTGAAGATATACGCTGAATGAGGAATATGAAAACTTTGTTACCGCACATATAGAAGCAGAAGCAAAATGAATACTAACCAAGCCAAGAGCCAAATGTTGAGTTCCCTAGGCGTAAAAAGCAGTTAGGGGGAAAACGAGATCACGAAAAAAGCATTTTTATTTAATAAAAGAAGCCCTATAAGTACCAATGCACATAAACTTAAGAAAGAACAAACTAAATCATATCGAAAAGAACAACAAGAATACAGCCAAGAACAAATCGCTAAAATCAGAAGTTCTCTCGAAGATTAAAAAAATCTTAATTAGCATGAGAGACAGTAAATTAAGTCAGTTGAAGGAAAAGCAGCGCGAGACCAAAACTAAATGCAAAGATTTAAGAAAAAAAGATTTAAAAAGTAGAAAGAATCTTTTTAGAAATCCTCTTAAAATCAGAAATAAACCTACAGTGGAAATTATTAATAACCAAATAGACATCAAACTAAGTCAGTTAACGGAGGTATAACTTTTTCGCATTTCTGAAAATAATTAAAAGCAAAAAATCTGCAGACCTCGATGAAATACCCACTGAAGTATAAAAAACAGAGAGATTTGACAACATATTTCCTCGATTATATAAACAAAACGCAATATAGAAATGGGCGAACGGCATCCCATATTTCAAGAAAGATGACCTCGGAATCACTAAGAACTACAGAGGCATAACTCTTATTGGTATAGTTGCTAAGGTTTATTACGATCTGCTTCTTAATCGATTCGAACCTGAAAATGGGAAAGATCTTAAAAAAAATATCTGTAAAGTTTTCGTAGAAATCAATCCACAACTTATCCGTTGAATCGTCGCTGAATCTTTACTGCATAGCCTGGGAGAGGTAACAAGAGGCATTAGCTTCCACGTTAACTCAAACAGAGTTCATGCAATTTAAACACTAGATGGTAAGCCTCTGAAATTAGTTGGCCATCTCACGAACTTCAGCTACAATATCTCGTCAACGGAAAGTGATGTCACATGCATAGACAGCTACTGAAAGGTTATCGATCATATTGAAATCTGATTTCTATCATGAAATAAAATGTGAATTCTTCCAATTTGTAGCCGTATCAATACTATTGTAAGGCTGAACCACCAGGACTTTGATATAATTCATGGAGAAAAATTAAGATGAGAATACCACACCATTACTACATGCTGTTTTGAATAAATCCTTGAAGCATGACCCTATAAAACAGCAGCTGTACGGTCACGTACGTTCTATATCACAAACCATGCAAAACGAATAAGGCATATGTTAGGGCACTGCATATCGATTTTCTCTTGTGGACTCCTACACATGGACACACACATAAATTCCAAGCTGTAAAGTATGCTGTTTCCATGTTTCTGAAGGAGTGAATTGCGTCTTGATTCTATTTTCCTCACATACAGTGCTCAAATGACTCTAGTTTGCTACACTGTAAACAAAATCAGAAAAAAACAAAGCACGTTCACGAAATTAATAATTTAAAATCGTGACAATTTACTCATCGTACGCTGAATATTATCTATGTATCTATGGCAACAAGTCTAGGAGAATGAAAACTCGGAATTCAAACATATTAAATTCCCTATTAAATGGAAGGGTAGGGTAAATCTATATATTGTTTCAAGAAAGTACGTAAGAACAAACCTTAGCAAACAACTATAGCTTCAAGTAACAATTCTTAATTCAAATAATTTGTTCACAGTCACACGTCATCAATTATTCTTATCGAATACAAATGATTTTAAACAGATCTATCCGAATGCCTACCCGAATGGATGATGAAAAAAAAATACCCTGATCCAGAAGGACCCTTTCCCAAAAAGGACGATCCACAACCACTATCGACCGATAATGTCTTTATTTATGATGTGGAAAATCCTGATGGCACAAATTAGAGAAGAAATTTGATTCACTTGTATGCAGAGGAATATTTCCGGAGGAAAAAAAGGATGCCACCGGCGAACAATAGGAACAAAGGACCAACTATATGACTTGTACATCCCCAAAGAAGCCAAACCAAGGAGGAAAAATGTAACCATGGCCTGAATTAACTGTAAAGTGGCCAACAATATGGTCCTGAAAACTTGGATAACTGAGTATCGGAAAATGTACATAATATCTGACAAAAGCATAAACTTCATCATGAATGCTATAGAAAATTGGAAAGTAGAGTTGAAAGTGGAAGGACGAACCATAGAAGAAGTATAAATCCAAAGAGAAATCTTTTCAGGGGACTCACCCACGCCACTTCTTTCGTTGAAGAAGTGATGCCACTCAACATACTTAGAAAATGCACATGGGGCTGCAAATTTACAAAATCATATGAAAGGATAAATCACTTTATGTATATGAACATAAAAGCATTTACAAAAAATGAAAGAGAACTGGAGTTCCTGATGCAAACAATAAAAATATACAGTCAAGATGTAGGAATGGAATTCGGCATTGAAAAATGCGCTATGCTCATGATAAAAAGTGGAAAAAGAGAAATTGCTGGAGGAATAGGATTACCAAATCAGGAAAACAACAGAACGTTTGGAGAGAAGAAAAACTACAAGTACTTGATAATGTTAAAACCAGACACCATCAAGCGGATATGAAAGATAAATTAATAAAAGTATACCTCAGAAAAATGAGAAAGCTTCGTGAAACCAAACTCTGCCGCAGAAATGTCATCAAAGGTATAAACAACAGGGCAGTCTCCTTCGTAAGAGACTCAGGATCAAGGTAGGAACTCAGAAAAAGGGAGCAGAAGACTATGCACAGAACTGTACATCGGATAGATGACATTGGCATATTGTATGTGTTAAGAAAAGAAAGAGGTTGAAGACATGCTAACACTGAGGATTCGGTAGATAAATCAATACAACAAAAACTAAAAAAACAAAATGGAAAGAAAAAATAATTGTTTGGATATTTCAAGAGATAAACTTTAAAAAATTCACGCAATATAGCTTAGATATGGCTAAGCAAAGGAACCACAAGAGAGAATCTGAATATCTAATGTAATGAAGACCAATTGTATTAAAACAAAATTGATAATCTTCACCTGAATCGCAAGTATATTTTATGTGGAAAAAGGGGAAAAAGAGTTAATTAGATAACAAGTGAAGGTAGCAGACTAACAAATGCTTTAACCATATTCACGAATCCCTCATAGAAAATGAGATGCATAAAATCCTCTGTGATTTTGTTATAGAAATGGATCACCAAAACACAACTGGGAGACCAGACAAAACGTTAAACAAGAATAAAAGAACTTGCTTTCTTGAGTAATTTGCTATTTCAGCAGACCACAGAGCGAAAATAAAAGAAAGCAAAAAGATAAACTAATACTATGTCCTTGCTCAAGAAATAAAAATCATCTGTGGAACATGAGAGTGATGGTGATACCCCTTGTAGTTGGTACACTTGGAAAGGTCACCAAAAGCTAAGAAAAAAAGACTGCATGCATTGAAAATCAAAGGAAGGACTGAGACCATCCCCAGATCCCAGCTTTGGTTAGAATTCTCAGAAGAGTCCTGATGACATATGATCTCTTAGACTCAAGTAAAAGACCACCTGCTTACTTTTGTGTAAAAATTCTCAAGTAGAAATTACTACTACTACTACTACTACTACTACTACTACTAATAATAATAATAATAATAATAATAATAATACAGAACCACAAGTTATTTACGTGTCAGTTCGCAACATTGTCTTGGAAATAGTTTTCAGATAGCTTTGTAGGAATTGAGAGTTTTGTAAGGAATGGGCTTTCCATCATTATATATATATATATATATATATATATATATATATATATATCTTTTGGGAGGTGATATCTGCAAAACAACAATATGTGTCTTTTCAATTGGAACCATAAAATGTATTTGTTATACAAATTGCAATAAAATTTTGTTCCTGCGTAATGTTTCGGTTTTTAACTCACTCAATCAAGCGAATAGATGTAGATTGCCTGTTTCTTCAAATATATATGATAAATGTCACTCTATATATGATTTGTGATGCTATACTGACCATCGCCTCCCAAACCATTTATTACTGATTTCACTAGTTCTCTAATTTGACTGCGCTGTTTCAGAAAGTCTCAGAAATGATTTTCATGCAAGAATGTCAGCAGAATAATTACATGGCAACTAGATTTTTTCACTGCTTGAAGACTTGAGCATGAAGAAAATACCTAATTAAGTTGTGTCGTAATACCATCCTCACAACGACAGTTATTTGTGGCGCGAATATCAGACTGAGTCCTGAGTGTTTATTTTGTGTCTAATTGCACGGAGGATTTTGTAGTGATTAGTTTGACAGTGAACAAAGACACCGTCGTATCTTTTACTGATCACGATATCAGTAAATGGTCAGTACAAAACATGGCAAAATTCTTGCTTCTTTTGGTTTTAATTTTAGTCTTTATGACTGACTTTTGCTTTTCTGTTGATTAGGAAGGCAAGTTACAAAGTTGGGTTCAACAAATAAACTAAAATGTAATCATGAGTTACATTATTATTCAGGATTTCCTTTATAACAGAACAAGGTTATCATCTTTAAAATTTGATTATCTTTCATTGCTTTCTCTCTTTCATTATTATATTCATGGCTTTCTTCTATTTTTCTTTTATATATATATATATATATATATATATATATATATATATATATATATATATATATATATATATATATATATATATATATATATATATATAAGAGATGGCGTAGACATTGAGTTAGCAGCGCTTATTCAATCATCTGATGGAGAAGCTCCCATGTAGTTGGTAACCGTCTTATATTGTTCTGTTTCCCATAACCGTAAAGGTGTTCTAGAAAGAGCAATCAAGTTTATCTCCGTGTCTATATTGTATTCATCTAGTAACTGGCTAATTTATCTACTCTTTTACAGTAATTTATTATTTTCTAATATTTTTCTACTTATTATTTGTTCTCATTTGAGAGTTTTTCACACCAGCGTTAACTGATGGATTCTTACTGGAGTTTGAGTGAAAACAAGACTCCTAAAGTCTCCAGGACCTTTCTCCGTATTCTAGCCGATCTTAATAATGCTGTAGTTTTGATGGTCTACACTTGTTCTCTTATTTCTTCGAGTCTTTGTACTAATCTTTGGTGACTGAACCATGTCGCTTGTTAGTCGCTTAAAACGTCCATAGTGTTGTTTTTCGTCCCCCCCTTTTTTTTCTTTTTTTTTTGGTTAAGTCCGTTCTGCTGATCATCGTGTTGTCAGTATTGATTCTGGTGGCTGTAACCAGCAATCTTCCGCGTTTTTCTATGTGGTCTTCGAATCGTTGTATTGTATTTCGGCGTCTCAAAAATATTTTCTTTTTTTACAGCTCAATACTTCAAAACTTTTTTATACGCCAATTTAAAGACTAAGAGGCTATTATTATTATTATTATTATTATTATTATTATTTTACTCCTTGAGATTTTTTCAAATCAGTGTTAGCTGATGGTTTTCCACTGGAGTTTGAGTGACAGCAAGTCTCCTCAAATCTCGAAGACTTTTCTCAGTATTCTGGCCAATATCAACCACGTTGTAGTTTGGACAGTCTCCACCCGTCCCGTTATTTCCAACTCATTCAGTCTTTGTACCAATCCTTTGGTGACTGTAACAAGAGCACCAATTACAATTGGTATAATCGTCACTCTCATGTTCCACCGTTCCTTTTTATTCCCTGGAAAGGTTGAGGTACATATCCCTCTTTTTACATTCTGTTAATTTTACTCTATGGTCCGCCGGGACAGCAAAGTCCACAATCCCGCAAGTTCTCTCATTTTTGTTGGTTATTATAAAATCTGGTCTTCCGGCCAAGATTTGGTGATCTGTTTGTATCTCAAAATCCCAGAGAAGTTTGTGCATGTCATTCTCCACGACAGATTCTGGGTTGTGCATATACCGTTTATTCGTATGGTCAAACTTCAACTTCTTGCACAGTTCCCAGTTGATCATCTAGCCAAACAAGATGTGCTCACTCTTATCATCTTTCTATGCTAATTTGCTGCATTATCTTATGTGATTGATCGTTTCGTCTCTTTCACCACGTAAACTACATCTGCTGTTTTGTTGCGTCTTATCTATTCTCACTTTGGTATGGTTAGTCATTATGGTGTTGTTTCGTACTGCTATTAGAAGAGATTCCGTTTCTCTCTTAAGGTTTCCTTTTCTTAACCACGTCTACGTTTTCTCGTGTGAGATATAGCTTGTTAATCGCTTAAAGCGCCCATTGTTTTTCTTCCAACTTTTGTTTTCTGGTTATTGTCGTTCCGCTGGTTCTCATGTCGTAAGTATTTTTTCTGGTGGCTGCAATTCATCTTCAGTCGCGCTTTTGTATGTAGACTTCGAGTCGTTGTATTTGTTCATCAACGCAGACTTCAATGCTAGCAAGTCCTCTTCCTCCCTCTTTTTTTTTTGATACATACAGCCTATCAGCGTCATCTCTGGGATGCAATGCCTTATGGATAGTCATTAGTTTTCTTGTTCTTTGGTCCATTTGTTTGAGGTCTTTTCTGGTCCATTTCAAGAATAGTCCCGAGGATCCTACGAGGAGGACAGTCCAGGTATTTATCCCTTTGACAAGGTTCCTGCTATATAGTTCTGTCTTATTCTTCGGGTTCTTCTGTGATAATTTTAAAAAAATTTTTCTTTCATTTCCTGTGTTTGATTGTGTTAGCATCCAGTATCCCCAAATATTTGTTGGTTTCCCTTTCCCAAGCGTTCTGATTACTACTTAATTTGGTATTTCGTCTCCTTCCATTATGTGTCGTTGGCCACCTTTCATTATTTGCATGGCGCATTTTTCTATGCAAAATTCCATTCCTATATCTTGACTCCTTATTCTCACAGTTTGTATTAGGTTTTCTAATTCTTTTTCGTTTTTGGCAAAAAGTTTGATGTCGTCCATGTGCATCTAGTGGTTGATCTTTTTCTGCGATTTACTGAGTTTGTACATTTCCTAATGAAGTGGTTGAGTGGCATCATGGCTATCACAAACAGTAATGGTGATAGTGCATCTCCCTGGAATATGCCTCTTTGGATCTTAACCTCTGCTAAGCTTTTTCCTCTTGCACTCAATTCCACTCTCTAGGTTTGCATGGTCTTCTCGATAAACTGTATGATTTAATCGGGTATTTTATACATTTGGAAACAATGTAGTATCCAGCTTTTAGGGACTATATCGTAAGCTTTTTTGTAGTTGATCCAGGCCATAGGTAGATTTTTCCGTCTCGTTTTACTTTCGTTGAGGATGTGTTGCTCTATATATAGTTGGTCCTCTGTGGTTCTGGTTCCCTTGCAGCATCCTTTCAGTTCGTTGGGGAAGATTCTGCGGCTTCTCAATGAGTAGTAGATCTTCTCCATAATTTGTACCGTTAGTATTTTCCATATCATCGGTAGGCACATTATGGGTATATAGTTGATTTGGGCAGTTCCTTTGAGGAGGTCTTTTTGGACTAGAGTGGTCTTCCCTTTGGTCATCCATTCGAGTATCTCAGTTTTCTTGCATGCATTTATTCATTTCAGTCGAAAATACTGAGATTCCCGAATTGATGACCAATTATTATAATTATTATTATTTATCTTTTACTTATATCGATTTATCATATTATTTTTTTACTTATTATATATATATATATATATACTCTATCACCAAGATTGCACAATCCTTACTTATAAACATAGCAAGCGATATCATTACTCTATATAAATGTATACATAAGGAATAATGAAAGTCAAAGTAAAAACACTTTTCATAATATCAATAGTTCTTAACTTTCCCTCATCGAGTCGCCGGACCTTAGAAAATGCAGATTGTATCTCCTGCAGAATGGTAAGACTGTTCATCAAAGACCCTAAACTGCATTTGATGTTTTGGTTCCAGTACTAGAAATCAGATCTGGAGAGTGAGAAGTACCTCTTAGATTCTCTGACTTCCAGAACCACTCTGTCCCGGAGTGGTAATACCTGCTTGGATCCTATCAATATGTCTGCTTAAAAATTATTCGTATTAGATTGGAATAATTGATGCTCTATAACTGTAAATTATTTGTATTAAGAATTGTTACTTAAGCTATAATTGTTTATTTAGAATTAAAATTAGGTTTACTTTTGTTTTGTTTTGTTTAATGGCTTGTAAACTTCCATGAGTAATTTAATACAAAGGCCATCATTGTAGAACAATAGCATTGATACAATTTAACCCACAACTGGGCGGATAAGAGGATCCAATATCTTTCCCACTTCCAAAGTTAATGTAATAGTGAAGGATTATTGTTAGTTACTTGAAAACATTTAACTGAGCGCAAACAAATGATTATTATTATCAAATAGAAATAGTTACTTGAAACTATAAAATTATTCGTATTAAATAGGAATACTTGAAACAATACAACTGTACGCAAATCATTTGTATTAGATCGGAATACTTGATATAATATAAGTGGATACAAAAAAACTCTCTCGAAATACAAACACAAAAATGTAAGCATAATTATACAATGATCACAATTCTCTAACAAGATGTATTGGGTAGACATCTCATTAAAATCTATCCATCAAAAAGGAACTTTCTTATACGTTATTGTCACAAAATATGAAAAAATATCCAATAATTTAATTCGATGCTCTCTTTACGAATTGAAATTGTGCACTTCAGAAACTGTTTGGCATGAAAAAAATTTCCTCCTTTCTGGAATGTAAACTCCAACATAAAAAGAGTCATTATAATATCTAGGTTAAGAAAATGATCAAATGTTATTTCATTAAAAACATTTTGTTTTGGATCAAATTATGTTGTTTAGCATCAATGTCCAATCAGGGAATGTTAAGAAAAAGTAATTTGTTCTTAGTATTAGATGTAGTTGCTGATTAGCTAATCATCAGATCTCACTTGCTGAATAACCTCTTTAATTGTAGGTTAATAATAGATTAGATCATCACATTCCCGCCTCATCAAAAACTTCCTTTGCATGGCTGTCACGTCTTTTACTTTGTCACGTCTTTTACTTACTTGCGGTGGCGCTGGAATTATCTCAAGAGAAAAGTTCTAAAGGAGAGCTAGGGAAGTTCTGTGGTCGTCTTGGCCCTTTCAATGATCAAAATGCTCATGACAGAAGAAAACGAGAAGGGAATGGGTAGTCAGGTAAACGATTACTATTGCATAATGAGTTCGATTTACATTGGTTCCATTCAAACACCTTTGGCCTTATGCAAGATTAAGCTAAGCAGGATTAATACCGATATTATAGAATGACAATCCTTTTGCTGTTCGATCTATTTCTTCATGAATTCAATTTATTTTAGTGTATCAAAAATATTTTCATTTTTAATGCTCAATACTTCAAAACTATTATTATTAGTATTAATAATTAGAGTTTTTCACAACAGCGTTACCTGATGGTCTTTCACTGGAGATTGAGTGACAGCAAATCTCCTCAAGTCTCCAGGACTCTTCTCAGTATTCTGGCTATCTTCAATAATGCTGTTGTTTGGATGGTCTCCACTCGGCCGCCAACTTCCAAATCCTCCAGGCCCTTTAATAATCCTTTAGTTATCGTGCCAAAAGCACCAATCACAATTGATATAACTGTTACCTTCATGTTCCATAGTTATTTCAATTCTCTATCAAGGTCGAGGTACTTATCTCTCTTTTCACATTCTTTCAGTTTTATTCTATGGTCAGCCGGGACAGCAAAGTCGACAATTTTGCTAATTTTCTTTTTTTATTGATTATTATAAGGTCTGGTTTTCTGGCCGAGATTAGGTGATCAGTTTGTATGTCAAAATCTCATAGGAGTTTGTGAGTGTCATTTTCTAGGAAAGGTGCTGGGTTGAGCATATACCATTTGTTGGCATGGTAAAATTTAATTTTCTTGCACATTTCCCAGTGGATCACCTTGCCCACCCAGTCGTGTCTAGCCTTGTACTCCTTCTATGCCAATTTGCTGCATTCGCTTATTATGTGATTGATGGTTTCATGTCTGTCAACGCATAGCCTATGTTTACTATTTTGTTGCGTCTTATCTATTATTATTATTATTATTATTATTATTATTTTACCCCTAGAGATTTTTTCAAATCAGTGTTAGCTGATGGTTTTCCACGGGAGTTTGAGTGACAGCAAGTCTCCTCAACTCTCTAAGACCCATCTTAGTATTCTGGGCAATATCAACAACGCTGTAGTTTGGACTGTCTCCACCCGTTCCGTCATTTCTAAGTCATTCAGTCTTTGTACCAATCCTTTGGTGACTGTAATAAGAGCACCAATTACAATTGGTATAATCGTCACTTTCATTTCCCACAGTTCTTTTTATTCCCTAGCAAGGGGTCTTTTTGGATTAGAGTGATCTTCATTTTGGTCATCCATTCTTGTTTCTCAGTTTTTTGTATGCATTTATTCATTTTCGTAGCAAATCTTTCGTGTATGGAGGGGAATTTTTCGTGTATGCCATCAAGTCCAGAGGTTTCCCAGCTTGCTATCTTATCAAATGTTACCTTGAGCTCGTCGGGATCTATGTTCACCTGAAGGCCTTCTTCAAACATTTGCAACTCTGTTTCCATGTTATCCATTTGGCTTTTTTGTTATGATCTTTCCGTTCCCATATTTTGCTCCAAAATCTTCTTGCCTCTCTCGCATCCGGCTGTTTATATGGATTCATCCATTCTCCCCCAACTGTTGGCAGAATTTTTTTTCTTTTGGAACGTCCTGTTTTGTCTATATTGATTGGTCTTGTCTCGGTATCTTTTTAGTTTTTCTTGTTTCGCTAGCATTTTTGCTTGGTCTCTTCAAACATTTTTGAGTTCTAGTTGCTGTGTTTTTTCAGTTTCGTCCGAAATTTTCTTAATGTTTCTTTTTAGTATCCTTGCTTGTCGTAGTCTTTTTATCTGCGATTCAAATCTGAGTTCCCACCAGAGTTTGATTTTCTGCCTGTGGTCTTCTAAAGGACACCGATTTTTTCACAAACTAATTTTGCTCCTGCGTATATTAAGTCGTTTAACTCAATGATGTCATTTATCGGGCTATTTGTCAATAAGTCGTTCACTTTCTCGGTTTCAGACTTTACTTGGTTCCAGAGAGAAGGCAACGTGGTTTTCTTTTCAGACATGATTCTTCTAATGGTATATACTATTTTTTCCTCTTGGGTCTGTGTTTGCATTTGTGTGTTTGCGATTTATTGATCCTTGTCATGTAGTGTTTGTAAGGAGTTTGTGGTTTTCCTGTATTTATTGTCTCGGTTACTGTGTTAGGGTTTTGTCGATGTGTTTGCCTATATATTTGTTGGTGGATTTCTACTTTTTTAAGGTCAGAAAACCAACCATTTTTTGTTATTGTCCTAACCTGTTCATCGAGCCTTTGGTTTGTTACCTTAAATCTACCGAATTCTGTCCATATTTCAATCATTCTTTTTCTATACCCTCTTTTTGCAGGGTTTTTTCTAAAATAACCATATAATGCTAGCTTGTTATCTTCCCTAGTCCATTTTTTACGCTGTGGTCTCTGGTGTGAGTGGTCGATTTGGTCATCGTTTGTGTACCTGAAAGAAGAAGTATTTGTATACCTGGAAGTTGAACAGTCACCATTCACAGAATGCCTTCATGTCCCCATGTTGGCTATCAAGGGAGCACCTAGCGATCATGACACACAAACCTGTCGTTGGGGCCCCATGTTTATTCATGTTTCGATTTGTCATTTTTCATGGGTAGTTTATCGTGGCTATACCAGAACCTGGGTTGTTTATTATCTGCATGCTTGGCACAGAATTGACCGAAAACAGTTATGGTAAATGTTCATCAACAGCGGGTCACACACACAAAAAAATTAACGAATAAATATTTAAGTTATAACTTACTTAAAGTCTACTAACCTGCTATTTTTATACTTTACTTCTTACTATGAATACCTGAGCTAGTTTCAGGTGTTCCTGTATCACCTTTTTGGTTTTATATTTACTACCCTAATCTGAGATTTCGTTTCCACTAAGGCTGCTTCTTTTATAATAAAAAGTAGGCTCCTTACATGTCTTTCCGGTTTCTTGAGGACAATAATTGTTTTCAGTTAACGCTTTCAGACAGGTACATTACATTTTCATCTACCGGAAGTGGGGACCCGTAAACCATATAGAATTTAGCGCGGAAAATTTAAATAAATTCATGATTTCGAAATAGTTTAGCAGAAAAAATTCTGGAAAAATGCCCCAATTTAAATCACAGATATTTACCAATAGATTCATGGGCCACGAAATCTATTGTGCATTTTAAATTAAAGACAAATTTTCCTAACCAGATTTTCTTCTCCCCATCCCCCAAAAAATACACTGCGAAGATCCGTTTATCTTTTCACATCTGTTCGATCCTATCTTTTTTTTAAAGAAAAAGAGGTCACGTGACATTTGAGAATATTCGATTCTAAAGTCATCCCCCCATTATTTTCCATTTATTATTCATCCCAGATAAATTCTTTCTTCCTTCTTCTTATCATTATTTTATTACTTTACAGACACCTCAAAAGATTAACCGAAGAAATTGCGTATGTGATGACTAGAGCATTGCTTTGAAAAGGAAACCTAATCAGAAAAACGAAATCATCAATTATAGCAGTCAAAATTAACGCCATAAGAACTATGCAAAAGTTAGAATAGATAGGAACCAGAAGAATAGTAAGTGTAGAATGTATGGCGAGGAGAAGAGACAAAAGAGTAAATCAGTAGTTTTTGTTGTAGTAGTAGTTGTCAGTTTTACCTTATCTTTTCAGATGTAATAATGGCCAATAAAAGTATTTCAATTCTGGTAATTCTGATGCACTATTTTAAAATCGAGATCAAAGCCGATGGAACTGTTGGCAGAATTAGACAAATGGAAGGAAATGAAACAATATCGCACTGTCCCGTCCAAAAGTGATTTAACTATTTAAATAGTGTTGACGTGACCATGGAAATGAAGCCAAAACGTGGACGACTACTAGTTATTGATTTCGATGCTTTAAAAGGCAAAGTAGAAAATATTCCACCTTCCTAGACCTGAAAACTTTAAAAAGAACCCAGAACATTGAAATATATGTACAGCATTACAATCACCTGAAAAAATACACAGGAGCTCTCTAAAAGTTTCTGTGAAGTTACAGATGATTAAAAAACTACAATACATTTGATAGAAGCCAATAAAATTCTTGGTTGTAGTTGGTTTAGCGGTTAGAATGCAAATCATGAATAACATTAGTATTGGGAATTCTATTCTTTCTCAGTGCCGTCACCAAAGGCCTTGAACCTGACAAAAGCTATTTAAGTAAATATCAATGACTGTGTTTTACAACGTTCAGCGATGGACCATACTTCTAATGCTTTTGTTAATCATTGAGAAGGAAAAGGTGGTGTTTTGTCAATAAATAAAAAAGGGGGAGTATCTGTTGTGCAGTGGCTAACGTGTTGGACTGCGATATCGTAGTGAGCGAGTTTAAATTCCGGTTGCGCTGAAAGTTTAATACTCAAGAAGTTTGAACAATGAAACCAAACCAAAACAAACCAAATAAAGATAATTGAATCAAGAATTGATATGTCTACAAAATAAGGTCTCTGCAAAAAGAAATGTCTCAATTGCTGGCTTAGAAAGAACTTTATGTCGACCAGATAAACTTGATTAATGATTTCTACTCATAAGTGCTTTATTGACCGCCGATTATGGTTTACTGACCGTTTGTGTATTTACCTGTATTGATATATATGAATGTACACGGTAAATTCCTTGCAACACAGACTCAGACACTAACACGGTCACACATACACCTGTTTAGAGTTATAAGTAATGTAGTAGTTGGTTGGTTGGATTTTATGGAATATCAACCCTTGTAGATTACTTAATGCCAAATCCATTTTTTATACAAATAATCAGCTGTAGTTCAAACAATTCAGTTTATCATAAGTACGCAGTTTAAATATCAAAACAATTATATTTCAAGTAATTCATTTTAGCATAAGTACGCAGTTTAGATCTATTTAACCCATAGATTTAGACCCTATCAGATGCTGCCACTCCGGGCCCGAGTGGACCTGGGAGCGATGATAATGAAGGGGTGCTCCGCATTTCCCAAAGCTCCAGCATTACTGAAACCTCACCATCAGATTGTTTATTGTCATCTCCAGGACACTCCTTGGGGGGGGGGGTCTTACTCCTCTGCAGAGATGCAGTCGGTATATTCTAGAGCCCCAGCCGACTGGGCAATACACAGTCAAATTTAAAAGCAGTTTTATTTCAGATAATTCAGTTTAACATAATTACGCATTTTAAAAGTCAAAACAGTTCTATTTCGAGCAATTTAGTTTTGCATAAGTACGTAGTTTAAATTTCAAAATAGTTCCATTGTAAAGAATTCAGTTTAGCTTGAATATGCAGTTTAAATGCAAAAACTGCAAACACTCAAAACCACGGTTTATTTCTTATTTGACCCATAGATAGGGCTTTATCGGGAGCAACCACTCCGGGACAGAGTGGACCTGGGAATGATGGCATTGAAGGGGTGCTCCGCATTCCCCAAAGCTCCAGCATTACTGGAACCTCACTATCAGATTGCTTAGAGTCATATCTAGGACACTCGTTGTGGGGTCTTACCCATCTGCGGAGATGCAGCCCGAGCGGACCGAGCAAGTAATGCAGCGTGATATATTTATGAATCAACAGTGTTCAGTTGAAGGGATAGGGCATATGTAGATATAAGTTTAGATGATTTAGACACAGAGTTAACAGTTCTGTCAGTTTCGTGGTTTGTCCTCAAGCACAGTTGAAGCTATTTCTATATTATCCTAACACACACACACACACACACACACAAAAACAAAAACACACACATACTTATATATATGTATATATAACTTTTCGACTATAACTAATCCGACAATCATTAATCCGGTTCCTTCTCTGATCAGGTTCCATCTCTCTCTCTCTCTCTCTCTCTCTCTCTCTCTCTCGTTCACTCTCGCTCACGCATCCACCAGAGTTAGGAAGCTGATGGGTAAGAGTTCAAACATTCTCTATGTGATCGAAATTCATCCTTCTTTTTTAGTCGATATCCTTCCTGATTTGAAACACTTGTACGACTTGAGACATTGTACTTTGCTAAAATAATTCCCCTACTGCACCGATTTAACATCGAAAAAGATTTTATGAAAGATTTCGCTCATCTGAAAAAAATCCCACCGAGAACTCTCATTGTTTACATCAGGCTGGTTGGTTGATTGGTTTTACCGCATGTCAGTCAGCCCCTGTTGGGCTATCTAATCCCAAAGTCAGTTTTTCAAGCAATTATCTGTTTCCAAAAACTAATGAGGAGAATCGTTTGTAAACAATTAAAGCGTCGTGTAATACAAATGATTTATATGGTTTCAAGTATTCCTGTCAAATAGATAAAATTTACGCTCAGTTAGATGGTGCCAAGTATTTAAACCAATTATTTGGTTTCAAGTGAAATAATGATAATTCTTTTGGAATCAATTATGGCTTTAATTAATTATTCTTAATACAAATAATTTGCACACTTATATGGTTTTAAGTAAATAATAATAATAATAATAAAACCGAATGGATACGTAACATGGCAAAAGACTTAGAAGAAATCGAAGAAGGACTGAGAGCAGAAATGCAAATCGATTAACTCAGAACAACACTAAAAAAATATCAAATTGGAAAACGCCTGGCTATGATGGAATACATGGATTCTGGTTCAAGAAATTCTCCACCATTCATGACAGACTAACTCCCGAAATGAACAGATATCTACAAGAAGCACACATACCCGAATGGATGACCAAAAGAAAACCACATGGATCCAAAAAGGCCCTCTCAAAGGAACCGCCCCAAACAATTACAGACCTATAACGTGCCTACCTATGACGTGAAAAATATTAACGGGACAAATAAGGGAAGAGATTTATTTCTCGATAACGAGATGCCGCAAAGGATCCAGAACAGGAGAGCTTTTCTACATTGATCAATACATCCTCAACGAGAGCAAGACGAGACGGAAAAATCGAGCAACGGGGGGGGGGTGACAATAAAAAGGGTATGATATGATCATACAAAGCTGGATAATAAACTGCCTCAACATGTTAAAAATATCACATGAAGTGATAAACTTTATCTAGAAAACCATGAAAACTTGAAGAGTGGAATTGACAGCAGGAGAGAAAAGCATAGCATAAGGCATTACATCTCAAAGATGATGTTGATATACTATATACTGTGTTAAGAAAAGAAGTAGGAAGAGGACTTACCAGCACAATACATAGAAAAGCGAGGATAAAGACTGCTTACAGCCACCAGAAGCAATACGGACAACACGAGGACCAACAGAACAACAATAACCAGAAAACAAAAATGGGAAGAAAAACAATTCAATGGACGTTTTAAGCGACTAATAATCAACATCTAACGCGAGAAAACATGGACGTGGCTAAGAAATGGAAGCCTTAAGAGAAAAACTTGATCTCTTCGAATATCAGCCCAAGAGAACGCTATAAAGACTAATCATGTCAAAGCAAGAATAGAAAAGACGCAACAAAACAGTAAATGTACATTTAACTGGTGATAGAGACGAAAGCGTCAATCGCATAATAATTGAATGCAGCCAATTAACACAGAAAGAGTATGACACTAGACACTGAGAATTGTACAAGAAATTGAAATTTGACCATACTAACAAATGGTATATTCCCAACCCAACATCAGTCCTCGGGAATGACACACACAAACTCCTCTGGGATTTTAACATACAAACGGATCACTTAATCTCTGCCAGATGACCAGAACTTATCATAATCAACAAAAAAACAACAACAAAAAAAAACAAACAGAATTTGAAAAACTGTGGACTTTGCTGTTCCGGCTGACCACAGAGTAAGATAAAAAGAAAGTGAAAAGAAAGGTAAATACATCGACCTTCAAGAGAATTGAAAAAAAAACAAACTGTATACCAATTGTAATTGGTGCTCTTGGTACAGTCACCTCAGGGTTAATTAATTAAGAGACTGGAGGTCATAGGAATAAGAGGACGAGTGGAGACCATCCAAACTACTGCGTTGTTGAGATCGGCCAAAATACAGACAAGAGTCCTGGAGACTTGAGGAGACTCGATGACACTCACTCTCGTGAAAGACTATCAACTAAAGCTGATGTGGAAAATTCTCAGGGAATAATAATAATAATAATAATAATAATAATAATAATAATAAGAAGAAGAAGAAGAAGAAGAAGAAACGAAAAGAGAGACCAATACTTGACCATTGCCAAAGAACTAAAAAAGTTGTGGAGCATAAGAATAACAGTGATACCAATTGTAATTAGCCCTCTTGGAACAGTCCCTAAAAGTTTAGTAAGGAAACTCGAAGAGTCGGAAATCGGAGGACAAATGGAGACTATCCAGGCAACTGCATTGTTAAGATCGGTCAGAATACTAAGACGAGTCCTGTGGACTTGGGAAGATTTGCTCCAGTGGGAAACTCGCAAGAAGTATAATATATTAAGTATAATAATATTAATAATAATATTTAGAGACACAAACAGATCACCTGATCTAGACCAGGAGACTGGATTGATATTAACTAAAAAGAGAATTTGCTGAATAGTGAATTTTGCTGTCCCAACGAACCACAGAGAGGAAATCAGGAAAAGAGAAATTTCTTAGACTTTACCAGAGGACTGAGAAAGCTGTGGAATATGAGGGTTATGGTGACACCTATTGTGATTGGCGCACTTGATCGGTTTCAAAGGATCGGAAAGAGTTGGAAATTGGAGGACGAATGGAGACTGTCCAGACAACTACATTGTTAAGATCGATTAAAATCCTGAGAAGAGTCCTGGAAACCTGAAGAGATTTGCTGTTACTAAGACTTTAGTGAAAAAACACAGCAAACGCTGGTGCAAAAAACTCACAAGGAGAGAAATAACAGAAATTCAAGAAATATGGTTGCTTAAAACTACTACCGTACCACTAATAGTATGACCCTAGGCTATAATCCAGAAAGAGGCAGATAAACACATTAACAAGATTCCTTAGCTGTCCCAGTGTATATATGAAGCACAAGCAGATTGCACTTGGCTGAATTTTTCATCTCCTTAAGAGAGTTGTTATTAATGTGAGGGGAAAATTAATGCCTCAGAGAAGCAGCAAGAACATAAATATATAGAATATATATAATTCAAACCTTCCCTAATTCTAGATCTTGTTAAATGACCAGCGGAAGAATTGTAAGAAACCGAAAGTAAAACTGGAAATAATAATAATAATAATAATAATAATCACAATGAAATGATAAACAGAACAGCCAAAGCTATAAAACAGAAATGGGAAGAAAAAATTCTGTATGGCTATTACAAACGACAAACATGCGAAATCTCACACGTGAAGAGTTGGACATGGCTAAGAAAGGGAATCCTAATGAGAGAAACCAGCACAAACCAACACTATAAGGACCAACTATGTTAAAGCAAAAATAGATAATACGCCACAAAATAACAAATATACGTTATGTGGTGATAGCAAGTAAACGATTTATCACATAATAAGCGAATGCAGCGAAGTAGCGCAAAAGGAGTATAAGACTAGACAAGGTTGGGTGGGGAAAGTAATCCACTGGTAATTGTGCTAGAAACAGAAATTTGACCATACCACGAAATGGTTCATACACAAACCAGAATCCGTCCTAGAGAATGAGATACAGAAAATTTGCTGGGATTTTAAGATACAAACAGATCACTTAGTCCCGGCCAGAAGATTAGATCTTGTGATAATTAGAAAAAAAAAGAATCCGCCAAATTGTCAAGTTTGCTGTCCTGGCGGACCGCAGAATGAAAAATCAAAGAAAATGAAAAGAGAGACAAGTATTTAGACCTTGCCAGAGAACAAAAAAAATTATGGAACGTGAAGGGGATGCTGATAACAATTATAATTGGTGTGCTCGGAACGGTCCTTAATGGCTTGGTAAAAGTATTGGAAGAGCTAGAAATCGGACATGCCGAGACAATACAAACGATTGCATTACTAAGATCGGTCAGACTACTGTGGAGGATCCTGCAGATTTGAAGGAACTTGTTGTCTCTCATACTCCAGTTAAAGACAATCAGCTAATGCTGGCGTAAAATACTCGCAAGCAATATAATAATAATAACAATAATAATAATAATAATAATATTCTTTGGTATTTGGGGATACCTACGGATTATCTAATCTCGGCCAGACGACCAGACCTAGTGATAGTCAGCAAAAAAAAAAAAGGTACCTTCCGAATAGTGGACATTGCTGTTCCGGCTGACCGCAGGGTAAAACTGGAAAAAAAAAAAAGCGAAAAAAAAAAAGATAAGCACCCACACCTTGGTAGAGAACTGAAAAAAACTATGGAACAGGAAAGTGACGGTGATACCAACTGAAATTGGCGCGTTCGGTGGAGTCACCAAAGGATTTTACTGGGACTGGAGGACTTAAATATAAAAGAATGAGTGGAAACTATCCAAACTACAGCATTGTTTAGATTAGAATAATGAGAAAAGTCCTAGAGACTTGAAGTGACTAGCTTGGATTCCACTTAAAAACCATCAGCTATCGCTGATTCCACTTAAAAACCATCAGCTAACGCGGGTTCCACTTAAAAACCATCCGCTAACGCTGGTGGGAAAAAAAAGAGTAAAATAATAATGATAGGAAATCGGAGGACGAATCGAGACTATCTAAGCTACTCCCGAAGAGTGAGAAGATTCATGGGGACCAGGAGAGACTTGCTATTACTCAGACTTTAGTGAAAGAGCATCAGCATACGCCGATCTGTAAAACTCACAAAAAATAATTATGATAATATCTTGTCAGAGAGCTGAAAAAGCTGTAGAACATGAAGTGTCAGTGATAGTGCGCTTGAAACATTACCAAGGGCGTGGGAAAAACTGAAGGGATTGGAAATCGGAGATAGAATTGAGATTATAGAGACTACAGCACTGTAGATCAACTAGAATACTGAGAATAGTCCTGGAGACCTGAGGAAAGTTGTCATTTGGATTCCAGTGAAAGATCTTCAGTTGAAATTATTGTGAACACTTGCAACGAGTGAGATAATAATTGGCATGCACGCAGTTATGTGGTTTTTAGTATTCCTCTATAATAATGATGTTTTCAAGCAGATCTGAGCGATAAATGAGACAGCAACAGGTGATACTACTTCGTAACACAGTGGATCTTAGAGTATTTGCAACGAAAGAATGATTTCACATTCACAACAAGATGCGGTGAAGCGTCATGCTCATGACACTGTTCAGTTCAGAAGGAATAACACAAGCGTATGAACACATGCCCCCACTGGAGCACATGTAGCTTTAATGCTAACAAACGTGGCTTGATGAAATTATTTTATTCAGTTTGTTGAGGTCACAGCAACGCAAAATTACTGCTTAAAAATCATTCTTTTTAAGGGGCATAATTTATACATGCATAATAGTCTGAATATCTTAGCAACGCTTTCCTTGTTTCCTGACCACTGTTAATCGGTTTTCGTTTATTTTCAGTGCATTCCTATCGAAAAATATATGCAAAGTATTCTATTGTAAAATTCTTTACAGTGCATTTCCATAGTAAATGTTAATCGATTAGCTATTGTAAGTAGGATTCGTCCATATCACATAGGAGTTTGAAATATTCATATAAAGCACTGTGTTATTTTTTATCTATGCCTAACATACACCTCACTTTCAAAATCTAATATAAAAAATAATGATATTTTTATTTTGAAACAATCTCTGTATAGACAATGTTGATTAGAATGTATTAGTTATTGTTTGATTTCAAAAATTCTAAAAATTAACTCCTATGTTTGTTTTTTCATGAAAAATGTCTTTTGAATGTAAATTTAATTGCTCTGTACGGAAATGACCATTACTTCTTAGTAAATCACTTATAATGCTAAAATGAATCCTAATGTTGTGTCCATCTTTATCACAGCAAATATAATAATAAAAAACTTCATTTTCCATCACAATTATTAAATAAATCGTTGCTTAAAGCTTTGAAATTTGAAATCACGTCAGGCGTCTGATTTCAAATATTGGCTAGTGATACAAAGGATACTTGGCCTGGTAGTATAGGGCTTGGTATATGTGTACGCATCTATGTGTGTATGGGTGTCATGTTGGATATATGAGTAGTTGTAGGTATATATATGCATGCATCTGTATATGTATCCTTGCGGTATGTGATAAGATGAAGAAAGAGGAAGCAGTTTAACCTTCCGTCACTAGCCTGGCCGGCTAGTTGGCTAACGTTGATTTAAACAAAGCGAAATCGCGATCGAGAATAAGGCTGAGGCTAACTTTTGGAAAAGGAGACAAAGAAATAGGAAATGATTAAACACTTCCTATTTCTAAAGTGGGGTGACTAAGGTCTGGATGCAGCCAGTTGGTGAAATAGGCCAACCAAAGCTAGAGATACACTCAATGATTTTGCTGGCGCCCCAAGTACTTGAGCGATCTGCAAGTAGTAAGTTCAAATTCGTGCCGGACATATGGAAGTAGGGTCAGAGCCAAGCAAAGGGCAGAAGTGATAAACACTGACGTCCATCCGTGTTCGACTTTTCTTTTTTTCTTTGTCTTTTGTGACACTGCCCCTGAGTTTGAGCAATAAACACAGCGTGGGGTCAAAATGCAGTGAGTAGATGCACCGTGACGATCAGGCAAGAACTCTTAGGATTATTTTGAATTTTATTGATTTTGAAGTAGTTTTATTTTAGAGACTAAATACAGGGATTTAAGAATTTATGAAAATTTTATGAAAATCTTACTAAAATTGGCGTATCCTTTGTTGTACAGATAGACAGAAGTTTGGTAAATTAAAATAGGGTTGTGATTATCCGACTTGGGATTATCCGACTATAATAAAAATCGCAACGACATTATTTGGGGCGCACTGGACTCAAAATGTTTTAATTTCGAGAACAAAGTAATTTTCATTACAATTTACAACTTTGTGTGAAGCAATTGTTTTCTTTTTCTCAAAGCTGACAATAAATATCAATTATAGAGTTTTTCCTCTTATTTATTTATTTTCTTCATAATTTATTCCTCTTCGGTTAATTATGATATAAATTCTATGAACAGAATGAGACTTGAGTTTAACGGCCATTAAAGACGTGTGATTTATCATTAATGCTTTCTTTAATCTCTGACCACTGAGAATCTATTTTTTATTCTTAATCTCTCTCTTTCTCTCTCTCTCTCTCTCTCTCTCTCTCTCTCTCTCTCTCTCACACACACACACACACACACACACACACACACACACACACACACAAGAGCATATATATATATATATATATATATATATATATATATATATATATATGCAACAAACACTTGATTATCACATGATTCTCGAACTTAAACGGTTTATAAATTGATAGGGAATTCTGAATAACACTTATGTCGACTTGTGCTGAACAATTTACAAATGTCATAACTAAGAACAGGACGGTCAAAATCCTCAGGAATTGAACAACAAATAAAAGAAAATACCGTCAAATAAATTTACGCTGTCTTTTGGGATTTTCAAAAGTTCGAAGAATAAATAATGAATATCGACTTGAAGATCAAATGAAACTACAAGTTCAATAAAACTTGGAGAAAGAATGCCAATGTTAAAAGCAGAGGGATGCACAGAAAAGGAATGTAAAAATATTGATCAAATACACACACACACACACACACACACACACACACACACACACACATCCGACTGACATAAAGTCAGCCAGGTTTCAATCCCAGCTTCCTGCTTCTCGCATTTCTAGCTACTAAGAAGAGCTGTGATACAATGAAACAGTCTGTCTGTGGATGACAATATATATATATATATATATATATATATACATGTGTGTTTGTGTGCAATGTTAGGATATGTATAAATAATAAGTATATGTGTGTGTGTTTGCGCGCGTATGTGTGTGTGTGCGTGTGAGTAATTCTCCTCTGCATTTGCCGTCGGCATTCTTATTTTGTACAATAGTAATTGTTGCTCAATACATCAGGTCAGCTCTCTTTTCAATACGCAATCGATTTCACTCTTGAAATATATCTTGGATAAACTGTACAGAAATAGCCGTTTAGATTACCTACTCATTATTGCCAAGTGAAGTCCTCCTGAGAATGCAGAGAATTTAATTTTCGTCCACTGAAAATCGACTGAGCCTAATTCTTTTTTTGCTTAACTTCCAGCTCGTGTGGTATTAAGACCGGATAAGTATTCCGTCCAAGATTCAGAGAAGTGGATATTTATTTTGCACTCTTACACCAGTCTACATAGAAATAATGACCAGTGGTTTGTGATCTGGCGAGTATAAAACCCTAAAGTAGTCTATTTGTATTTTGGCTTTCTTTTCGTTTTGTGTGAGATTCTTCAAAAACGTAGCCAGTGGCTAATGAGACACTCTGTATGTATTTTCAGTGTAATCTCTTCGAGACGACTTCGGTAATAGAACATCTTTCGGAAGAAAAGACATTTATATGAGTAAGACCACTTTCATCATGTAATTTCTACTGTATTTACTTTTATAGTATTTCTTTTAACAAAATTATTTATATTACCTGGGTGAGTCAGAAGTTTTGCAATATTTTGGTAACGTGAGATACAATTCAGCAGCATCATATGGTTTTGCAAAGATCGTGAACAACAATGGACTATGAGATGCCTGATACTCGCCTGATACTTGCGGGATTTACCTCAATGGTTTGGAGTTCAGCCACAGAATCTATGCCTGATCAGCGAAGTTCTTGCAATCTGAGTGAAATTTCTTTAACAATCTATGATCAACTGCAACTCTTAGGAAACAACTACACAAAAATTGTAAATATGAAAATACAATGAATATGATTCCCAAATCTTTAGGCATAGAATATCCCTAGATGCCTTGAAACGCTGTTAAAATCAATCAAACTCAAAAAATTCATTAAAAGGTTATTATAGTTTTGATTGTGCTGAGAGCTTTTCTATAAACACTATTATATAGAAGTACACTGAGATAAGTAAGTAAAGTTGGCGACCTTAGTCGCGGGTGACCCGAAGGCTCCCTTTTCAATAGCTACAACACCAAGGTGTAGGGGAGGGCGCTACTCCTTTTCCGGGATTGCTCCACTTTACCCTTGATCCATACCTTATAATGCCGAGTGTTAAGTAAGGAGGCATCAAGTACCATTTTTTGAGTCTTTGGTATGACTCGACCTGGGATTGAACCCTGGTCTCCCGGGCCATTGGCGAACACTCTAACCTCTAGGCCAATGTCCGGTAAAAAACACTGAGATACATGGATAAAACACCCAAAATACTGATCTCAGATATATCTAACATCAAATTAAAGCTTTTTCAAAACCTCAGTTTCGAAAAAGAATGAACAGATGGGTAGACACGTAAACATCTAAATAAAAAAATGTCTTAATTAAATATTGAATTAAAACAGTTACTACTTATTAACCTTTGACCACACCAGCAGAGATTGTCTTTCATGTGTGGCCCTGAATCTATGGTGGTCACAGTATTCAGGGATCATGAAACGGTCAGTTCGAAATATTTGGATACTAAAAGAATAATCCTCATTTAGAGAATGGATGTTACGTTACTGGTTCCTGTTTCGTCGCTTCTTTTGTAAAATATCAATTCATTTAAAAAAAGAAAATGATTTAAAAATTCTAAAAAAAAAAAAAGTTCTTCATGGAAATTTTTCTCCTAAGGTTGTAACTATTTGCGAAAAATTTGAAATTAGAAAGTAATTACGTAATTTCAAAGAAATATTCTTACTTGTCTTATCACGTGTGTTCATCATAAAAATGTCAATGAGATTGTTATGCCAATATAATTAGGAACGTTGACAGTTATGAAACTTTAAAAAGTAAGAAACGTAAAACAACTGCACACACACACACACACACACACACATATATAAACATATATATATATATATATATATATATATATATATATATATATATATATATATACATATATATATATATAACTATTTTTTTCTAAAATACGAAAAATCGTTATCTGATAAAATTTATAGAGGTTAACGTCATGTTAAATATAAACACTCCATCAAATTCGTTCTCATGTTTTTTAGTAAGTCATGTTATTACGGTTATAGTATTAGTATGTGTTGTTGTATCTTTAGATATAATTTAGTAGATTCAACACATGTAAATACTGTTCTGATGATGGTTTAATATCTTTAAAAAAGTGGAACCTTTAACGTTGACAGATTATTTAGCTATGAATAAAAATCATCGTCTGAATAGTTTATGCTTTCATATTTTATATTTACATATAACATATATATATATATATATATATATATATATATATATATATATATATATATGTTTGTGTGTGTGTGTGTGCGTGTGTGCGTGCGTGTGTGTGTGTGTGTAGGGGGTGTTGGTGCTTATCTTGTGTAGAATAAGTTATGGATTTAATACGCTAAGTGGATGTTCAATTTTTTAAACTATTTTTAAACTAATTGCTGATAAAAGGCTAATTATTTCTATTTAATAGCTGAATATCCAATCTTCAAAAATATTCCTTAAACAAACAAGATTAATTCATTTAAACTAAACGTATATTTTTTTCAAGCTATCCGAAAGAAAGTATTATGGAATAATTTAATACAGAATGAAAAAATTATTGAATAATCTTGCAATTTGCATTCTTCCAACAAACACCAGCCTAAATATGAAATCAGTCAATAATTAAAAGTACAGTTTTTTAGACATTATGGAATCTTTAATTAAGGCGTATTGGAACGAACTAGATTCTAGGTATTCTAAAAAAAAGAGAGACTAGTCAAATGAAATATCCACTGCGCAAATATTTTATTGTAAAGGTTTAATTACCAACGTAGGTTCGCGCATAGTTTACATAGTGCCTTCAATAAGTTTCCAGACTTTTTTGTGCAGGCATTTAAAATTGTTGTAGACTTTTGAAAATATAGCCTGTCATTGCTATACATCTTATGAGATGACTGACCAATTTTTATTATTTCAGCTTCAAATGAACAGCTACAGCAGCAATTGGAATACACACAACTAATGCCTGATTGTCACAGCTGGTGAATTTTAAAAATGCAATCTGGACGTGAGGACACTTTAGAAGAACGTTATGCAATAAAATTCAGTTTTAAACTTGCCACAGAAACGTATGAAATGCTTCAGACTGCTTTTGGACCATCTTGTATGAATCGAGCATCAGTTGAGTGGCATAAGAGATTCAAGGAAGGCAGGGAGTCTGTGAGGGATGATGAGAGGTGTGGGAGGAGTAAGGAAGTCAGAACACCAGAGTAAGGAAGTCAGAACACCAGAGTTGATTGGCCAAATAAAGAATTTAATGGATAAGGACCGTCGTGTGTCTATATAGACAATAAGTGAACAGTTTGATGTCATTGTGGGAACTGTACACACAATTATTCGCGAGGAACTGAAGATGCAGAAGATTTGCGAAAGAAAGACGTTGTCATGACAGCAGGGAGATTGTCCAGCAGATCAATTAAGATCCAGCAGTTCTTGATGCTCTGGTGACCTGCGATGAAAGCTGGATCTACTGCCATGATCCAGAGACCAAGAGACAGAGTTCCTAATGGAAGCATGCTGGCTCTCCCAGACCCAAGAAGGTCAGACAAAGCAAATCCACCCACGAACTTTTGATGATCCTTTTTTTTTTGACAGCACTGGCATAATCTACATGCAATGGGTTCCCACTGGACAGACAGTCAACAAGGAATACTATGTTGAGGTTTTAAGGGAGTTCAGGAAGAGATTCCGTTAGAAGAGGCCAGCACTCTTCAAATCGGATCAGTGGCATTTCCACCAGGACAATGCACCCGTCTACAACTCCATCCTTGTCAAAGACTAGATGGGAATCAAGTCAGTTCCTCAGCCTCCCTATAGTCCAGAACTTGCTCTCTGGGACTTTTGGTTATTCCCTAAGCTCAAGGAAAAACTTAGAGGCTGCCGTTATGAGACAATTGAGGAGATGAAAGAGGCTGTGACGAAGGTCATTGACATGCTCACAAAAGAGGACTTCCATGGGGCCTTCCAGAAGTTGTTGAAACGGTACAAGTGCATTGCAGCCGGAGGAGATTACTTCGAATGGGAGTAGAGTTTCATGTGTGTACTATCAATAAAAGTGCCTATGCGAAAAAAGTCTGGAAACTTATTGTGTGATCACCATCTATTATCAAGGCTTGCCATAATTTTGCTATGTATGGCACGAAATTGATTTCAGGAAATCTCGGCTAAATTCTAGGTACTCTTGTCAGAGTCAATGAGCATGCTGCATTTTTATGTTGACTTCTGCGGCGATACATAAATAAAATATGTGTTTGTATATTATATAATCTTGTGGCTTCATTTGTTTCATATGTTATTATACTGTTGAATAGAATGTAAGCAAGCTTTTGTCTTTTTTTTTTTTTACCTTCATAGTTCTTTGCTTCTTGTGCTCAGTAGCCAATAATTAATGCGCAGGAACAGAACCAATTATTATAAACGCTTCAGTAGGCATTTTATGCATGAGAGACCCTCCGCAGTGAAAAATAAAGACTAATGAAGACATCAGTGAGCCGAAAAGAATTTGCCGCCTGGACACGTAACTAAAAGTGTTGAACAATGAAAGAAACTGATAAATAAAGAGAATAGTTTCGATCTTTTTGAATTCTGGATGATAGTGATGTTAGTTGATCATGAGTAAGTCATAATCTCAATCTACTTACTTGATGTAAAAATACACACTATGGTAAAATGTAACGTTAATATATAACTGGGCGAGAAAGCATAAAACCCGCGAGCGGAATAATAGTTAGCGAGCTAGACTGATAGACGATTGTTACTACGCTCGATTCCCACTGGATACCCCTTACATTTAAGTATATATACTGCACCAATTCAACAAAATATTCTGCTCGTTTGTTTTTTGTGAATAACTTTCATATTTCTCGATCGAGTTGTTTAAAATTTGACAGCTTACTCATAACAGTATATTAGCTCGATACGAGGATCATTAAATAAGTTTCCAGACTTTTTTGTATAGGCACATGAACTCTAGTACCCTTCGAAGTAATCTTCTCCGTCTCATAACGGTAGCCTCTAAGTTTTTCCTAGAGCTTAGGGAATAACTGAAAGTCACAGAGAGCAAGGTCTGGACTATAGGGAGGCTGAGGAACTGTATTGATGCCCATCTTGGTTAAATAATCAGTGACAAGGATGGAGTTGTGGACTGGTGCATTATCCTGGTGGAAATGCCACTGATCCGATTTGAAGAGTGCTGGCCTCTTCCGACGGAATCTCTTCCTGAACTCCCCTAAAACCTCAACATAGTAATCATAATCATAACCCTAACCCTTTGGCCAATCAACTCTGGTGTATTGACTTCCTTACTCCTTCCACACCTCTCATTATCTCTCACAGACTCCCTGCTTTTCTTGAATCTCTTATGCCACTCAAAAACTGATGCTTGGTTCATGCAAGATGCTCCAAAAGCACTCTAAAGCATTCCGTACGCTTCTGCGGCATTTTTTCCAAGTTTAAAACAGAATTTTATTGCATATCGTTCTTCTAAAGTGTCCTCACGTCCAGATTGCATTTTTGAAATTCACCAGCGGTGGCAATCAGTCTTTAGTAGGGTGTATTCCAATTCCGGCCGTGAATTTTCAAGAGTCTACGACAATTTTACATATCATGTAATTTCTGGAGTATTCTCAATCCCAAAATATTGGTGTAAAAAGAGTGAAATCTTCGGTGTTTAGTAAATTACCGCTCAGGATCATAAATGACAATTGTTATAGATATGTCAGAGATACAAACAGCCATTATACATGCATTGTGGAAAACTGAGAAGACTCAAAACAAGATAGCTTTCCAGGTGGTATTTCCTCTGTCTGCTCTTTCGAAGATAACTTGTTCAAAAGTCTAAATGCAGTTTCAATTCTAAGACAACAGCTCGAGATTAATATCAACTAATTAGGAATACTTAAAACTATATAACCACCATAAAATTATTTGTATAAAGAATACATTCTTCAATATATAATTGATTGTAAATTATTATTATCATCATTTTCTTGAAGCTTTATAATTGCTTTAAAAATTACTAACTTGGTATTAGATAATCGAATAAATGGTGACATGATAACCAACCGACCAACCAACTAACCAACCATTTAACTTCATTCTCACCTTGCGATTGTGTGAGAATTAACAACAGCTTAGATCCAGGGGTTAGTTTCTGCCTAGGCAACACATGACCCTTATCTGAAAAGGAAATGCCGACGGAAACAATCGTTAACACTTCCCTCCAGGAGGTTAGCTTTCTCGCGACACTCCACGTTAAACCGACCATGTGACACATTTTGAATTCGTGAGGAATCAAATAAGTACACTTTTCTTTACTCCAACTTTGCTTTTCTTCGTTCCTATTCCTTTCCTTCTTTGCTTCCATTTTAAAAATTTTCTACCGACCTTTCTTTCTTCCTCTCTTTTTTTCTTTTTTATCTTCATCTCGAGAATAAATTTTTAACAAAATAAATTACAATTTCTTTTTGCTACGATAGCGTTGCACATCTCATCTATCAAAGCTGTCCATTTAATGTTTTTCTCTTTACTTTTTTTTTTTTTTTTTTTTTCAGACTCCCAGTCCAAGACAATCAATCGTAACCATTCCAGAAGCTGCCAAAAAGAAAAACAAAGTAACTTGATTTTGGCGTATTAAAACGCCATCAATTTATAAAATCTCAGCTTTCACCAAGCTACAGGTAAACACCTGTTATATTGACTGACACGTGATAAAATTAAAGAAAAGCAAAGACAATGACAGTCTTAAAATTGTGTGGTATCACCGTGGTTCTCTTATGCCTAGATGTTCTTATTTTTAAAGGTTGTGAAGTCTATCAAAACTTCCTTCACTGTCATCAGCTTTTTTAATTATCCAAACAATAGAAAAGAATTTAAGTACAACAATTATATCAGAGAGTATCAAAGTAATTTTATTTCTCAATCAAGTGAGAATTTATGATGATAAATTTATAAACTCCGGCAGATTTTTTAAACTTTTTGTCCTCAACATCGACTAATTTTTAATTTCGATTTAATCATAATTTAGTGATAACAGGATTTTATTCCACTTTCAACAGAAATATTATTGAATTCATAGCTTTAATATAATGTCCATAATCACAAATTTGAATGTTTTTTTGTTTTTGTTTTTTTTTTGTTTCTACATTTTAAAACTAGTCAGAGAATTTTGATTTTTCTAAAAAAATCCTTATGGAATTTTCAAAATCCTAATCTTATGAACCCCATGCAAGGTAAAATAACTTAATAAATAAGTAAACACTCTATCTGTGACGGCAAATTGACTAAAATCCCTAAACGGGACTTTATTTTCGCACGTGTGAAGACGGGGCAGGTTGGCACTTGATCCCCTGCAGAAATAAGCCCTGTTCAGAGTTCTTTTCTCAGGCAGATAAGAACTGGCATATTACGTGAGGGAATAATTTAGGGCCAGACTGGCCACCGCTGGCAAAGGGGTCCAAAATTTCACACTATCACACACCCACCAGGCCGCTAAACTTCTTTCCCTTATTTAATAGAAGAATACGGGCCTATAGGTCTTAGTTGTAATAATATTAATGTTGTTGTAGTAGTCGGCAACTCCGGTTTCCCGTGTGATACTTTAGGAATTAATAGGACAGTTCTAAGCAAGATAATATAAGGCGAATAGAAGCTGAAAGGAAAGCATGAAATAATAACATAGACCACATGGTAAAATGAAAATACATAGGTTCTTTACTACGGTTATATATACATGTACTTTCAAAGTGTCAAAAACATATAATAGGATAGTCCATGAATATAAATGTCTTTTCTTGGCTTTTATCCTTTTTCAAATAGAGAGAGAGTGGTAAACAAAATTTGGGTGTAAAGGGAAAATGTCCCAAAGTTACTTATCTTATTTTTTTTGACGGGGTTCCACTGGAGAATTTTTCTTCTTTCACGGGCTAATAGACTTTGTACTGTTTTTAATACTGGCTTGAAGTATTTTGGAGTCCTTCATGTCTCAGTTAGTCTTTAGCCCGGAGTAAAATGGCTATCGTCCGTCTGCCACGAGCGTTGCTCAAAAAACTGCCTTTTTTGTATTTACTTCCGCTGAGGGGAAGGGAACCCCACTTCCGTTTGGGGTCCCCGCCAATCATTTGGCTTCATTTTCTCTTTCCCCTTCCGATGTCCGGCGACCCAAGGTCACTTAGGTGCGAACATCTGCGTGACCCACATTCTCTCCTAACGGTCACTTTTTGACTCCTGGATAATGTTAGTTCAACGAGGGGGGGAGTATCATTCCCACCTCCTCGTCTCCGTGAGCCATCACGTGACACCTCCCCTCTTAAGAGAAGGAAGGGGATGAATAGAAATACCATAGAAAAAAAAGGCAATTCAATTCACTGTTCTTTCACTTTTTTTTTTCTCACTTTACTTTTCTTTCATCCCCTTTCTTCTTCACGCTTTGACGAATTCTTTCCTTTTCCTTTTTTCGTCCTTCCTAATTTTCACTATAGGGGAAAACAATTTCTCTTCTCTTTCTTTCTCTCTCTCTCTCCCTTTTCTTTTTCTTTAATCTCGTTTTCCTTTCTTTCTTTTTCTCTCTCGGCTTTTGGTCGTATCATATTTCAAATCTTGAGGAGGTAACTCCCTTTTTCTTTCTTTCTTTCTTCGTCACTTTTGACGACTTTATAAGCTTGGTTATTAAGCTCTGGGGGAAGAAACTTCCTTTTCTTTTCTCTCTTTCCCCTCTCCGTCACTTGTTGACGCACAGCTTTCTCGTCCATCTCATATTTCAACATTGGGGACGAGAATTCCTCATTTTCTTTAGTTTCTCTCTCTCTCTCTTTCTTTCTCTCAACAACTATGAAAGAATATTCTGCTACTACATTTTCGTGGGGTGTTAGAGAAATAAGCCTGGGTATTTTTTTATTAATTTCTCTAAGTCCCCTCTCTCTGAGACAGACAACTGGCTTAATTTCTCCTCGAATTTATTCGGCATTTCCGAGTTCTTAATTTTTCGAGGTGGGCCTTCTTGACGGACATATCTCTTCAATTTGTTTGTGTGACACACTTGTGTCTGCTTCTTTCCCTCGTGGGTATCAATTCTATATGTCCTCTTGTCTATTCTCTGTGATATTACGTAGGGACCTATATATCGTCCATCACAGTGTGGTCCTTTATTTGATGATAGTAGCAGGACTTCGTCGCCCTTCTTAAATTCTTCCTTCTTAGTCACTTGTGAGGGTCCTCTTATTTTCCTCTTATCCTCTCGATAAGTATTAGGGAATTTATTCCTAATATTCGTTGGACCTTCATCCTTTTTCTGACGACTGGTCCTTTTATCTTCTTGTTTATTGAGGGGTGGAAGGTTCCCTTCTTTCCTTTCCACTTTCTCCCTCTGCGAGCGACCATGTCGTTTGTGCCGCCCACGTGGCTCAGCCGCCATCTTGTCTCCATGCTGGGCGTTCATTCTCGCCATCTTTTTTTCTTCATTTTTGGCGCTTATTTTGGCCAACTTGCTTTCTCCATTTTTGGCGTTCATCTTCGCCATCTTCTGTCCATGTTTGGCGTTCATTCTCGCCATCTTGGTTTCTTCATTTATGGCGCTTATTTTCGCCATCTTTTTTCCATGTTTGGAGTTCATCCTCGCCATCTTTCTTTCTTCATTTGTGGCGCTTATTTTCGCCATCTTTTTCGGGTGACACTTTTTTGTTCTTACTTCATTTCCCAGTATGAGGGAAATTCCTTTCATAGGTAGTTTATCTACCACCCCAACTCGAATTGGTCCGTTTTTCCACTGGGACTTAAGGGTTATTTTACATAGCGGTATTTTTACCCTCTTTCCGCCGATACCCTCTATCATCACAGTCTCACGTGTTGCTTCTATTACCCCTTTAGGTAATTTACTTCGTAGAAGTAACGACTGAGATGCTCCGGTATCTCGTAAAATTGAGACTTCCACTGGTCCTCCGTGTGGGCCTCTTATCATCCCTTTTTTCGTCCAGGGTCGATAGGATTCGTTCCCTCTAGGTGTTGTTACAGCTCCTTGAGGTTTTCTCGGCTGGGTCTGGTTTCTTTCAGGACCTTTTCCAAGCTGACACCTTATGGCTATGTGACCAGCCTTTCCGCATTTGTAGCAGACCACTGTTCTGCTGCTACTTTGGAAGGTCCTTCTATTTTCTTCCTTAGGTCTTAACTCAGCTTTAAACTTCACTTTACTTCCCGTGTACGGTTTTTCCTTTGTTTTTCGGTGTGTGAGGATGTATTCGTCTGCTAGTGCGGCCATTTCATAGGTCACGTCAGTTTTTCTTTCACTTAGGTGAACCCTGACTTCTTCTGGCACACAGTTTAAAAATTCTTCAGCTAATATTAGCTGTCGGAGTTTCTCAGCGTCTCCGTCTATCCTCTTAGAGTCACACCACTTATCCAGCGCGTTCTCCTTTTCCCGCAGAAATTCCACATAAGACTGGTTTTCAGTTTTTCTTTGTGTTCTGAATTTCTGTCTATAAGCCTTTGGAACCAACTCGAAGCTTTTAAGAACCGCTGCTTTCACCAAATCATAGTCGGCGCAATTTTCTGTGGGCAGAGTTGCATATGCTCTCTGTGCTTTTCCTGTCAGCACAGTTTGGAGTAGCATCGACCAGCATTCTTTCGGCCATCCAAGATTTAGTGCAGTTCGCTCAAAATGTGCGAAGTATCCGTCCACGTTGGCTTCTTCAAATTTTGGGACTAGCCTCGCTTGCTTCGTTACTTCGAAACTGTCATGGCTTTCTTTGCGTCCTCTTATTGCCAAGTCGACTTCTCGCAGCCTTGTTTCTTGCTGAATTTTTATTTTCTCCAGTTCCATTTTATTTCTCTGTAGTTCCATTTGTGCTTGTATTTTAATTTTCTCCAGTTCAATTTCTTCTGGAGTCATTCTTATCATTTCCGTTGGTAGCTCTTCTAATACTGCTTCCTCGAAAACATTTTCGTCGACCATGTGTCTTGCTATTTTTATAACGAGTTCATGTTTCCTCATAGAATTTTCAACATTTAACTCAAGCTTCTCGCCAATTTTTATTATCTCGCTTTTTCTCAGCCTCTCCAACTTTTCCATGGAGGGTTCTTTTAAAAAGTTCTCTATTTTGTCCATTTTTTTAAAAATTTTTCCAAACAGTTATATCAACAAGTAATTTGACTGTTTCAACAATATTCCTTTTTTTCCTTTCACGGTCTCCCAGGGTAGGTTTAGACGGCAGGAATTGTCACACGACTACTAGCAATAAATATTATTTATAATATTAAATCCCGGACGTGAGCCCCCATTTTAAGTCTGCATGAGGTCGGGAATTAAAGATTAAAACATCTCCGGACGAGACACCATTTTAGGTCTGCTGACGCGAAATTGACTAAAGTCCCAAAACAGGACTTTATTTTCGCACGTGTGAAGACGGGGCAGGTTGGCACTTGATCCCCTACAGAAATAAGTCCTGTTCAGAGTTCTTTTCTCAGGCAGATAAGAACTGGCATATTACATGAGGGAATAATTTAGGGCCAGACTGGCCACCGCTGGCAAAGGGGTCCAAAATTTCACACTATCACACACCCACCAGGCCGCTAAACTTCTTTCCCTTATTTAATAGAAGAATACGGGCCTATAGGTCTTAGTTGTAATAATAATAATGTTGTTGTAGTAGTCGGCAACTCCGGTTTCCCGTGTGATACTTTAGGAATTAATAGGACAGTTCTAAGCAAGATAATGTAAGGCGAATAGAAGCTGAAAGGAAAGCATGAAATAATAACATGGACCACATGGTAAAATGAAAATACATAGGTTCTTTACTACGGTTATATATACATGTACTTTCAAAGTGTCAAAAACATATAATAGGATAGTCCATGAATATAAATGTCTTTTCTTGGCTTTTATCCTTTTTCAAATAGAGAGAGAGTGGTAAACAAAATTTGGGTGTAAAGGGAAAATGTCCCAAAGTTACTTATCTTATTTTTTTTGACGGGGTTCCACTGGAGAATTTTTCTTCTTTCACGGGCTAATAGACTTTGTACTGTTTTTAATACTGGCTTGAAGTATTTTGGAGTCCTTCATGTCTCAGTTAGTCTTTAGCCCGGAGTAAAATGGCTATCGTCCGTCTGCCACGAGCGTTGCTCAAAAAACTGCCTTTTTTGTATTTACTTCCGCTGAGGGGAAGGGAACCCCACTTCCGTTTGGGGTCCCCGCCAATCATTTGGCTTCATTTTCTCTTTCCCCTTCCGATGTCCGGCGACCCAAGGTCACTTAGGTGCGAACATCTGCGTGACCCACATTCTCTCCTAACGGTCACTTTTTGACTCCTGGATAATGTTAGTTCAACGAGGGGGGGGAGTATCATTCCCACCTCCTCGTCTCCGTGAGCCATCACGTGACACTATCAAATTAGGTTTGACCTCTTATTTTTCTTTCATTCAGTAAGATATTATCTTTAATACTTTATTCTGTCCTAAGCGATAATAATCTGTAATTGTTTACGTCTCTAGACTGAAGAACTATCAATATGCCAAATACTAATGTTTAATCAACTATCAATAATTTAGAATAAGTTCTACAGAGAATTTTCATTGTTTTTAAACCGGTTCTCTTTTATCTTGCACTTTAAATTAATTTTTCTTGGTCATCAATTTTCTGGGTTTTTATTCCAAAGAAAAATTCACCTCCCTTAGAATTTTTTATTCAGTTTTGCTCATTGTGGCCAGATACTGTTTCATTTCCTTCAATTTACAGAATTTTGCAAAGATGGCCTTGACACCTAAATAATACCGAAAAGTTTTCAAAATCCCAATAATTTAGTGTCATTAAAACATTTGAAATAAAAGGTACGGCTGAATAATTCTAATAATGATACAGTACTCTTATACTCCCACCCCTGTCGGCTGGACTTAGAATACGCGGAGTGTATCCTCTGCAGAGGGGTACAACTCAACAAAATGAGTGTCCTGGGTATTACACTATGCTTCATCCAATGGTAAAGCTCTCCTTCTGGAGATCAGGGGAGTGTGGTATCCCCTTTTATTCCTAACTCCCCTATGACACGGAATGGTAGTACCTGTTAGCCTCCCATCTATGGGTCAAATAGATAAGTTTAAAAATTGATCGTATTTTATAGGAAAATTTGATTCCATATAGCTGCAAATTATTTGTATTAAGAATAATAACTTGAAGCTATAATTGTATTCTAGGGATTGTTATTAGTTTTTAGAAATTATATAATTGATGCACTGAAACCATATAATTATTAGTATTAGATAAGAATACTTAAAAATATTAGTTGTCAAAATTTCTGAAACGAATCTTGATGATTTTCATCATTAAGGGTTTTCGGACTATTGTCTTCATCTTTATTGTTATTTCCACAACGTTTCGGTCGACATGTCTTCTAGCCTTCTTCAGGTGTTTGTCGAATTCGGGAACCTTCATGGAACTTCGAACTACGTCCTTTATTGAATCCACAGGGGTCGCCTGTTCTGATTCCAAAGGCCAAAACCGGGTACGAGTGTAAAGTATTCCTGTATTGTTACTCGCCTGCAGTCAGGATTGAGCATGCAACCCCCCAGATGAGTGTCTCCTTAGAAGCTCAGGGAACCAACGCCTATAACCGTTGCGCTACACAGAATTAATAGTAAATTATTAGTATTATACATGAATACTTGATATCATATATGTACAAAAAGCTTTTAAAAATAACTACACAATTTTTTTAAAAAATGAATGTACAATGAATACGATTCCCTCACCTCTAGGCATATAGTAACTCTCGACGGGATGACATGTCGTTAAATCAATCGATCATGAATAAATAAATAAATAAATAAATAGACAGATAATAAAGAGCTATTCATAAAAAATTGGTCGGGTATTCTGACTTATTTATACAAACAAATAAGTAAGAATACCCGACCAATTTTTAATGAATAGTTATTTTACAGCTGAACGAAAGATTCAAATATTTTATTATTTCCCGTGAAACCTCATACAATTAGAACGGATATTATTAAACACCATTTATGACCAAACTTTTCATCATTGAAAATATAAGTTTGTAGTCGTCTAAATATATGTAAATACCTCATGTATATTTATGTAATTCTATTTTAGGTTCAGATATTTCAGAACAGTTGAGTTTTAATACTAATAATAACTAATAACTAATAATATCCGCTTTGAATGCATAATCTACTACTATAGATAACAAAATCCTGATATGATTTTGGAAGAAAATCAACTTTTTGTTTTAAAAATGTTTGGTTTGTACTTATTCATTAGCGATAATATATATATATATATATATATATATATATATATATATGTGTGTGTGTGTGTGTGTGTGTGTGTGTGTGCGCACGCGCGCGTGTGTGTGTGTGTGTGTTTGTGTGTGTGTATTTTAGAATGAATAGGGACACATGAGGATTCATTTTTAAGTTATTTCTTTTCAACATGTGTTTCTGGCGTTTTATACTATCTTCAGGAAATAAAATCACTAATTTTTGTGTTTCCTATGATTTATATTCTGCCATTTAATATATATAAATATATATATATATATATATATATATATATATATGTATATATATATATATATATATATATATGTTGTGAACTATCTTTAAGAGAAAGAAAGTTCAATATTGGTAATAAATAGATAATTTAGATCTAAGTTTGAATACTGTAGACACCGAATGAACGACGATTGGTGACTGACAGTTTGTCTGATGATCGCATTGACGATTCACTCACAGTCAGCGAGTCATTGTGTCTAGGCTATATATATATATATATATATATATATATATATATATTGGGTGTGATGTGTATATTGTTGCCTAAATTACGCAAACATTGTAAATAACACTGATATCTCACTTTATCTGATATATTGTCATTTAGGTGCTCTATATCACTTAATACCAACTGGTTCTCTACAAGCAGTTTGAATTCTGCAATCTTCTATGGTTCAACCCAACCAATTACATTGCAACTAAAGCTGACTTAGTCCAAAGAAAAATAGCCTAAACAATCCTTTCTAGTAAACTCTTTTCCTCCCCTTCATGAGGTTTTATTATTCTATTTTTTTCTCAGCAGTCAACAACTCTGATTTATTTTTCATTTTTACTTGGTTATCAGGGAATTCTCTGACGAGACTTAACTGAAAAAATGGTCGTTTTTAAGTAGATGAGTGGAGGCGTAACGTCAACATCGCTAGTGAAGACGCCAAATACCAAGATGTGGCCAGATTATTTAGTTTTCTTTACAATCGGTACATTTTGGTGAGACAGAGTAAACCAAATGTTGTTTTTTCAGTTTATCATTTTTGTGTTTTTTACACCAGCCCTAGATGATGGCTTTTATCAGAGTCATAGCACCCTTGGATTCTACTCTGTATACTAACCGATCATTGGAGTGCAGCAGTCTGGACCATCTCGGTCCTTCCATGGATCGTAAGATCTTCAACTTTCTTTTCCAGATTCAGGCGGAAAATTTTCTTATCTGAGAAAAATCGAAGTCTGGTCGTGAATTTGTTCAAAAGTTTTGCAGTGTGGTCTTCCCTCTTATCCTTCAAGCCCTTCGAAAGAAATTGCCCCTTTCTTATCTAGTATATGAAATAGTGAATAACTTTATGCCTGATAAGGAACTCAGAGTTTCTTATGTCTCTGGCTATAAACCTGAAGGGCTTGTTGGGATCATTGTTAAACCTTGCCTCATCTCAGCAACAAATTTGTGTGTTCTTTTCCTATCAGAATGATCAGTGTGAATCTTCCAAGCCGCTGTATCTTAGCAATCACCACTAGACTCATCCAACTCTTTTCGAATCCTCTGCACACTGAGAAATTTTCGTATTGGATCTATCAGGGTAAATGCCAAACAGTAGAGAATACCGTTTTCAGATTTTTGGTCGAGTAAATCGCATCATAGTGCTGCTTTCCTCAAAGACTGTGACCAATTACTTCTAGATTGTTGAACGGTTAACGAAACCTGAAACAAAGTATTTGAAATGAACGTAACAGCGCGATTTGAGTTTGAAATCATATACTACGATGTCACCACAGTGAATTCCACCAACAAAACTTTTAAAAGATTATTAAATGACCGTGCAGAAAATAATGGTTTGAAATTGATAATCGTCTCCCCCATACATGAATGAAAATTCAGTCTGTGCATAATATCAAAAACTTTTTGGTATAATATTCTATTGTTTTAAAACCACAGTTTTCAGAAAACTAATATACAGTGATATCTAATCGTTTGTATATCAGTACACTTGTTAGTAATATAGTAATTACTTATCTACCTATTATTTGTGTATGTCACACTTTGATAATTGATATAAAAGCTGGGTCAGCTACTTTTATAAAACAAAAATGTCAAAGGAAGTTTAGAGTAAATATATATATTGATTGATTGATTTTAACGGCATTTCAACTCATCTAGGATTATTTCATGCTTAAATGTTAGCGAATCGCGTTCATTGTATGTTCATATTAACATTTTTTGTGTAATTTTTTCTTTCGAGTTTTATTTTTCCTTTTTTCTTGGCAGTTCTAATCGAATATGAATAATTTTTGAAAATATCTATTTTACTGATAAATTGGAGTCCAACAGATACTACTACTCTGGGTCAGAGAAGACCTGAGACCTATGGCAATAAAAGGCTGATTCAACATTCCTCAGAGCTCTTTACCTGGAGTCTCACCATCCAATGCAGTTCACAATACACAAGAGACTCTTTTGGGGAGTGGTTCTTACCCATCTACAGCATCCTAACAAGAGGACGAAAAATAGTGGAAGGAGAGAAAGAGGATTTAAAATTGCATTTTAAATGAAAATAGAAGAATAAAAAGTCATTATTTTCACAAATTATTTTCTTCTGATTAGTCTACAAGACTATAATAAAAATCATTTGAATAATAAAAAATATGAATACGTAGCAGTCGAAAAATTAGTAAATGTTTTTATTTCGTCAAGAAATTTTTGATTCTGTAGATTTTAGTGATAAATAATTCTTAATGATATTTGTTTTGATTTTATCATTTAATTGAAGTTTATCTTAGTTTAGTTTCACAAATTTTTTTCAAGTATATCAGTTGACTGACATATCTGACTCCTGTTCAAAAACATTAACGAAATCAATTATAACTCACAACAACTTCGAGTCACATCATATCAAACTTTTTAAAATCATAATTCACTCAAAAATAAAATTATTTAAGTAGAGTAATTAAACAGTTCTCTATAATAATAATAATAATAATAAAACTATTGAACATAAAGGTGACGGTGGTACTAATTGTAATCGGTGCGCTTGGAACGATCCACAAAGGATTGCTAAAGGGACTGGAAAACTTAAAAATCAGAGAAAAAATGGAGATTGGTTAAAAAATTAAGATCGGTTAGAATACTGAGAAAAGTCCCGAAGACTTGTGGAGACTTACTGTCCATCAAACTTCAGAGAAAGACCATCAGCTAATGCTGGTGAGAATAACTGGTGTGAAGGCACTGGGAATTGTGCAAGAAATTGAAATTTGACCATACGAACAAATGGCAAATGCACAACCCAAAATCTGACCTGGAGAATGACACACAAACTCCTGTGGAATTTTGACATCTAAACGGATCACTTAATCTCGGACAGACGACCAAGCCTTACAATAATCAACAAAAAAAAAAGCAGAATTTGAAAAACTGTGGCCTTTGCTGTCCCGACTGACTACAGAGTAAAATTGAAAGAAAATGAAAAGAAGAATAGATACCTCGACCTTACAAGGAAATTGAAAAATCTGTGGAAGATGAAGGTAACGTTTATACCAATTGTGATTGGTGCTCTTGGTACAGTCACCAAAGGATTAATAAAGGGACTGGAGGACTTGGAAATAAGAGGAGATTAATAATAATTAAAATAATTGAGATTGGCCAAAATACTGAGAAGAGTCCTGGAGACTTGAGGAAACTTGCTGTCACTCCAACTCCAGTGAAAAACCATCAGCCCACACTGATGTGAAAAACTCTCAAGGAGTAAATAATAATAATAATAATAATAATAATAATAATAATAATCTGCTGGAAAAAAATAGCTACGCTGACAATTATGCTTCTATCAAATGAAGCATGTTTTCGGAGGCAAAACATCACTCGGCCAGTTCGCCTCAGCAGCATCTGACAGTACAACCAGATTTTGATGGTTTTCCGTTATATTCTAAAAATACCAGATGAAGATAAACTCTCTTCGTATAGTCCTTTCTTGTATTCAAAACTTTTCAGCGACGAAGTGTTAATTACATTACGTAAGATTTCAATTAACTGACAAGATGACACATAATTAGAATAAACTTAAACGAGAATAGAATTTCTGTGAAATTTAGGAGCAAAGTTATTGTACAAGATCTCAGTAATGAGTCGTTAATTCTGTGATTTTAATTTGAATTATATTACGAGATGATAAAGTCATTAGAAAGTCTAGACAACGTTCGACGATATTTAAGTACAAACTACTTATATTCAAACTGATAAACCGTAGAGAAAAAAACAAGAAATCTTGTGTACAATAGAGATCCTCTGACTTCCTTCTGGATTCTGCTTGTATTATTATTGTTACTATTTTACTCCTTGATAGTTTTTCACGCCAGCGTTTGCTGATGGTCTTTCATTGGAGTTTGAGTGACAACAAGTCTCCTCAGACCTCCAGGATTCTTCTCAGAATTCTAGCCGATTTCAACAATGCTGTAGCTTGGATGATCTCAATTCTTCCTCTGATTTCTTACTCTTAAAGCACTCTTTCCAAGTCTTTGGAGACCGTTCCAAGCGCGCCAAATACAAATGGTATTACTATCACCCTTATGTCCACAGCTGTCTAAGTTTTCTGGCAAGGTCTGAGTATTTGTTTCTCTTTTCCCTTTGTTCATTTTCCCTCTGTGGTCTGCCGGGACGGCAAAGTCCACTGTTCGACAGTTTTTCTTTTTGTTTGTTATGTCTATGCCAGGACTTCTGGCCGGGATTAGATGATCTATGTGTATCTCAAAATCCCAGAGAATTTTATGCATCTCATTCTTCTGGACTGATTCTGGTTTTTACGTGTACCATTTGTTCGTATGGTCAAATTTCAATTTCTTACACCATTCCCTATAGATCACCTCCCCGCCCAATGCAGTCTAGTCTTGTACTCCTTGGGCACTAGTTTGCAACATTCGTTTATTATAAGATTAATGCCTTCGTCTCTATCACCATATTTTCTACACTAGCTATTTTGTTGGATATTATTATTATAGTTACTCCTTGAGAGTTTTTCACATCAGTGTGGGCTGATTGTTTTTCACTGGAGTTGGAGTGACAGCAAGTTTCCTCAAGTCTCCAGGACTCTTCTCAGTATTTTGGCCAATCTCAATAATGCAGTAGTTTGGATGGTCTTCACTCGTCCTCTTATTTCCAAGTCCTCCAGTCCCTTTATTAATCCTTTGGTGACTGTACCAAGAGCACTAATTACAATTAGTATAAGCGTCACTTTCATGTTCTACTGATTTTTCAGTTCCCTAGCTAGGTCCTGGTATTTATCCTTCTTTTCGCTTTCTTTTAATTTTACTCTGTGGTCAGTTGGGACAGCATAGCCTACGATTTTTTTGTTGATTATTTTAAGATTTGGTCATTTGGCAGATATTAAGTGATCTGTTTGTGTCTCAAAATCCCAGAGGAATTTGTGCGTCTCATTCTCCTGGATTGATTCTGGATTGTGCATTTGCCATTTGTTCGTATTGTCAAATTTCAATTTCTTGCACAATTCCCGGTGGATCACCTTTCCCACACAATCATTTCTTATATTCTTTCTGTGCCTGCTAGCTGCATTCGCCTATTATGCGATTATCGTTTCGTTTCAATCACCACATAACCTACATCTGTTGTTTTGTTGTGTCGTATCTATTATTGCTTTGATATGATTGGTCCTTGTAGCGTTATTTGTGCTGCAAAGAGATTCAGCTTCTCTCTTAAAGTTTTCCTTTTTTAGCCACATCTATGTTTTCTTGTGTGATATATTGCTTATTAGTCGCTTAAAACGTCCATTGAATTTTTTTCTCCCCATTTTTGTTTTCTGGTTATTATTGTTCTGTTGGTATTCGTGTTGTTTCTGGTGGCTGTAACTAGTCCTCTTTCGTGCTTTTCTATGTAGTCTTTGAGTCGTATTGATGCGTCAACACTGTCTTCGATGCTGTTAAGTCCTCTTCCTCCTTCTTTTCTCGATACATACAGTCTGTCAAAGTCATCTCTGGGATGTAATGCTTTATGCATGGTCCTTAGTTTTCTTGTTCTGTGGTACATTTGTTTAAATTCTTCACTGGTCCGCTTCGACAATGGCCCCGAATTTCTAACAAGGTGTGCAGCCCAGGTATTTATTCCTTTGATAAGGTTTTTGCTACATAGTTTTGTCATAGTAACGTTCTGGTTCTCCTGAGAAGTTCTTCCTTAATTTTTTCCTTCATCTCCACTTGCATAATGGTATCAGCTTCCAAGATGCCCAAGTATTTGTAGGTTTCCTTTACTCAAAATGTTCTAAAATTTTCTTGGTTTGGTATTTCCATTCCATCAGTCAAGTGTCGTTTACCGCTTTTCATTACCTGCATGGCACATTTTTCTATGCCAGATTCCATCCATATGTCCAGACTGTATATTCTAACTGCGTGTATTAGAGTCTCCAATTCTTTTTCATTTTTTTGCAAACACTTTGATGTCGTCCATGTACATTAGGTGATTGATCTTTTCCTACGATTTAGTAAGTTTGTTTCAGGCTGTGCATTATTATAATTTTTGTGATTTTCACACCAGCCCTAGATGATGGCTTTTATCGGAGTCATAGGAAGTCTCTTTAGCACCCTTCTATTCTACTCTGTATACTAACCGATCATTGGAGTGCAGCAGTCTGGACTATCTCGTTTCTTCCACGGATCGTCTTCAACTTTCTTTTCCAGGTCCTTTGAAATGACAATGAATGGTATTACCGTCACCTTGATTTTTCATAGGTTTTCATTTCTCTGGCAAAATCTGAATATTTATCCAGTTATTCATTTTCCTTCAATTTCACTCTCCGGTGTGCTCGTTCAGCGAAGTCACAGACAAATTCTTTTCTTCTTATCTCCCTTCTGGCTGGCATTGTGTAATTCATTTTTATCTCAAAATCTCAGAGAATTGTATGTGTCTCATTTTTCCGATTCTAATTTTTGGCTTGTACTGCTATCTTTTCCTTTTCATTATTTTTTATTGCAATTCACTTGGGTCTTTATCAAACATCAAGGAACAAGGACAATCATAACGTATAAGCGACATGTACAACCCAAATTTACGTCCCCCTTTCACTCCAAGAAGTATGGAAGTCCATAGAAGTTACTTTATCACTAATCGACATGAGCCATTGATGTTACAGAAGCCTAATTCATAACTATAACACATTATTTATGTCTCTCCTATCTGTTGGCGTCATGTTGTACTATTATTGTTTTTACTGTTAATAACAGAATGTTTTATTCGTATTTCTTGGTTAAAACATTTTAAATCTTTGTTATTAAATTTGACTTGCATTCTATTTGAACATTTAAATTTTTCTGCTTCTTACTGCGACTCATCGTGGCCATTTTTACGACAGCGAGAAACAGCCTGTATCAGAAATCATTATAACTCACGTTTTCTTTTACCTGGAGGGAGACTGGTTAACCTATCAACGGTTTTATCAACTAAAGGAATCAAAGCTTGTAAAGAATCTAAATTAAAACTAAAAAACCTAAAGTTCGTCTTTCCATCTGTCGACACCATAGTTGATTTCTTTTTTTTTCTCGATACAATTAATGTTATCGTATATTTACGCGTTCTTATTTTTTAAATGAAGCCTGTAATGATTGCCACTGCTTCATTTAGGAAATACAAAAATAAAGGTACAATCATAGCGTTAAGTTACGGACATACACAAAACGATTATCCTCATTGGAAATGGAATCGGCGAGCCGAGTTCAATTCCTTAAAGAAGCTATATTTCATGTAAATACCCTTGAAAAAGGCATGAATCCTTCTGTTCTCCCCTCAGCTCTGGGTAAATAGTTGGGCAGACGAGGTTATCTAATCTTGGTAAAGCTACTTGTCTAAAGAAGGAAAACTTTGAATTCAAACCAGATTTAATCAACAAAAAACTCGGCCTGGTGTCACATCATGTTGAGGGTGGAGGTGGTTGGTAAATATAGACCCAAAATAATCCCTAGAAAAATCTTACGCCCGTATTACCCGCAAAAATAATTTCATGATATACGTCACTTACCTTTTCAGCTTAATTTTAAATAATGTTTAGTTTTTTTTTTAATTAAACAAATGATAATTTATATCCAAGACACAATGATTTTTTGCATTCAATTAATATTTTGATACAAAAATATTTAATAACTTGCCCAGTCGACTGGGGCTGTAGAATATACCGACTGAATCTCTTCAGTGGGAGTAAGACCCTCTCTCAACGAGTGTCCTGGATATGACACTAAACAATCTGATGGTAAGGTTCCAATGATGCTGGAGCTTTGGGGAGTGCGGAGTACTTCATTGCCATCACTCCCATGCCACTCTGGCCTGGTGTGGTAACACCTGATAGAGCTCTATCTATTGTTCAAATAGAACTAAATTGCATACTCATGCTAAACTTAATTACTTGAAATAGAACTGTTTTGACATTTAACTGTGTGTAGACAAAAACTACACTTATTCTAAACTGAATTGTTTGAATTAGAACTGTTTGACTAAACTGAATAGCCTGAAATAGAAATTTTTGACAATTAAACTATTTGAAATAGAACTGAATATTTGTATAAAATGGGTTTGGCATTAAATAATGTTGATATGCCATAAAATCCAACCAACCAACCAACCAACCAACCAATTTAATTACTCTATATTCTAATACGAGGAATAATTTGTTTTAATACAATTTTGTATTAATTCATTTTAATATACTAATCTTTTAACTCACTTATTTTTATTTTTATTTTATTTTATGCATAAAAAATTTTGTAATTGAAAAAAATATTTTTAAAATCATTTTAAAAAAGTCAAATTAAATCAAGTCATGTGGTTCAGTGATAGAAATTATCATGGCAGGATTTTTGAGATTCGGAAAATCTGGCAAACTCCAGTGTAATATTTCGTAAGAGAATTCTTTTAAATTGGTTCAAACTCAAGAACTCAGATTTTATTAAATTCGAAAAATAAAAACCATTCTGTATACTGTGTTTGATTAAAAAAATTGATTATCCTGTTGTAATGGGAACTAGGGAAAACCCTGTCAATTTTTACAACTCCTGTTTATTATCTCTGCTAACCAGTGGTAATTTACTAAGCTTTTTGCTTAGATGTAGCACAAGGCCCCATGATATCTCTGCTAACCAGTGATATTATACAAACACCAGGTGGTACAATCTTATCTTACAACTTCCTTCCTTTAGGTTTATATAACTCTTTATTTTAAAGAGACTTGAAACTCAACTTTTATAAAATTATGTTTATACATATGTCCAGCATTTCTGGATCTTTCTTGGGTTCCTGTGGTCGACCTGATAGAGTTGGAGATGCTGAATGAGTATCAGGAGTTGCATAAAAAAATCTGATTCCTTTTTGAGACGACGTGTCTTCGAGGATATGTCTAGATAATTATCCTCTTCCCTGTTTCCTGTATGGATTAGGAAACGTCTATTTTTCCTTATCAGGGAAACTGGTCAGCTTAAACACTAATATGACCGACTGTCACGAATTAAGAGTCTTAAATTGTAGTCAGGATTTTTGTGATAGGTTTAATCTTCACAACATAACATTCACTTATAGTTTTGTGTTGAGGAAGCTGAATTAGTAACTGAAAAAATAAACTCGAAAACTATTCCCGCAATTGTTAGTTAGATTCTTACTAGGTACGCTAAACTTTTGGCACACTAAGCGACACTTCTAACAGCAGTAAATATATACAGAAAATGCTTTAAACTTCGAAATGTTATTGTCAGTAAATCCAAATGTTTTTGACAATATATCTAAACTAGAAATGTTATGAACTGTATATCCAAACTAGAAATGTTTTTGACAGTATATCCAAACAGGAAATGTTGAAGACGATGTATCCAAACTGGAAATATTGTAGACAGTATATCTCAACTTTTCTATATGATTTACTTTTATGCGTGAGTCATTTTCAAATATGAGTCCCTTTTATGCGTTAGTCTCACTTATTTGTGAGTCACTTTCCCTTGTTTTATATTTACCAACCCCTCTGCTCGGGCAGGATATGACACAAGGTCAATTTTAAACAGGCTTAAATCCAGAGTTTTCCTTTTCCTTGACTACTTGTCATACCAAGGCTGAAGAACCAGTCTGCCCTACTATTTACCCATAGCTGGAGGGAGAATAATAGAATTCATACCTTTCCCAAAGTTATTAGTGCTATGTGAAATGCAATCAATCTCGTCCAGGAGTTGAACTCGTGTCGCCGTGTCCATTTCCTACGACGATAACCATTACACCACGGGCATCTCCCTTGTTTGTCTCTTTCATATGTGAATCACATTCATATGTAAGTTACTGGCATACGTGAATCGATTTATATGGGCATCACTTTCATAAGTGAGTCATTTTCCTCTGTGAGTCACTTTCCTATGAGAGATACTTTCCTATGAGAGATACTTTCCTATGTGAGATACTTTCATGCATGAGTCACTTTCATATATAAGTTCTTTTTGCCGGTGACTTCCACGGAATCAAAACGTTTTTTCATATTCTGTTTTTGAAATAAACTACAAGGAAACATGGAAACGGAATATTTGTTCATAGTGTTGAATAAAGAATACCTTGAATCAAGTGAACGCAAACATTGCCAAAAGACTCAAAAGTTTAAAGATGGTTTGGTTTCTTTGATTAATGGCATATCAGCTTTTGTGGGTTATCTAATGCCAAATCCATCCTTCTAGAAGAACAGTAGTGTTAACTATCTAACCCATAGCTGGGACGTTAAGGGGGTTCATAACTTTCCCAAAGGAATTTGCCCGAAAGTGAACATAATAGTGCGACTGGAATTCGAACTCGCTTACTACGAATCTGCAGTCCATCGCTTTAACCATTACACAAAGAGGACGAAGTTTAAAGAATTGTGCAATTTATGAAGAAGTTATTATATGTGATTTGCTAAATTTATTGCTGATTTATTGTTATTTAACAATACTTGTGTAAATAAATGGGATTAAAGCGATCAAATTAAGACATTATTTAAAAGAACCAATGTTGTATGACGCAGGATATTGCAAATATGTTCAAAGTATCTAAAATGACTACTGAAAACCATCAAAATCAGTGTGTTTATGTTAGTCACTTTGCTGTGTGTCTTCCACACACACACACACACACACACATAAAAAAACGTGCTCAGAATTTGGTTTAAATATTATATTTATGAAACAAATAATGACCAGCAATAATGGATATTTTCGGCTGTGTGGTACGCAATTGATCGTAATCAAGAAACTGATACGCCACTAACTGTAGAAAAAGCCGGTCTTGAGCCAAACAAGGTGGCGAGGGGTACATACAGTAAAATTGGAAGGAAATTTCCGATAATAATAAACCTTTTTATAAATTTGAAAATAAGACAAGTTTCCAAATTCAGAATTGTTCAGATTTCTGAATCCCAATTTTTCTAGAAGGCAAGCTCTATTCCGATACTGTTAAATATTTATGGGTAATGCCAACTTTAAGTAGGGTAGCCTGCGTGGTCGGATTAATAAATAGAAAATGTGTCTTTACCCACCTTGTTGTTAACATAACCAGAAGTTTTAAAAATTTGATTTACCAAACATAGACTTATTCATAATTAAAAATAAACCCAAACAAACATTTCTTGAAATAAATCACAAACTAGAATACCCGTAAATGTTATGAATAAAAACAGTAGGATTTACTTCAAACCTTTCGTAATAGAAAATAAAGTAAGTAAAGTAAAGCTGTCAAGGGGGATCCGAAGGCTCCCTTTTCAATAGCTACTACACTGAGGTGTAGAGGAGGGCGCTACTCCTTTCCCTAGATTGCTCCACTTTACCCTTGAACCCAGGTCTCCTGGACCATTGGCGAACACTCTAACCACTTGACCAGTGAGCCGGTCAATGGCAAAAAAATGGCAAATAAATTTGGTGTTTATTATTCTTGGCTCAAAGTACAAAACCACCTCAATCTTTCCCATAGAAATTAAATCATAATTTCAAACAAATGAAGTACTCTTTCGCTCACTGGTGTCGTAATTTGATTTAGTGGGAGGGGGCGCTACTTATGTCATGTGTCTTGAGTAGGAATAGCCTGATGGAATCTGTTCTTTTCCTGGTCTACAACTGGTTTAAATTCAGGCGTTTCTATCTCCTAGACTGGTTGCCATACCAAGGTTAAAAAGCCCAGTCTGCCTCATGATTTATCCATAGCTAGAGGAGATATTGTTGGATCATTCCCAAGGATGAAACGCAAAGAGCCTCGTTCAGGATTTGAACTCGGGTAGTTGAATCCACTTCCAACAACAGCTACCATTACACCACGAATGCCTCTACTCTACAATTGTTTTCTAAGGTGTACAATGATTGAATTAGCGCAAACGCAGAACCTTTGCTATTACTATTATATTGCAATTTGATGTATCGATTGCTTTATTATTTTTAAGTTAGTGCTTTTTAACGCGATTGCCTAAACAAAAAACCCACAACGAGGAGCTATTATTGCTATTTTAAGGTAAATAACAAAAGTGTGAACCATTATAGATTACAGTTCTATCTTTTCGCTTTTCTTTTCTTTTTTCTCTCTTCGTATTTGCCTTTTTGATAAAATCTTGAACACCAAGGTTTTTTTTCGTTGATGTGTTTACTTCAAGAAGAAAAATAAGAAGGAAGATTACAATAAAATGATGCAATTAGCATTAATTCTCATTAGATGACTGAAGTTAAACAATGATGAACCTGTTTAATATTTAAATGGGTTACCATTTATTAACAGCAGTACTATAAGCAAGCTGAGGCACTTGTGCCTGACTTGACAAAGCTTAGTTGATAAAAAGAATAGAGCAAGGAGTTTAAATATTCAAAATTACAAATATTTAATCATTATTGAGATGAGCACGGATGCCGACTCAGCACATTGTTATTAAGATATGAACTGTATTGGAAATTTTATAATTAAATTTTTGAGCAAAGTTATTTTATGCATAGAGGTTACGGAATCGCGTTCATTACATAATCATATTTACATTTTTGGATAATCGATTCTTAAGAATTTTTTCGCACACAATCATATAATGCCAAGTATTCTTATCTAATATAAATAATTTACCCACAGTTGAATGATTTCAAGATTTCCTATCTGATGCTAATAATCATATGGTGTCATGTCATTATTTCTTTTTGATAATAAACACTTTCTTAAATACATTTATATGATTCAAGTAACTAATAAAAACCATAATCCTTAGTAAACAATAATTACTTCGAGTAATTATTTCTTACTTCATATAATTTAACGTTATATGGTATCAAGCATTCCTATCGAATACAAATAATTTGCAGACAAAGCTATTTAACCCATACACAGGATCCTTACTGATAGAGAACCTGGAAGTAATGGTTATGAAGGGGTGACTCCACACATCCCAAATCAATTGAACTTGAGCCTCAGCCTCAACTACAGTTTACAGTTATACCCAATATATCTCTTTTATATGGGGGTGACTTACCCCTCTGCCGAGGAAACAGTGTACGTATTCTTAACCACACTAACAGGAGGATTTTATCCGAGTATTTTAATGTTATTACGCAAACTTAAACCTCGCAAAGATATGCTTTTTTTCTATGTTACGCTAACATAGAGACAAAGGACAGATTATAAAAATATAGATAACAGTTCTATTTCTTTCTAGTACACATTGCCACTTTGAAAACAATTCCAATGCCAATGTTGTTTTTTTCACCGATATATGTACACCGAAACAACTGTGAATTCCTCAGAGATTAAACATTCGGATCTTTATCTAAATTGAACAAAGTTGCAGACCACATTGAACATTGTTTTAACTAAAGAATATTAAAGCTTTAGTACGGAGAAAAATGTTAAGATGGCATTTTTATTGTCTTCTATTACCACACAAAATTTGACTGCCCTGTCGGTTCTTAGCCCTCTGCAGGGGATACACTCAGCGAATTTCAAACCCCTTAGAATACGCTGACTGCAGAGGGGTAAGAACCACCCCTCAAATAAAAAAAGGCTGTGCTTTACGTATGACTCTAAAGTATATCTGATCATAAGGTTTCAGTTCTGGAGATCAGGGGGAGTGTAGAGTCTCTCTTTATGACCATTACTCCCAGTTCGACTCTGACCAGGAGTGGTAGTACCTCTTAGCGTTCCATTTATGGATCAAATAGAACTGTTTAGAGATTATTCGTATTTGTTTGAAATATATAACTGAAAATTATTTATACTAAGAATTGTTTCTTGAAGCAAAAATTGTTTACTAAGGTTAGTTACTTGAAGTCAGATAACTGGATGCAAACAAATGGTTTTTACTGAAGAGAAATAATTACTTGAAATCATAATTTTAAGCAAATTGTTGATATTGAAGAAGAATACTTGAAACTATACAACTGTGTGCAAATTATATATATATATATATATAACTGCAAAAAAGAAACAATTACATGAAAAATATAAACATATAATGAACACAATTCCCAAACTTCTTGGCATGAAATAACGCTAGATGGTTTGACATACCGTTAAACTCCAGCAATTTATTAAGAAAATGCGAATCATTAAACACGATTACAGAACACGAAGTGCTCATATATGTACATTTAAATAATTCAAAAATTTCTTAACCTCAAACAGAAGGTATTCAGAAAACAAGACAGTTTTAACTATTTATCAATAGAATCTCCTCGATATCAATGCACTTGGTCGCTTTGGCGTCAACATTCATGGAAACCATTTTGCAGACTGCTTGCTCATCCCCAAGGTCTCAGTTAAAAATGGGTGGAGCGAACCAGAACTAAAGCCAATGGACTTAAAAGTCTGCTGGACAGTAAGAATTCTGTTATCCAAAACTATACAGTGATTAGCATCAACTCGATCATCAGTGGTTGAGGTTTTGGGACGACTTTACCGAGGTTCATCTTCTGCGCTGTCCTTACCCTGCCCGAATTCAAAAGCCCATTTCTTCACACTTGCATAAAAAGCCAGTCATCAGCAAATATCAGCGCAATGTCTTCATAGATTTCCTTGGGTGACATCCCTTTCTTTTGCAGATACTTTATGACTGCTCGGGAATCTATTTTATTCATTTCTAAATTTGTTGTGCATCTCTTATCTTTGTATGGGTCTCACCAGTGCAGAAATTAAGACAGAACCTGAATTAGTTTTTCTTCTTTTATAATAAGTGTAAGTGTTTTGTCACAATAAAAATGTTTAGTTATGTAACATAGCCATACATGAATATGGGAAATGTACGTAGAATGTTCATAACTCATATATAGATAACATAGGAATCCTGAAACACAAAAAAACACTTACAACTTCTTAGTTCAGATACGAAACTTTTTATTACCTTTGAGTTAAAAGGTTTTTCGACATGAGGAGGGAGAGACACAATCTTTCTATGCTGACTTTTCCATCTCCCCCCACCACTACCACCACGCGCGACACCCACCGCAAAGCCTCGGCGAGCAAGCGAAAGTCAACCTTCTTCTTCCGAGGCAGGAACTCAACTTACTGACTTTTTTCAAATCTCAGCCCATGCTTCCGGTGCGTGATGTCACTCACATCCCTGGTCACATCCTTCATCTGGGATTTTTATTATGATATCTCTGAATGACACGTCTGCTCCGCGTGCGCGTGAACACATGCGCTCATGTTTGCACCTAACTAACCCATGCACTGAGCCGAAAGGTTCTCAGCCTAACTAAACCCAAAGGCAAGATATAAAAAACGAAATCCCTCGGCCATTATATTACAGTTATAGCACTTCGTTTTATTTGAAAGCTTAGGATCTTTTGAACGACCCTAGTACATAGGGTATATCAAAAGTCTATCAACACTCAAATATCAAAAATATTTATTCATCGTTAATAAATAACTAATCAGAAAGCATTTCTGATGAGTGAAATATCATTTAATGTCTCAACGTAAACAACGTGATGTAAAGTTCTCTAGGAATAAATATTTTCATATTCCTGATTCTCTCTTTCAGTTATTTGATATACTGAACTTTCGTGCAATAAACTCTCTCTCTCTCTCTCTCTATCTATCTATCTATCTATCTCACACACACACACACATACACCACGTCTCTCTCTGTACATCCCACAGCCAATAGTGCACCACAGCATGATGTAATAAGTATTTAGTATCACAGATCAATTACTACTCAGTAGTGATTTTGATCCTCATTAGGTGCCCTATAATTGTGGCATTATTATTATTATTATTATTATTATTATTATTATTATTATTATATTTTCAGTTTTATTTTCCGTTTCTTACAATCTTTCACTGGGTCTCTACCTAAGACTTAGAGCGAGAGAGGGTTGTGTTTATATGTGCTATATACATTTATGTTTTCTGCTGCCTCTTTTGGGTGATATTTTTCAGAGATATTGACAGTATTCTCCTAAGGATATGAGCCGTTCCACAAAGTGCAATATTTTATATTTCATATTGTCTATAACTGTATGGTATCTAGTTAATATGTTTATCAGTGCCTTTCATCATTATGCCCAGGACTCTCTCAATCATTGGCACGGTGTTAGCTTTAAGGTGCCATATTTTTCAATTTATATTTCTTTGTATTTACTTATTTTATTATACTTTGACTGATATGTTATTGTCTGTTGACACTGAAATATGAATTAGAAGATATATTTTTCATTTGTAGTATTCAACCACTATTGTTCTTAGTTTTCTACTTCAGCAAAATTCCAATTTATTATACTAAAATTATATATCACTACAAGATATGAATAACCATGATTTTATTTATTGCATTCAATTTTGTTCTCATTATAACTATTATTCTTTCATAGGGTTCTTGTTCTTTTTTTTTCCTTTATCTCTTGTAAGACTTATACCATTCGCTTCAGTAATTCTTAAATATTTATAGGTTTTATAGTCTGAGTTTACTATTTTAGGTTGACTATTCTGTAATTTGTTGTATGCCTTTTCTCTTTCTAGAGTTTTCACACAATCATTTCTTGATAGTTTTAATTATGTTTCAACATTAACTGTATTATTTCAAGTGGTACTCTTTTATTTTGTTGGATACCAGCAACTACAAATTCTTTAATATTATCTTTTCAGCACCTACTAAGTAGTTAGTTGCTTTTAATGATATATCTTCTCACATTATTTTACTCATTTGAGAGTTTTTTGTCACCAGTAAAGCTGTTGGCTTTCCGCTGGAGTCTGAGTGACAGTAAGTCTCTTCAAGTCTCTCGGGCCATTCTTCGTATTCTGGTCGATCTTAATAATGTTGTAGTTTGGATGGTCTCCACTCGTCCTCTTATTTTCTAGTCCTCCAGTCCCTTTACCAATCCTTTGGTGACTCTACTGAGCGTGTCAATTACAATTGGTATCACTTTCGTGTTCCATAGTTTTTTCAGTTCTCTTGCAAGGTCGAGGTACTTATCTCTCTTTTCGATTTCCCTCAGTTTTACTCTGTGAACAGCCGGAACGGCAAAGTTCTCGATTCGATAGGTTCTGGTCGTCTGGCCGAGATTAGGTTGTCCATTTGTATTTCAAGATCCCAGAGAATTTTGTACGTCTCATTTTCTAAGACAGATAATGGGTTCTTCATATATCATTTGCTAGCATGGTCAAATTTAAACTTCTTCCGCGATTCCCAGTGGATTACATTTGCCCACCTAGTCGTGTCTAGTTGTATACTCTCTTGCGTTAATTTACTCCATTCGCTTATCATGTGATTCATCGTTTTGTCTCTATCACCACATAATCTATATCGGCTATTTTGTTGCGTCTTTTCTATCTTTGACATAGTCTTTGTGGAGTTTTTCTATGCTGTTAACAGAAGAGATTCCGTTTCTCTCTTAAGGTTTCCCTTTCTTAGTCATGGTTAGTTTTCTCGTAAGAGATTTTATTTGTTTGTCGCTTGAAATGTCCATACATTTTGTTTTCAGGATCTTTTTGTTCTTTTGACAATTGTGTTCTTTTGTCTGTATTGTTTCGGTAATCAGTCTTCCTCTGCGTGTTTTATGTAGTATTCATGTCGTTGTATCAATGCGTTAACGCTATCTTGAACGCTGGCAAGTCCTCTTCCTCCTTCTTTTCTTGACACATACAGTCTGTCTGTGTCATCTCAAAAATGTAAGGCCTCATGCATCGTCCAGAGTTTTCTTGTTCTCTGGTCCATTTGTTGAGTTCTTTGGTCCACTTTAAGAATAGTACCGAGTAACTTATGTGAGGGACAACCCAGCTACTTACCTTTTTAATGAGACTTCTGCTCTATAGTTTGCTTTAGTGTATATTCCTCGTTCTCATGAGATACACTTAAATTTTTTTTTCTTTCATCGCCACTCTTTTGATGCTGTCAGCTTCCAATATTCCAGAGTATTTGTAAGTTTTCTCTCTCTGAGCATTCTGATTTTGTCTTGATTTAGTAGTTCTATTTCCTTCCGTCTTTTGTCGTTTTCCGCTTTTCTTATTAGCTTGGTAAATTTTTTAAATGTCAAATTACATCCTTATATCTTCACTGTATATCCTCACTGCCTGTATTAGGGTTTTCAATTCTTTTTCATTTTTGGCAAACAGTTTGATGCCGTCCATGTACATGAAATGGTTGATTTTTTTCTTGCAATTTGAGGAGTTTATATCCACCTGTGCATTTTCTAAGTAAATGATTGTGTGGTATCATCGCTATTTACAGATAGTTATGGTGATAGCGCATTTCCTAGAAGATTCCTCATGGTATTTTCACCTCAGCTAAGCTATCAGTTCGACTCTACAGTTATTCAGGGTATTTTCGATAAACTTCATGACTTCGCCGGATATCTTGTCCAGTTTAATTCAGCTTTGCAGAATCATGTCATATGTCTTTTTGGAGTCATTCTATGCAGTAGCTAGGTTTTTCCGTTTTGTTTTTATTATTGTTATTTTACTCTTTTAAGAGTTTTTCACAGAAATTGTAGTTTGACCATGCGAAATTATTGGCTAATATGCCAATAATTTCGCATGGTCAAACTACAATTTCTTACACAATTCCAAGTGGATCACGTTACCCTCAGAGTCGTGTCTAGTCTTATACTCTTTCTGTGCTAATTTGCAGCATTCGCTTATTATGTGATTCATGGTTTCAACTCTATTACCACGAAACTTACATTTGCTGTTTGGTTGCGTTTTATCTATTCTTGCTTTGATATGATTGGTCCTTATAGCGTTGTTTTGTGCTGCTATCGGGAGAGATTCCGTTTCTCTCTTAAAATTCCCCTTAGCCACATCCATGTTTTCTCGTGTGAGATGTTGCTTATTAGTCGCTTAAAACGTCCATTGAATGGTTTTTCTTCCCATTTTTTGTTTTTTTGGTTATTGTCGTTCTGTTGATCCTCATATTGTCAGTATTGTTTCTGGTGGCTGTAATCAGTTTTCCTTATTGCTTTTATATGTAGTCTTCGAGTCGTTGTATTGATGCGTCAACACTGTCTTCAGTGCTGGATGTCCTCTTTGACTTTTTCCTGACACATTTAGTCTGTCAACGTCATCTGTAGGATGTAATGCCTTATGCATGGTCATTAGTGTTCTTATTCTCTGGTCCATTTGTTTGAGGTCTTCTCTGATCCACTTTAAAAATGGTGCCGAATATCTTATGAAAGAGACAGCCCAGGTATTTATTCCTTTGATGAGGTTTCTGCTGCACAGTTTTGTCTCGAGTAACTTTCTGATTCTTCTGAAATATTCTTTCTTAATTTTTTCTTTCATCTCCTCTTGTTTCAGCTTCCAATATCCCCAAGTATTTGTAGGTTTCCTTTTCTCCGAGCGTTGTAATTTTGTCTTGATTTAGTAGTTCCATTCCGTCCGTAATGAGTAGGTTTCCGCTTTTCATTACTAGCATGGCGCATTTTTCTCTGGCAAATTCCATCCCTTTGTCCTGACTCTATATTCTCACAGCGTGTATCAGAGTTTCTTATTTTTTTTCACTTTTTGCAAACAGTGTGACATCGTCCCTATACATTAGGTGATTGATCTTTTCCTGCGATTTAGTAAGTTTGTATCCGGCTGTACATTTTCTGAGTATGTAGTTGAGTGGCATCATCGCAATTATAAATAGTAACGGTGATAGTGCATCTCCTTGGAATATACCTCTTTGGATCTTTGTTTTAGCTACGTTTCTCCCTCCTGCTGTTAATTCCACTCTTTCATGGTTTTCTCGATGAAGTTTATGACTTCATTTGATATTTTGTACATTTTGAGACAGTTTATTTCCAGCTTTGTGGGACCATATCATATGGCTTTTTTTGTCAATCCATGCCATAGCTAGATTTTTGGTCTCGTCTTGCTCTCGTTATTGATGTGATGATCATTGTATAGAAGTTTTCCTGTCCTTCTGGATCCTTTGTGGCATCCTTTCTGTTCTTCAGGGCACAATCCACGCCTTGTTAGCGAGAAATAAATTTCTTCCCCTAATTGTGCCGTTAGTATTTTCCACGTCATGGGTTGGCACTTTATTGGTCTGCATTTGTTTGGGGCTGTTCCTTTACGGAGGTCTTTTTGGATCAATGTGGCCTTCCTTTGGTCACCATTCGGGTACGTGTGTTTCTTGTAGACATCTGTGCATTTCGAGTGCTAGTCTGTCATGAATGGTAGTGAATTTGTTGAACCAGAATCCATGTATTCCATCATGGCCTGGCGTTCTCAAATTTGATATGTTTTAGTGTCATTCCCCCTAAATCTATGTGTATTTCCGCTTTCGGTTCTTCTTCGAATCCTTCTAACTCTTTCACCGTGTTGTTTATCCGTTCGGATTTTCTGTTATGTTCTCTAAGTTGCCATATTGTTCAGTTTCTCTGGTATCTGGTTGTTGGTATGTGTTCATGTTATTTCCCCAAGTTGGTGGTAGAATTTTTTTTCGTTATTTTGGAATGTTCTGTTTTATCTGCATTATTATTATTATTATTTTACTTTTTGAGAGTTTTTCACACCAGCGTTAGCGGATTGTTTTCCATTGGATTTTGAGTTATAGAAAATCTCCTCAAGACTCCATGACTCTTCTCAGTTTTCTTGCTAATGTCAGTAATGTAGTTTGAATAGTTTTGACTCGTCCTCTTATTTTCAAGTCTTCCAATCATTGTATCAGTCCTTTGGTGACTGTACCGAACGTCCCAACTAAAATTGATTTCACCGTCACTTTCATATTATTATTATTATTATTATTATTATTATTATTATTATTATTATTATATCACTCCTTGCAAGCTTTTTACACCAGTGGTAGTTGATAGTCTTTTACTGGAGTCTGCGTGACTGCAAGACTTCTTAAATCTCCAGGACTCTTCTCAATATCCTGGTCAATCTCAAAAAGGCTATAGTTTGGAGGGTCTTGATTCATTTTCCGATTTACAACTCTTCCAGTCCCCTTTCAAAGCTATTGTGGGACCATATCCGAGCAAGAAAATTACAATTGATCTCACTGTCTCCCTCATGTTCCACAGTTTTTTTTTAGTTTTCTGGTAAGTCTTTTTACTTTCTCTGATTTTACTTTCTTTTGATTTTCACTCTGTGGTCCTCTGGGACGGCAAGGCAGGTTCTTACTTTTTATTTATTTATTTATTTTTGTTAATTATCCCTTTGTCTGGTCTCCTGACTGGAATTAAGGGAACTTTTTGTATCTTAAAATCCCAAAGATTCTCATGAGTTTTATTCTTCAAGACGAATTCTGGTTTGTGAATGTATGGTCCTATGGTCAAGTTTCAATTTCTTGTACAATTCCCTGTGAATCACCTTCCTTATTAAGTGGGTGTCCTCGTGGTGTAATGGTTAAAGCGATGCACTGCGGAATCGTAGTACGCGAGTTCGTACTCCAGTCGCGCTATTACGTTCACTTTCGGGCAAATACCCTTGGGAAAGGTATGAACCCCCTTATTCTCCCTCCAGCTATGGGTAAATAGGAGGACGGACTAGGTTCTTCAGCCTTGGTGAGGCAACTAGTCTAGGAGAAGGAAAACTCTGAATTCAAACCTGTTAAACTCCGTTTAAAAATTGACCTTGTGTCATATCCTGCCCGAGCGGAGGGGTTGGTAAATAGTACCTTCCTTATTAAGTCGTGCCAATCTTATACTCCCCTTTTCATCTTGTTTGCTGCATTCACTTATTATGTAATTAATCGTATCGTCTTAATCATCACATAACTTACACTTGCTATTCTGTTGCGTATTATCTATTTTTGCAGTAATATAATTGGTTCTTATGACGTTGTTTTGTGCATCTCTGAGAAGAGATTTGTTTTCTCTTTCTCAGCTATGTCCAAGTTTTCTCGTGTGAGATTTCACTTGTTTGTTGATTGAAATATCCATTCAGTTGTTTTTCTTTCTGTTTCCTAGGTTTTGTAATTCTGCTCGTCCTTATGTTGTCAGTGCTGTTACTGTCCATTGTAATTAGTCTTTAGTTGTTTTTCTAATGTAGTCTTCGAATAGTCGTATTGATGCATGCTCGCTCTTTTTAATGCCGCCTAGTCCTCTTCTTCTTTCTTTATTTGACACAAATAGTTTGTTCATGTCATCTCTCAGATGTAAAGTCTTGTGCATCGTCATCAACTTTCTTGTCTTCTGGTTCATTTGTCTGAATTTATTATTATTATTATTATTATTATTATTATTATTATTATTATTATTATTATTATTTACTCCTTGGGAGTTTTTCACATCAGCGTTAGGTGATTATTATTAGAATTATTATTAGAAATTTTTACGTGTGATTTTTGTGGTTCCGAAAATAATAAATGATAAGATCTCGTTGAAATTCAAACACTTCTTTCTTGCCTAAGAGAAACATTAATACGACTATGGTGAAAATAAAAGCAATAAATATGGTGCCAAAATTGGGTGAGAATAGAGAAAAGGATTAATTTAAAAGATTTGATCTTACTTTCTGCAGATAAATGAAGCTACATCAAATAAGAGTGTTTAATTAGGTTTACTTTAGGTAACGAAGACATGAGTTCGAATCTTACCGATAGTTTATTCTTTATTAATTCTAATCTGCAGTGTTATTGCATTGTTGTGGATTGACTGTCCGAGTGATTTTTAATAAATAAAGAAAATTGAAAAGAAAACGAGAATTTATAAATATAGATGAAACTCCTTACCTCAATAATAGCAACAACAAAACGACCACCTTGGATTATTTCAAAAACTCGAAAGTGATCCGGCAACTAAACGAACTACCTGAAATAAAAATTAAACAAAACAGAAACTAATCCGGTCCCTTTCAAAGATAAACTGGAACACTTCCACAACAACGTGTGCAGCCATTTTAAACAAGAAAAGATTTCCTAAAGTAAAGCTTTCCCAAAGAAAAAGTCATTACAGCTGAAACTAGTGCAATAGCTCTAGCATTCAACATCACCTCTGAAAGAAAACGCAATAATCTCAGTATCCCTCTCAGTCTTACTATCAGTAAGGAATTAAAAAAAACTAGAAGACTGTAATCATTAAATTCCGGACTAAATTAACTCCGTGGTCCCCGAAAACTTTAAGATTACGTATATTGACTTGAAACCTAAAATCAATTGATTGCTTCATAAAAAAACGGCAACGACGCTTGAATGACAGCATTCACAATGAACTCTTCTTGATCAAAGTTACAATTTAGACCACCCTTCAGCAAACCCAGAAAGGAACCAACCACTCTATCCTGATTAAGCATTGGTTACACAAGACTTATGCTCTCCCTTCTCCTCAAACAAGAACAACAATCACGTTAACTCTGCACTGTTAAACACTTTCTTAAAAATGTGTTTTTCGATCTTATCGGAAAACCTTTTTTAATGCAAATAACACGCAAAACTTCATTTGAAAACGTCAGCGTAAATAGCCGCTTTTGAGAGGAATAGAATTATATAAAAATATACATGTAAACTCAATTAATACTATACAAATTAACCCCTCAACACGATATGACATATTGTTAAACCTGTTAACTGCAAAAAGAAAAAATAAATAAATAAATATAGATGTACAACGAACATGATTTTCTAAACTCTTGGTATAGAATAACCCCAGACGGGCTGACATGCGGTTAAAATCGTTCATTTATCCAATTATTAAAAAAAAGAAAAGGAAATGGTTGTCCTGAACATAAAACTTAACAGCGTCCCAGTTCTAGAGTCATTAGGAGTGTAGGGTCTCTCCTTTGATTAAATTCTTTTTATCCGGTCTTTCATCTATGGGGAATCATGTTTAAAACGACCCTGAATTTTAATCATATATTGATTTTCAAAACATTGATACGGCAACTAAATACGAAGTGTGTTCAAATGCATTATAAACATAGATGTTCATACCGTAAGTAATTGTTAGAGAAAAATTGTTAAACAGACTTTGGCATAAAATAACCGATCTAGGGTTAACATGCCGTAAACCCAACTGACCTACGAACATACATGCCGATAGTTCCTTCATAACAGATGATTGCCTTCTTCTGATTCACATAAAGGAGAAAAAGAAACATCTGTACATCCGGGGATTAAAGGGGTACATCGTGAATACCTTTTTCTGAGTGATTGTGATTATACTTCAATGCAAAGCCGAAGCAAGATGATCAGTAATCACAAATATCGTTGGATATTGAGTTTTTCTTTTCATGATGATATCCTACTAACTTCATGGCTGTGCTTTCCCGTTGATATCACCATGATCCTTCGTGAGACCATAATGATCTTTTGCCATACAATCATTCTGCTGACATGTGCCCTCAGAGTTACTATTACCCATAAAATTGCAGGATTTATTGTTTGGGTTCATGCGACTAACTCCGTTGCGTTTTTCTTTTTCCTAAACTATTCATCCAACTAAGATTTAAGGGCCCAGTCTACTCAGCTATCATAATCAGAACTGGAAATGATGGAAAAGTAAAAGATTTCTGTACATCTGTGTTTGAATTAAGTCCCAGTTCATTGAATCCACAATAATCTTCAGGTCTGACACATCTGTAGAAAGTTTTTATCGTTTTCTCTTCTTAAAAAAGCAAAATGTCTTTCGTTGATGTTGTTGAAAGAATATCTGTTCTCTTAAGAGATTTGAAAATCATTGTCTTTCCATTTTAACATCTTGATTTCAAATACATACTTACATACATACATAGATACATTTACAAATATCTATTAGTAAACTCTGCACAACTGAAACTCTTTTTAAATCGTAATATTTCAGTAAATTGTACAACGTTCAACTTGAAATAATAAAATCCTGGTTTCTTTGTTTTAAAAGAAAATTAACAATTCATTTTTTTAAGTGTAACGATTCTCTTATTTATGAATGATATAGAAACTAAAACACTGTTATTTGAAAAGGTGAATTGTTTTCTGAGAAATCTTTATCTAATTAGCATTCTATAAAAACACATTTTCTCAATATTAACATTCTATTAATATCCAAAGTATTAACTTGTCTATTTTTGGTTTCTTGTAGGTAAACCACCCATAAACCGAAGAGATCTTCTGAGATGCAAAACAAAGGCGAAGCACTTTTCTTGATTTAACACCATGAGGAAGGATTACGACGATTTCAGTGTCGTTTTCACCTGACTTTTGCTCTGCCACTGCTTTTCGCCTTCGCTTCTTCCGTAACATCACATATACAAACGATAGTAATGGAAGATCAATACAATCTCTCTTCGAACTGGACATCGATGGTCAAGTCTGATCCCTTTATGCAGATTGTCCAGATGCTCCATGTGTACGCCCTGCCGGCCTTTATTGTACTCGGAATTCCAGGAAATATGTTGTCTTTCGTCGTGTTTACCTGCAGTAGCACCATGAACAAACTACCTTCAAGCACTTATATGGCTGCTCTTGCTATCACAGATACTGGATTCTTAGTCCTGCTTTTTTTTACTTGGTTACAACAAGCCGGTATTTTTGGTTTCGTTTCATATCCTTGGTGTCAGATCATCGTATTCAGCACCTACGTCTTTAGTTTCCTATCGGTGTGGTTTGTAGTTTTGTTTATGATAGAGCGATATATAGCTGTCTGTTATCCACTGAAGGCTCTTCAGCTATGCACGAAGAAACGAGCACGTCTCTCCACAGTTATTATCAGTCTTCTGGCTATGCTTCTCTACTCCCACAGCTTCTGGACAACATTCGACAGTCAAGGAATGTGTGAAATGAGAGCAGAGTTCCTCATTTTCTTGACTATCATGACCTATGTGGACACAGTAGTCACATTCATTGTACCCTTTACAGCGATTCTCGTCATGAATCTAAGGATTATAATGGCCGTCCGAGACGTCAAGAAACGCAGTCATTGGTTACAGGAATTGCAGCCGAGATCAAGCTCACAGCACACATCTCTCAGTAAGACACAAATGAAACTGACAAAGTCTTTGGTGATTGTGTCCAGCGTTTTCCTGATGCTAGTTCTTCCTAGCCACGCCAATCGCTTTTATGCCCTCATAAGCGTCCACTTTCTCTCGTCAGGTTTAAAACGTTCCCTGGAGATCGCTCAACACTTGATGCAATTTCTATATTACTTAACGTTTGTTATAAACATTCTTCTCTATACTGCCACAAGCAATATGTTTCGGAAAGGAACATCGGAAATCTATAAAAAGATCAAACGCATTTTGTAAACATAATATGCGTGGAAAAGAAAAAAAAAACTAAAAAGAAAAGGATTTAAAAAATGCGGGGAAAATATAAACTGAAAACCAAACGTTACGACAAAGTCTAATATTTTGATGAAGAGATTATTTAAACAAAATAAAGGAAGAAAAAGGAAACTTTCAAATAATGAGATAGTAAAACTTTTCAAGTACACAAAAATGCTTACCATATGTACTTGTGTACATGTCGAATTCTGCAAACCTCACTGTGGGGAAGTCAACCATAGTTGTCACCTCATGGATTAGCCACCAATATATATTAAACGAAGCTCCTACTTAACTGACCACAGTTGAGGTATATTTCAGTAAATTTCAATGAAAAACAAACGAGTTTACTTTAGGATTAGCTGAAATATAACATAACGTGGCCAGTTAATGTGTAGGTTCTCTAAGATAGAGAATCCTGAGGGTTAGTTGACTTCCCCACACTAACTTATGTCAAAAAATTTAGTATCGCTAAATAATGATTTGGAAGGTAACTCTCACCCTGCTTAACCCATACAGGAAATCGACTTATACACGAGTATATACGGAAGTTTTTCTCTTAACAGAAAACAATATTTTCCCTAAATTTATCTGACTAAAAACGGTTCACAAAGCATTATGACTGCTTTAATTTTTCTTTGCTTTTAAAATTTTAATAAACTAGCATCAAATTAAAAAAAATGTGTATCTCATGGCTGTGTTGACAATTTTAATTCACATTTTTAAAAGACTGGCTTTATGCATAATATTCTCCAACACACACAAACACACACACACACACACACACACACACACACGAAGAAATCTCTAACAAAACAGCAAAATTAAATAAAAATATACATTTTATAATGAAAAAGAAAAAAATATCGTTGACTTAAATCACAATCTAACAAACTAACCAAATTTTATTTCGTACTTGGCTTAGCCAAACATGCCTGACAAATTATACGCAGAGTTCCAGGAGATTACTTTTCCACGCAGCTTCTCCCAAATTCTTCTACTCAAGTAGGGTAATTGGGTTAATATGCCCTTATGGTTGCAGCGGAAGTCAATGGAAATGGGCAGTTTTGGGACACAGCCACGTGAGGTCCTCCACATTAAATAAATATTGGGATATAGTTGCCCTTGTGCAGAGATGAATGAGTACTTTATTTGACGGATGTACAAATTTGGTTGCCTAGTTAGGAAAACAGAGTAGAATAAGCTGAAGGTCACGGACAAAATATCGAGTTGGGGAGAAGACTGAAAAAGAAAAATGATGGAAATATTCTTGTCCGAATAAAAACGACTTGAAAAAATGTTTACAAGAACGTGTAGACAATTTCTTACTAATTTGCATTTGGCATGCAGTCAATAAACTCGATGGGCTGCCATATGGGAAGTGTAATCGAAAAGTGTTTGTGTGTAAAAATTGTGTAAGAAAATAAAAATGAAAATACAATACATATTCTTTGTCTGTTAAAATTTTGATTTCGCTTCTCTTAGATGAAGTAATGACTAAGTTTATTTTTATCCACATTCATAAAGAAGCTTGTTTATTACTCGACCACCGTTGAGTAGCCAACCCTGATTTGAATAAGATTTGAAGCAGCGTACCGAGGGAACCCATAAGACTTGTTTAAAAAAATCTATTGTTGACGACAGCTCAATAAATTTCTAGTCTTGACTTACCCTTTATAGTAGGGTAATGAATGACTTTTAAGACTAACTTTTCAACTAAAAAAACAAGGGATCGTTCATTAAATGAGAATCATCGAAGCTTACCTTATTTCTAGGCTTAACCCAAATTGTTCCCATTTAATTTTATAAAGACTAAACGAAGTTACATAAAAACTTCATTTTAACTAAACGCCTTTGTTATGCTATTCACTAGGTATGGATGAGACAAACGGGAAATGCATGCTCATTTATATGATCAATGCTATTCTGTATCGGTGCTAAGATTTCAGTATGTTAGGAATACACAACTGAACACGGCAGGCTACATCACGGTCTAGACTACATTCCTTATTTACGGTAATGCATTAATTTTGATTGTTTTACAGTAGTTTTTAAAACATGTATAAGTGTTTGAATAGTTTCTCTTTATGTCATGGAGAATTCTTATTGGCTAGCATAGACAAAAGTAAGGGGTCGTTCATTATACGCAATCTAGGATAAAAACACCTTTTTACACGTAATGTAGGATTTAATAAAAACACCTTTTTTTTACTAAACATTAGGAGTCGTTCGTTATACGCAATGTATGATAAGAACACTTTTTGTGACTTACATTAGGGGTTGTTCATTATACGCAATGTTGGACAAAAACACTTTTTGTGGCTAAACATTAGGGGTCGTTCATTATACGCAATGTAGGATAAAACACCTTTTAATGGTCAAATAGTAGTTGTTCATTATACACAATATAGGATAAAATCACCGTTTTCTGGCTAAACATTTAGGGTCGTCCATAACACGATTCCGTTCATTACTTGAATATACACAGAACCTAAATTTCTTAGATACAGATTTTCCATCATTAATTATTTTACTTGTCTTTCGTCTTATTTTTGTCTTTTCTTTATGTCTGTTATTATCATCATCATTATTATTATTATTATTATTATTATTATTATTATTATTATTATTATTATTCCTTTCGAGTTTTTCACAACAGCGTTAGCCGGTGGTTTCTCACTGGGGTATAAGTGTCAGCAAGTATCTTTAATATCTAAGTCTTTTCAATATCTCCAAGCATTTGCAAGTTTCCTTTATTCCGAGTGTTCTAATTTTTTCTCGATTTGGTAGTTCCATTCCTTCCGTGATGTGTCGTTTCTCGCTTTTCATTATTTGTATGGCACATTTTTCTATGCCAAATTTCATCCCTATGTCCTGACTCTATATTCTAATTGTCTGTATTAGAGTTTTCAATCCTTTTTTGTTCTTGGCAAACTATTTAATGTCGTCCACATACGTTAGGTGGTTGATCCTTACTTGCGATTGATTCAGTTTGTTTCTGGCGATGCATTTCCAGAGTATGTGGTTGAGTGGCATCATCGCTATTATAAATAGTAATAGTAATAGTGCATCTCCCTGGAATATGTATCTCTGGATCTTTGCTTCTGCTAAGCTTTTTCCCTTCTGCTGTCAATTCAAGGTTTTCAAAGTTTATGGTTTCGTTTGATATCTTGTACATTTTGAGACAGTGTGTTATTTATCTTAGGGACCATATCATTAGCCTTTTCGTTATCAATCCACACCATAGCCAGATTTTTTCGTGTCGTTTTACTATTGTTCAGGATGTTTTGATCAATATATAGGAACTCTCCTGTTTCTCGGGATCCTTTGCGGCATCCTATCTGTTCCTTAGAGAACAGTCCGCGACTTATTAACGAACTGCATATTATTATTATTATTATTTGTAGTGGTAGTAGTAGTAGAGGTGGTTGTACTAAAACTCGTAGTAATAGTAGTAAAAAACGTGATAGGTGGTGTGATAGAACGTATCTTGGGAGAAGCTTTAAATCTTTTATAAATTGATTATTAAAAATTTAAACGACGCATACACAGCAAAGTAACCTACATAATAAATGATGTCTAAATGTCTAGATTTTGTTTAAATGGATCAGTACAAGTTCTAAAAACTATGAAACCTGTCACTATGCTTTATGAACGAATTCTACTTACTGATATAAGTGCTGCATCCACCATACACAGCAGACCTCCCTTTTTCGTGTTTACTAAATTGAAATCTTATTTCAACGATAAGAGATTTGACGCTGAAACTTCAACTCACAGAAAACCATATGGAATAGCTATTTTGAATGCAAAAGAAACTATCTAAAGAAAAATAATGTTTTATTTAAGGTTCTTTTCCTTTTTGATAAATAAAGTTGATTTTTAATAAACTTTGTAATTTGCATATTTCCCAAAAATATTCATGAAAATTAAGGGCGTGAGAACCCCTCAATAACATTTCTAAGATTCCCCTAATATTGCGTTCCACATGACTGCCACACAAATAACACTATATTTAGTTAAATATTTATATTTTAATATTATTATTTGATAAATTGGGTATTGCCTAGTACTTGAATGGGTATATATATTAATATATCATCAAGTCGTGGTACAGACCTCTCTCTCTCTCTCTCTATATATATATATATATATATATATATATATATATATATATATTCCAATCATTGAGCGCTCCAGGTAGGTCCTCTAGACTGGCTTTGGTGTCGGCACAGAACTAATAAACGTAAGTATTTGCTGGTCAAGTCTAAAGAGGAAGGTCGTTATGAGTTTTTCCTACTTCTCCAGTTGTACCCAGAATGTCTTGTTCTTCTTCATTTGGCGTTCTGGAAGATGGGAGGCAAGTGGCTGTACAGCAGCGGTTTTTTTGGGTGCTGCATCCAAGATTTGTCCAAAATAGCACGTTGAATTTTTGTGTAGTTCCCATTCGGATTTTTCTCAAACCATTTCGTTAGAGCCCAAGTGGGGCAACTGTACAGTAGTACCGAAAGGACTACTGCTTGGGCAAAATCCCGTTTTATCTTATCAGAGAGATCACATTTTCGTATGACTGACAACCTATCAATAGCAGTACACGCTTTCCTATGCATAAGATAACTTTTTGAGGAATTTTCATTGAATTTTTTTTTCTTTTTGTCGTTTGGAGAAAGGTTTCAACCCAATTTGGTATTTTTTGTCCTTTTCTCTTTTCAAGATGAGCAAATCGAAATGGAGATAGTTTAAGCCGACTATGTTTTCAGTGTGTGGAATTTCTATTTTCTTACACATTTGTTGAACAGCATATATAAGAATGTCTTCCTCTGCACTATTAGTCACAGGTGGGATGGAAAATTGAATAATTTTATATTCGTCTGCGGGGAACAGTTAGATTTTAGTAGGGCAGCCACAGATATTCAGAGAGGTTAATTAAAGACGTTTAAAGCGTATGATAAAAACATAAACGTTGGCACCCTTGGTGTAATATCGTCGTTGAAAATGAACACAGTGACCTGAGTTCAAATCCCGGACGAAGCTGATTGCTTTTCATACCCTTGGGAAATCCAACCCTTCTCCTTTCAGCTAAGGGTAAATAATAGGACAGAATAGGCTTTTGGAATGGCAACCGGTCTAAGAGGGGTATAACTTTGAATTCAAACCTGTTAAACTACTCTTAAAAAGTGACCTGAGGTCACATCCTACTGTTGAGTAAATACATAAATAAATGATCTTACCCTAATCTTTCTATTTCTTTTTAAATTTTTTCTTTACGGTGTATTTTAGGGAAATTTACCGTCTGCTCAAACTATCACTCCATTTTCAACTGGCCCGTTTTGAAAAGAAAGCAAGGCAAAAATGTCTCAAATTTAGAAGAAACCTAATTACCCACCCCGAAAAGTTGAATATATATATATATATATATATATATATATATATATATATATATATATGTATGTATGTGTGTGTGTGTGTGTGTGTGTGTGTTAGGTTGATTTAGGTTTTGACGAAAACTTTTATTTATAGAAATTCGGGCATGATTTTCACCAAAATAAGATAAAATTTTAAGATTTTGGTAAACAATTCTTAAAAAGTATGCTGGCTTAAACAGCATAAACATGACACTTCTAATATTTCCCTAGAATTGTTCAAATGAGTACAAGGGAAACTCGTTTTAAGTTTAATAATCACACCTGTTGAATGATTTTTAGACGTTTCAGTGACTCATTCTCGTGATTTCGCCGAACACTTCTCCAGGTTAAAAATAATCAGTAAAAAGTGTTGAATAGACATTTGATATTCAGTCACGCTTTTCAACAAAACTGCACGTAAAAACAACCAGTAAAGAATTGAGAAAAGTTCAAAAACGTTTTTATGTTTTCTTATATCCTGTAAAATAAGCAATAAGCGTTTAAATTTCACTTAGTACTCCTCGTAATTTAGCCATTCCTTAGAGGAAGCATTGTCATTATTATAATTCATTTTCACGAGTTTTTCTTTCATCTTATTTTTGTTACATATTTAAACCTACCCGTACTTGAAAATCTTATACTTTTAAGTTTCCTAATTTCATCGATGAAACGTTGTCATTATTATTCATTTTTTACTTGATTCTATTTTAATTTATTTTGGTTATTCGTTTATGAACAGTCGTTGTAGAATTTGGGTGCAAATCCGACTTAAGTGCCTCATCGTGGAGGAGCAGTGGTGATGGCTATTTGGTAGCGAGCCTACTCTCTGGCAGTTCAACCAAGCAACATCATCATCAAGGCATGTCGACGACACTGATTCTTTGATTCTCTTTGTTTCTTTGTTTCTCTCTCTCTCTCTCTCTCTCTCTCTCTCTCTCTCTCTCTCTCTCTCTCTCTCTCTCTCTCTCTGCATATATATGTACAAATATATTTATAAATATCGTGATCCATCCCTATCGGCCATTACTTTGGCAAGTCCTCTAGACGACATACAATATCCACTGTGAGCTGATAAATGTAAGTTTTCTTAGTCGGTCAACGTTGCTTATGGGTTCGTCCTTACGTCACAAGCAGTTCGCGACACATCTTGCTCGTCTCATTTGGATGGTTTTTCAGACCAGAGGTAAATGGCCATATAGCTATTATTTTGTTGGGTGCTGTTTCCAGAATTTGTCCAAAACAGTATCCAACATCCTTGTGTAGTTCCCGTGTAGCTTTTTATCAGGGTGTTTCGTTAGGGTCTAACTCAGTGGAAAACTACTTTTGGGGCAAAAATAGAAATAAAATTAATCCCTATAAATACCATTCTACACAAGAACAATTTAGCCCAACCTCCACACATACCCACAAATGAGTTAAACGACACCTGCAGCAGTAGACTCTGTAACTTGCTCGACTCTTGGAACAACAACAACAACAAGGTAAAAAACCTTTTCTTTGATAACCTAAATTACTCTCGAAATAATGATCACGTTGCTATAAAAACATTTTTAGGCAACTCAAAAAGAAAACATTTTAAACAATGCACGCCAAACAAAAAGACCAGTCTAAGTTGTATACCTAACAAGACTTACAAGATAAAACCTAAAATTATCAGTCAATTAGCATATGAATTAGACACGAATCAAATTGACTTACGAAAAACATAGACAATGATATATAAAAACGTACAAGGAAATTAAAATAGCTGTAGAAACACAAAAATCTGAATACGTAGAAATTCCAAACCTTAGTGACCTCAAATTTAGACCTATAATAGATGGCCATCATAACCCATAAACTGACTCAGCAAGCTAATACATATTCTACTACAACTATTTATTAATAAGATAAAAATCTATGTTGGAGATTACACCCACTTTTTAAACTTCATATCTCAAAAAACTGATCCCTACACACTCATAGTTACATTTGACGTCACAAAACTATATCGTAATATTAACCATGATTTGGGAAAGAAGGCCATCTCATTTTGGATAGAAAAAATATCCAGATACATTACACAAAAGATTAATAATTTGCATAACTTATTCCAAAACCTAAACTAAAATTCAACACAGAGTACAGTTTTAAAGAACTACCATTTTTAGACATACTCATTAAAAACCAAAATGGTCAAATTACCACATGGTATTATGGCATTAACCAAAAACCTACATTTATCAAAATAAAACAAATGTGTCATACCTCCATAAGTTTTTAGCATCGGTGAATACCTGATACTTTCATAGTACACTCACACACACACACACACACACACACACAATCACACAGAGGACATCCTTGTAAGCACATACAAAATAATATTACCAAAGCCACAGATTTTCACGGACAATGAACTCCAATAGGACACAAATCTGGGAATTAAAAAAAATCACACCCTATCAAAACAGTCTTCACTATAAAAAATAGAAATAAAAACTACCCAAAACATTATTAGTCTCTTGAAAAAGAGCAGGGAGTCTGAAACACGTGTAGAGAATAATTATATGAAAAAAAGTACGACATTCGAATTCATTTTCGACCTATTCATTTATATATATATATATATATATATATATATATATATATATATATACTCAAAATCGGGGAAATTAACCAATGAATAAGTTACTTATTTTTACACGTCTAGCTTCTCACCTCAAGAATAAATAATGGATTTTTTCGACGTATCTTCACTAAGGTGTGATTCAATGAATATCTTTTTTAAGTCCATGATAGTTTATTAGAGTTAAAGCTCGATTTATGTCTATCACAAGAGTTAGCTTAATACATAAACACACACACTCATATATATATATATACATACGCATATATATATATATATATATATATATATATATATATATATATATATACATATATACATTCATATGTATAAATATTTATAGATATATTCACATAAATATATGTACACATACACATATACACATATAATCCTTTGACGGCAATCAGCACAAGGTATGTACTTTGTGATAACATATTGAATATTTTAAGAATGCATGTTTAGACAAAAAAAGAAAAAAAGAAAAAGTATTAAAATAATCATTAATTTTTTTTGTGTCCAAGAAAAAAAATGTCTCTATTGAATGTATGAAGCTACTGTCCAAACTTTTGAAATTCTGCCTTTTATGCAATTTGATAAAAAAAGAATTGTAAATTAGAATTCCCTTAATTAATGAAATCTTGTAAAAGTCTGTACTTATTGCACCAAGAACTGAACTTAATTATTGAACGGTTTTTTGTGTTAGAAATAATTGGTGGAAACATTTTCCTTTTTTGATATTTCTATGTTTGTTTATGCAGCTATTATCCGGATTCCTTTCGGACACCTAATTTAGCTTTTCTTTCTTTTCGTTGGCATCGAGCAATTTCATTTTTGTTCACAATCAGGAAAAAACTGGACAGTAAATTATGGATTGATTGATTCTAACGGCATGTCAACTTGTCTAGGGTTATTCTATGTCCTGAGATTAGGAATTAACGTTCATTGTACTTTCATATTTATATCTTTCTGTTTCTTATGAGATTTTTGCTTACAGTTATGATATCAAGTATTTCTATCAAATACAAATAATTTGCACACAGTTTTATGCGTACTAGGATTCCTATCCAAAACTAATACAAATATGGTTTTCAAGTAATTATTTTCTATTGGATAATAGTCATTTATGTGCACACAGTTATATGGTTTCAAGAAAATAATAATTATTATTTGTAAAATCATTAGAGCTTCAAGTAACTATTTTAAGTACAAATAATTTAAATTATCCGGTATCAAGTAATACTTTCGAATAGGAATAACTTTCAAATAAATCTATTCGACTCAAGATGGGACCCAAATAGATAGAGCCACTCTGGGTCAGAGTGGACCTGGGGGTAATCGCAATTAAGAGGTACTCCACACTCCCCAGATCTGGAGCTTCACTATTAGATGAAAGTAAGATTCATACCCAAGACGCCATTTTTGTGGAGATCGTACACTTGTGAAAGGCTCAGTGTCTTCTAAGCCTCGCCGACAGTGAAAATTGAGCGTAGAAAAACTTCACGAGAAAAAGTAGTAGAATATATTTTAACTCATGATTGATAAGATTTTGTTTGTCTAACACTTTGCTGTTTTATATTTTGTCGATATTTTATAATCACCTCTTAATTAAATCTATTGATAAGAAAAGAAATAATTTCGAAAAGTTCAACAATAAATATTTTTCTGTAACCTAAATGCTTTCGTTTATAATTAGGTTACGGGGTTATTGATTTACTTATATAAAAAGAAATGCTGAAACATTTCCAGTTCAATAATGATGTTTTTAAAATTGTTTTTCTTGTTTGCAAGGGTTAAAGAAATCTGAGAAATGATAAATGAAGTGTGTTGAACGACATGACGAAAATATTTTCATCTTTGTTGAGCAAAAAAATGTGCAGCCTACCTAACGTATATCAAGTCAATAATACAAATATTATTGCATCTAATAGTAAAGGGTAAAATGCAGGCTATTGTTAAAAAGAATTTTTCTGCTTGATCACAAACAAGATCCAATATTTACGATTAAGAAAACTGTATTTCTCCGTCCAATATTAACGGTCAAATGATTTGAGGTAGAACTACCAAATTTAGTATGCATACAAGGAGGAAAATAAAGAACGAATATTTATTCAACATATACAAATAAATACACTTAAAAAACAAAGTCTGTTTGATTAAAAGATATATTTTTTTATATAAGAGACTTTTATAGAATGTCTGTACCACAGATAATATATATACTGAAAATTAAAGAAAAAGTAAGGAACATAATTTCACTTAACCGATACAAATACACTTAAAATTCTTAAATTTCCTGTATGAAATAACATGTTTAACTTATAAGATGAAAATTAAACGAAAACTAACAGTTGTACCAGCAGAATTATTTGACAGCGAGCCAAATTCAAAATTACCTAGTTTATAAAAAAGCCGTCAATCTATATTTTCTGATTTCTGTGCATGTATATTATGATTGCAGCTTCTTTTGAGAGAGTGGATCTCCCTCAATAGCAAGATGAAAAGAGATATGTGTACAAAGGTGATGATAAAAACGGTGACAGGTCTTTTGCCACACACACACACACACACACACACGTCACCATCTTAGTATCAATATATGTTTCCTGGTTATGACTCTAAATTGCATCTGGTGGAGAGGCTTCAGTTCTGGAGCTCCAAGGAGTATAGAGACGCATATTCGTTGCCATTACGTCTAGGTCATTTCTGATTTGGAGTTGTAGGACCTGTTACTATACTATATCAAATAGTTCTGTTTGAAAATTATTAGTATTAGGCAGTTGTTGTGTTCTCGCTTACAGTTTGTTATCTTTTGCTTTGTTGGTTTGGTTTCGATAGTTTGGTTTATCTCTAGTTTTTCTTTTCTTTAATTTTCTTCTCCTTCCTGGTTGTGCCATCCAGCATTTGGGGTAAACGGAAGGATCTCATTTACACGAACGGGGGTGTACACATGAAAGATTCGTAAGAAATCAGTCCTCCCAACAGGTAGGAATTCTTATAACTATACACGTGTATATAAATTATAAGTAATAATAACTTGAACGTATAATTGTTTATAAATAATTATCATTAGTAACTTTAAGCTAAACACAATTGCTTTCGAAAAAACTGACTTCGGAATTGAATAACCCAACAAGAGAAGGATAGAAAACGAAGGAAAAAGGGTTCTCCTCATTAAAATCACGAGACCAAACTTCTTTGCAAGACATTAACCATATAAATAAACAAGGGAATAAGTGTTGTCTTTTAAGAAAGAGACACAGACAGAGAGAGGCAGGTTTTAAATTGCAAGCGCATTGGAATCCATCCTAAAAGGGCTGGTGTGTAAGTATCTAAATATTGGTGACAGTAAGAATCCAATTTAAGAGAAATTTAGCAACATAAATTAGTTTAAACCCCTAAAAATTACTTTAAAAATATATGCTGGAATTAGTTAAAATTTAGAAATTTCAAAGACGCCGGTATATCTTCAGTTTTTTGTTTTGTTTCGTTTTTTATGTGCTTTTGAGGGCTCGTTGATGGTTGTTCTTTCTTGGAAGAATACCAAGTCTATCTGTGACAGGAGCCACAACATACTATCTGTGAAAAATGACAAATGGTAAATCTCACTGCGAATGAACAAGCTAACTCAAGAAGAGTATAAGGTTACGCACGCTGGATGGGGAAGGTGATTCACTGGAAATTCTGCAAAAGATTTAATTTTGAACATGCTACCAAATGGTATATACACAAAGGAGAATCCGTCCAAGAAAATGAGACTCTTAAAATTCTCTGTGATTTTGAGATAAACCAGATCACTTAATTCCGACAAGGAGACCAGACCTAGAGCTTATTAACTTGAGAGAACTTGCTGTCTATTGGATTTTTTTTTTAGTTCAGGCTGACCACAGAGGGAGAATAAAAGAAAATGAAAAGATGGACATGTACTTGGACCTTCCCAGAGAACTAAAAAAGCAGTGAAACAAAAGAGTGACAATAATGCCAGTTGAAGCTGGTGCACTTTGAACGGTCTCCAAAAGAAAGAGAACAGGAAGAATTGGAATCGAGACCATTCAGACAACCACATTGTTGAGAACGGATAAAGTATTTTGTCCTTTCTCAACTATGTGGTCGTCCTGGACACCTAGGGAACTTGCTGTCACTCAAACTCGAGTTTAGCTCGTGTGAAAAAGTTGCAAATAATAATAATAATGATAATAATAATAATGTCGTCTCTAATTTTAAAAAAAGACATTGATTTTCCGTTACTGTTAAAATCTTTTGGTGAACTTCTGTATTTTTTAATGAAGAGTTTTTAATTGCCAAAATTATTTTCAGCTAAACTATTTTGAACTCGCGAAAGATTTGTTTAGATTTACCGCGTTAAACTGACAATCGTATTAGCACTATGAAGGGAGTGCTTTTAGAAGAGAGGAAAATTAAAAAGGAAAAAAAAAAAACATAAATAACTTTATAATGGGAAATTCTCGAAAATCACGCAACGTCTATTTCATAGAAAATATATTTAAAAAATTCTCTTCCCCCACTAGTTAGATGGCAGGAATCGAACTGTTAGGGCAGATGAACGAATATTCACTTTGTGGTGTTCAAACAATCGGGTCAGTAAAATGTCTAATTTAAAATCATTGATTTTCCGTTACTCGTAAAATATTTTGGTGAACTTTCATATTTTTAAATGAAGAGTTTTTAATTCCCAAAATCATTTTCAGCTAAAATATTTCAAAATCACGAAAGATTTGTTTAAATTTACCGCACTAATCTCTATGTGGCTCATGACTTCTCTCAATCGATAAAAAAACGTTCTGGATATAGTATAAAAGCGCTAAGTAAGTACAGTTACCATCCTCAATACAAACGGACAGACATTAGGAGCCAAATTTCTAGTAAAATATGACCAGCCTCTTCGGAAATAAAGTCTCAAAATAAGACAGTAAATATAGACCATAAAGGTGATACGGGAAAACCTGAAACTAGCTCAGAGTGTTAGTTCGAGAAACAAGGTACAAAATAGCATGACAACGAACTTTAACTAAGTTAAAAACTTAGGGTTTTTCTTTTTTTGTGACCCGCTGTTCATGAACAGTCACTATGCGTCACTATGCGTCAGGAGCGCAGATAATAAACAACCCCCGGGTCTGGTATAGCCACTCATGATAAAATTTTGAATCAAAATATGATACAACGTAGGACCCAGGCAACAAGCTTGAGTGTAATGATCGGCAAGTGCTCTCCTGGTAGCCAACATGGGAGATCTGGTCATCAACCTGCGAATGTCGGCTGTTCTTTTTTCAAGTACACGAATAACAATTTAAGGAACCACACCAATCAAAGACGTAAACACAAAACATGGACTAGGGAAGACAACTGACTTGCTCTAGACTGCTATTCTTGGAGCAACCCTACACAAAAGGATATACAAAAAGAATGATAGAGATTTGGCAAGAATGCGCTAATTTTCAGACAATTCAAAGACTTGCTGATCATGTCAGGACAATAATAAAGAAAGGTTGGTTTTCTGACCTTGAAATACTAAAAATATACCAGAAAATAAATAATGAACAAGATAGTAATACAGTAGCTGACACATGAGGTATTAACAATGAAAACAGCCCAACCGTAATGAATTGCCAATTTCGGAAAATGGAAACACCACACAACCAAACAACGCGCAATCTAACAACCCAGAACAAACACCAACATAAGAACAAAAGGTATACATAAAAAATTTTAAGAGATTCATGAGCAGTGAAAAGACTACCGTTTCATCAATAAGAAACATAGAATGGAGATCAGTTAAGACGGAAACGAATACTATAACTCAAGTACTACCTTATATATCAACAAATAATATAAAAGAATTACATGAACTAATATATGCAGGGGCGAAATTAGTTTGTGAGAATATTGGGAAGAAAAAATCAAAACTAGGATAGGAAATTCGACTGGAAACGCAGATAAAAATCTACGAAAACAGGCCAAAATGATAAAACAAAGGAAAAACGCTGGAACATGTAGAGACAAAAAGGAAAAATAATAAAAAATAACGATACAACTTGAGGAAATGAACCAGAAAGTCCTGGCAAAAGAAGGAAGATTAAAGAGATTTCAACAAAGGGTAAAACGATACAGACAAAGCAGGACATTCCAAAACAACGAAAGTAAATTCTACCAACAAGTGGGAGGAGATGACACAAAAACATACCAACAATAGGATACAAGAGAAACTGAACGATCTGGGACTAAAATATGGCAACCAAAACAACTTAACGAAAAAGCCGAATGGATAAACAATATGACTAAAGAATTAGAAGGGCTCGAAGAATGCCTGAAAGCGGAAATACACATCGATTTACTCAAAACAACATCAAAAAAATATCAAACGGGAAAACGCCAGGCCATGATGGAATACATGGCTTCTGGTTCAAGAAATTCACCTTCATTCATGACAGACAAGCACTAGAAATGAACACTCTAATACACGCAGTCAGAATATACAATCAGGACATAGGAATGAATTTTGGCATAGAAAAATGCGCCATGCTAGTAATGAAAAGCGGCAAACGACATCTGACTGACGGAATGGAACTCCCAAGTCAAGACAAGATTAGAAAGCTGAGAGAAAAGGAGAGCAACAAATACTCGGCCATCTTGGAAGCTGACACTATCAAATAAATGGAGATGAAAGAAAAAAAAATTAGAAAGAATATCTCGGGAGAACCAGAAAGCTACTCGAGACAGAACTGTGTAGCAGAAATATTACCAAAGGAATAAATAACTGAGCTGTATCCCTGGTTAGATAATCGGGACTCTTTTTGAAGTGGACCAGAGAAGAAACTGAGCAATTGGACCAAAGAACAAGGAAACTACTGACCAGGAATCAGGCATGTCATTCCAGAGATGACGTTGAGAGACCATATGTATAAATAAATGAGGGAGGAAGATGACTTGCCAGCACTGAAGATAACGTTAACGCATCGATACAGTGACTCGAAGACTGCATAGAAAAGCAAAACGGAGGATTGATTACAGCCGAAATGTCACTGACATCACGACGACCAACAGAATAACAATAACTAGAAAACAAAAATAGGAAGAAAAACAACTCTATGGGCGTTTTAAACGACTTATAAGTAACATCTCATTCGAGAAAACTTGGACGTGGCTAAGAAAAGGAAACCTTAAGAGAGAAATGGAAACCCTCCAAATAGCAGCACAAAATAACGCCATAAGAATCAATCATATCAAAGCAAGAATTGACAAAACTCAGCAAAATAGAAAATGTAGACTATGCGGTGACGGTGACGAAACCATCAATCACTTAATAATCTAATGCAGCAAATTAGCACAGAAGGAATACTCCTTCTGTGCTAATTTGCCGCATTAGACTAGACACGACTGGGTGGGCAAGGTAATCTACTGGGAGATGTGCAAGAAATTGAAGTTTGACCATACGAATAAATGGTATATGCACCACCCAACATCTGTCCTAGAGAATGACACACATAAACTCCTATTTTACCTAATCTCGGCCAGAAGATTAGACCTTATAATAATCAACAAAAAAAAAGAGAACATGCAAAATTTAGACTTTACTGTTCCGGCTGACTACACAATAAAACTTGAAGAAAGTGAAAAGAAGGATTAGTACCTGGAGCTTGCTAGGGAATTGAAAAAACTATGGGACATTAAGGGGACAATTATACCAATCGTGATTGGTGATTTTGGTACTGTCACCGAATGATTATTAAAGCGACTGGAGGACTTGGACGTTGGAGGACGAGTGGGGACCATCCAAACTACATCATTATTGAGAACAGCTATAATACTGAGAAGGGTCCTGGAGACTTGAGAAGACTTGCTGTCACTCAAACTCAAATGCCATCAGCATCAGGAGTAAATAAAACAAAGGATGTTAATCACCAAAGTCACTGATTTACTAACCTGACCAGATATTTGATGTTTTAGTCGCTCTAAAAGAATTAAAACAAAGTATATCTTCATTGTGAACGCCGAAATTACGACATCTTGTCCTTTATTCATCTTAGTTTGGTACAAGATCTAAATTATGAGACACCTAGTGAGAATAGAAATGACCGGCAATGATTTGCAAGTCTAGATGCAGTAACCATTATACCAAGTGAGGTATCCAATTGCATGATATGCGTTCTTCACTGAATTCCAGTCGAGATTTTATCATCAGTTTTAACAAACAAATCGTTTGTTAAAACTGATGATAAAATCTCGACTTTTCTTGTAGTCGATAAAATAAGTTTTTCCTCAGAAATAAAATCTCTTGTTTTATTATTCATTTATTTATTGTTTATTTATCGGTTGATTCGTTCATTTTATTTGTGTTTTTCCTTTCTTTCAATCTTTCTTTCTAAATTTCTTTTATATAACTTCATTTATTCTCTTTTTCTTCTTTCTCTTTTTCTTTCATATAGTTTCTTTCTTTCTTTCTTTCTTTCTTTCCAAATGTATATTATATAGCTTCTTTCTTTCTTTCTTTCTTTCTTTCTAAAGTTATTTTATGTAACTTCATTTTGTCTTTCTTTATTTCTTTCTAAATTACTTTCATGTACCTACTTTCTTTCTTTCTTTCTTTCTTTCTTTCTTTTTTTCTTTCTTTTATGTAATATCTTCCTTTCATTCTTTGTAAATTTCTTTTATGTAACTTCTTTCTTTCTTTCTTTCTTCTTATGGCTTCTTCCTTCTTTCTTTCTTTCTTTCTTTCTTTCTTTCTTTCTTTCTTTCTATGCTTCCACGTATATGATCTAGACTCATTCTCAAAGAGTCTGTCAAGATCAAATGTCTTTGATCTTCGATCAAAAGCTCTATAGATGTCTTTTAAACATCATCAAAGCAGATTCAATTATTGAACCAAATCTAATTCAATAGAATCTGGTCTTTAAATATCGCAAACAGAAATCGATTAGAAAATCACAGTCATCATATTTTCATCAATCGTTTTTCAGAATAAACTTACTGAATTTAATATCAAGAATATTCGACTTTCACCTTAAACCCTATTCAGGAATTGTACTCTTAAACTATGATTTGAAAATTTTACCAAGACGTTAAAATGTATTTAATATCATCGGATGTAAATTGTACACCTCAACAAAAAATTGCTTAGCAGAGAATACAGATACTACTCTATTATCCGAGAAAATGTTAAGAATAGACAAACAAATAAATTTTCAAAACGAATACGATTTATTGATTAATTGATCTTAACAGCGTATTAACCTGTCTTGGGTTATTTTAGACCAAGAGAATTGGAAATCGCTTCCATTGTACTTTCATAATTATATTTTGAGTATTTTATTGGTTTTTTTTTGGGGGGGGTTATACACGGTCCTATCTAATGCAAATAATTTTTATAGAGATTTATTTGAATGATAAATGAGACCCTAAAAGATTTAGGTCCGAATTGACCTGGGAGTGATGGCAATGAAGAGGTACACTTCACTACCCATATCTTTAGAACTGGAGCTTCATCATCAGTATAACATCCAAGACACACCCTTTTTAGGTGGGTCTTACTCCTATGAAGGGGAATACAGCCAGTATATTCTAATCCCCACCAACAGTGCTTAAGAAAGCTTTGTCCTGTTGAGAGATAGATTTAGCTCTCTCCTACCGACAGGCCGGAACGATAAACATTAACAAATATGAACATTACTCGACAGGAAATACTGATTCTACACTGTAATCTTTGGAAAATTAAGAATATATGATTAAATAAATGAACAAAAAGAAAAAATCCCCCTATTCATTATATTGATAGATAAAAAGAGTTCAACATTTTAGAAACAAAACAATCGAGGAAAGTTAAAAAATACAGCAACCAAAACATAGTGATAAAGAAAGCTACAAAAACTCTAAGGACATACAATATATAAAATCATATCAAGAAGTTTCAATCACATTACATTGCTAAAGCAAAACTCCCTATCCTCAAATCTTATCCAAATTGGAAACCCTTAATTCCGTTGGGATTTATCTAAATCCTATCCAGATACATATGAATTTTTTTAGATGAGGACAAATTTTGATCAGAGGTCGATATTTCAAATTGCGGGTTATATATCAGTTCTCTCCAGAATGAATGTATTTACCCAAGCTCTCCGCTCTGAAAAGGATTTGTCACAAAGTCGTTTTTAAGCAGTGTTTGATTTCAGAGTCTTTTTTCTCCAAAAATGTTTGCCTTACCCAAGGCTAAAGATCCCAATCTGCTCTACTATTGATCCATTGATGGAGAAAGAGCATGTGGATTCATAGATTTCTGAGTGCATTATGTTATATACCGAAAGAATGAAAGACAATAACACTTGTACATAGAAATATCATCTCTCTTGATTATTATTATGAAATTGTCGAAATGGTTGTGTGAAGAGAGAAAGTCAGAAACTCCTAGAGAAACGCTAAGTTGAGATACGATATATTCAGAGAGTCTTACTTCTTCGCTGTTTCCACGAGGTTGCCACAGGGCCGACTTAAAATATTTACTTATCTTCGTTTCTTCTTCTTTTTGGGATTATACTCACTTTCGACTTTGTACTTTCTCAACTTCTCGACCCGGGACCGTCTGGACCCCTCAGGGCTAACGCCCAAACGGCGTGACGACTATTGTCAGTTTTCACTGCTTAACACTGACTTCTGACTGCTGATTGACTGCCCGAGGTCAAAAACTTCCATCGTCATATATTTTTTGAACGCCTACGTATTCTTCCGACGAAATTTGCGTGGCATTTCCGCTGTCCTTTGTTTATCATAAGACACAGGTGAACATCCTGTTTTGAAATCCACCGGGCCAGCCAAAGGTCAATATGTAACAATTGGTACTAAGTGAAACGCAAATAGATTCGTCTGGGATTTGAATTTGACTCACCGCTTCCATTTCCAATAACGATAAGCATTACGCTAAGTGTGCCTTTCCAGAATGTCTTAAACTTCACGAACCAGTTGGCCAACGTGGATGTAACTTGGCGAAGCAAGTTCAAATATTGGACGAGCTTGTTTTAATTTCTCTTCATTTAATAGGCATATATCTAATGCTCTATCACTCAAGATTTGGGTAAATGATAGGGCAGTCAAGTCACTCTTACCTTGGTCAAGCAACCTGTCTTAGAAATAAATTCTGGATGCAAAATCGTAGAGTAGTTCGAAGAAGCTTTTCCAAAAGACAGACTGCTTCGGCATAAGCCACCACCTCTTGTTCATAATGTGTGATTTCTTGGCTAATCATCGACTAAAAGTCGTCATCAATGCTGACGGACGAACATTTAAAATAAAAAACACAGATTTACGCGAAATTTTCTTTCGAATAAATGATTGAAGAAAATATGTGAGACTCGCCGTGGAGCATCGGTTAACTAGCCAGCATAGAAATATATTGTTATAGTGAGTTTAGTCTTCACTAGGGGATTGGGGTTAACATATTACTTGTTGTGTACTTGTCTTATCTTAATTTAACATTTTTCAGACAGACTTCCAGGTCTAACCAACCATATATTTGCATTTCTTTAAAGCAGAATCTAATTATATCAATAAGCTGAATACATCTGATTTTAATTCGTAAAATGATACCCCGTCCTCTCATACTACTAAGGCTCCGCCATTTTGGACACGATTTCAAACCTTTTAGGAAGTGTTACAGATACGCTTGAAAAGATTTGAAACAATAATTGAAGTTTGAATTTTTTTTTAGAAACGATCTCTCATATTTTATGTTTTATTGTGCATAAAAAGATATGCGTCTCACAGCGCTTACCCACTCTCTTGGTAATCGTTAAGTCAGATGGCTTTTCCTTCCTATATTTACTTAGAACTTCTTTATCATGGTCAGGTGTCACGTCAACAGGGAAACCGTTTCATCTCAGCTGCTGCCTGGCCAAAGAAAATAATTTTCCCAACCCAATTAAAAAAAAATTCGTTAATATTACCTCTCCAAGTATGAAAAATAATAAAAATCAAGCAATTATTCAAATTAAATAATAATTTTGTGGGGAAAGGTTACGAGGGTATTTGAGATCTTCGAACGAATTTGAATCTGTCTTGGATTTTACCTTGATTTCATCAATTGGGAAAATGATTCGAATGGATTAAATCAAGAAATTTTCCACTTCAGGGTTAAAGCATTTGGTACCATCATCCGAAATCTACGAGCATGATTCACTTACAATCAATCACACAAGGTGTCTGATATAGCTATTTAATAAACTTAAGTTATTGTGGGACAATGCCAGAAAAACATACCATGTGATGTGAATCAAAATCACAAGCAATGCTCTATATGCTTCACGTGAAAGTGAGACGCCACATATACTAGGCGAGGCTTAATTTGAAATAAAGCCAAAAGAATGGTATATCCATTGTGAATCGAACCTGGTAATAATTTGCTAACATGGCTCACTAACCATTACACCACTCGTGGCACGGTGTTGCCGAACCTTTAATAACCCCTTCTTGATAATTTCTCGCGAATTTTTTTCCCTTTTCTATAGGGGTGGATTATTGAGGGGAAATAATTTTAGAGGAATTAAAATCATTACTGTCACAGATGTTTGGCAAAAAGAAGGAGTGATATAAAATAAAAGTTTAATGATAATCAAATTATAGATTTCAATTATAAACTTAATTATAGCTTCTAATTGTCGAAACGTTTTTCAAAGAACTGAATTTCAAATCCGGAAGAAAATGACGTGTTAATTTTTACATTGATGTGTTTTAAGTACTCATAATCAAAAAGTGACACCTATCTCTAAAATGTCTCTGAGAAATATCTGCAAATATATACACATTATAACCCAACAAAATTATAATCTAACTTTAATCCGAATTCAAACCCTGGACGTAGCTGTTTGCATATCACATCACGCAAATAGTCTCGGGAAAAGTATCTTTCCGACTATTCTTCATCCAACTATAGGTAGACAGTAGAACAGAATGGTCTCTTTAATTTGCTCTGGCTACCGATCCAAGAAAAGGAAAATTCAAAATTCACATGAGTAGTACCCCACTTAAAAACTGACTTTGAATTGCATCTTACTCGTAGCGGAGGGACTGGGTAAATATGTTTCAAAATGTACTTATATATAAACTATCATTGGGCTTTATATATATATATATATATATAGAGAGAGAGAGATTGAGAGAGAAGAGAGAGAGAGAGAGAATGTTAATTTTCTTCTTAAATAAAAGAATCCCGGAATTTATTACTTCGAGAGAGATATTATATATTGCAAGATGCTGAACTCTTTAAAGATGTTTTTCTTCTCAGATCACCCTGTCGAGAGATCTTGGATACACCGACTACATCGACTACTGACAAGACATCCTCCTTCCACCGAAAAGCATGAGTTTGGCATTAAACTGTATCTGGTTGTGAAGTTTCAGTTCTGGAGAATGTGGAGTTGCTGCCTTATTATCATTACTCCTATTTTCATTTGAACCCGAGGTAGAAGTGCTTATTAGGGTCCTATCTGTGATATCTGTTTCAAAATTCTTAGTATTAGATTGGAATACTTAAACCCATATAGTTGTATGTAAATTATTTGTATCAAGAACACAAAGTTATAATTGTTTTCAATGATCATTAGTTAAATGAAACCATATAACTGCTTGCAAAAAAATGACTTCGGCATTCAAGCCACAAGTATTGATATACCATGAAATCAACCTCCCCAATATTCAAAACCCACACTTCTGTCTTAGAAAAGAACACCACCCATTGCTTTTCATTTTCTGTTTTTACATCGAAATCCAGCCATTCGTAAATTTTATTGCAGTACTGGTTTATGTTAGCTTTTTTGCGTTTAAGACTTCGTTTTATACATTCGAACAAATTTTCCAGGTATCAGAGGATCCTATCTCAGCTGTCATGAGAGGCTTAATTCAGTTGATCAAATGCAAAGCGTAAAGAAGTTTTTTAATCAGCTGTCATTTACTCAGCTGAGTTTAATCTTGCACAAGGTCTGAAATATGGAGCATTTAGTGAGAATTAAAGGTTGTAATAAAAATATGAACATGCATCAGGGCCAAAATAAGTGCATCACACACACACACACACACACACACACACACACACATATCTATATCTATATATATATATATGAACGAAACGCAAATATCGCATTCCTACAAAAATACACCTGTATAAGACAAACACCTGCGTAAATTACATCTATTCAAAAAAAAAATTGAATCCATTATTTCAGGTATGAGATGGAAGGTGTACATTTATATTAAATATATATCCTTTAATGCCAAAAAACCTGCGGGTTTATCTGGCATCCACCTTGTATATAGAAATTAAAAGGTTTTGAATCTGATTTGATCTGCTTAATAAAAATCTCATTCAACATCATAAAATTCCCATCCAAAGTGCAAAGTGAGGAATTCAGAATCATAAAAAAATCATCAGATTTTTTTGTCAAACAGATAAATTTGACAATCAATACAAACTGAATTCTAATGAATCAAATTGTTACAAGATGAAGTAACCACATTTTATGAAAAGGTCTCACCTGAATTGGAAGCAGAAATTAATATTTAAGTAGAATTATTTGCTACTAGATTAAAAGTGGCCCACCGAGTTGAATAATCCAGTCAAAAAATGTTTTATAATATTGAAAGATGATAAAGATATCTTCATTAATAATCCAACCTGTATACTACTGAACCTAAGAATATTAGAAATTATTGAAATAAGTAAAATAATGCTTTGACTATTAACCAATGGTGCAGTACTACAGAAAGAATCCAGTTGTTTAAGAGCGTTAAAATATAAGAAGGATGCTCCTTTATCAAATAAAGAGGGATTTAATACCTCAAAAACTGCCCTGGCTTTTTAATAATAGATTCAGTTACTGATTAGATATCTAAATAAATTTGAAAGTTATTGATATTTTGGATATTAGCTTAAACATAAATAATGGTTATGAGTCTTCGTTTAAAAATTTAACGAAAAGCCTTATTTTATCAATATAGTTTCGAAGCACCTAATGCTAGTGTTTAAACAACACCCCAACGGCATAATAACAGAGATTACCCAGTATTTTGTCTAATATAGGTATTTTCAAAAAAAAAAAAAGAAGAGGAAATGCGATTATGAACAGGCTCTCAAAAATGGTTGATATAAAACCAGCCTTGTATACAATGCTAATGAATAGCAAACTGACGCTGGTGAAAAGAGACAAAGAAGAAAGAATAGATCAAGGAATATTTTATTGTTTTACGCCTCTCCTTTAATCTAAATTAAGAAATGACTTTTTGAAAATATTAAAAACATATTTACCATCCACTAACGATATTGTGTAAAATATATAGTTAATTGATCAGCAACTGTATGCCAAATATTGCCAGCAAAATCAACAAAATGACTAAGGATAAATTAATCAAAAAACAAAGAAATGATGATCTATCATGAAATTAGGGTAATGATTTTCTGTTCTCTAATCGACCCTCCCAACGTATTGAGCACTTTTTCAATATTTATTGTATTGCGACTTTTACGTATTTATTTTTATGTTTTTCCGACGAATCAGTTTTCTTTTTCGTTTTCCGGCAAATCATTTTCTATTTTATTTTCATTTCAGAATTCTACAGTTGTAGATTTTGGCAGTAAATAATACATTTTGATTATTTCCACCAGAAATTATAAAATCCTTGTATCTTTGGCTTAGACGACTCCAAATTATTGTCTGTCATTTGGAGTCCGTATGTACATACAACTAATGCATATAACGACAGTAATATTGTGGTTTCAAACACGCGCATGCGCGCGAATTATTTTACGACTAGCAGTTTACAGAAAAATAATTTTAAAAAAAACAAAAACACGTGAAGCGGGGTAGTAATTTTGCTTCAGGTACGTGAAAATTCTCAAAAGAGAAATTTTGTGACAAAAAGAAGGTAAAACCTGTCTTCATACAATTTTTTTTTCTTTTTTCAGAAGGAAAATTTCGCCTTTTTATTTTAAGGACGTACTTATGTTCATGTATCATTTTTTTTGTTTTTTAGTTTTATTTACATCTTCCATTCATTTTGTTTCTTAGCATTCTCTTTTGCAAATAATAATTGTCAATTTCATAATTCTTACGATTTGGTGTCTGAACGAAGTAAAACTTATCAGTCCTTTCATTCTTGAGTTAAACGTGGCTAAATGAAATGAGAGGATCGCTATTCTTCATTTTATAAACAGAATAATTTATAAGACTGATGTAAACATTATATAAACACCTTTAATAATACTTCAACCAGAACCGTGCCCTTTCGAGGCTGGGGTCAACCTGGTTTTTACTCTCTCTCTCTCTCTCTCTCTCTCTCTATATATATATATATATATATATATATATATATATATATATATATATATATATATATACAAAAAGAAGTATCGATCTGTTGAGGAATTTGTACCGACGGTTCTTCATTGCTAAAGTTACTCGGCCTCACCTGGATTTCGCCAGACATTTCACACATTGCCTGAAACCAAGCGCGAGAAAATAATGAATCAATTTTTTATTTTATTTGTTTTTTTTAATTTAAGAAATATTTTTGAAAAAGATGAAGATTCATTTTGCGGAACTTTTGGTTTAAACATAGGTAAAGATAGATACAATCACACACATATATACACACACACATATACACAAACATAGGGAAAGATAGATGCAATCACACACATATACACACACACATATACACAAACATAGGGAAAGATAGATGCAATCACACACATATACACACACACATATACACAAACATAGGGAAAGATAGATGCAATCACACACATATACACACACACATATACACAAACATAGGGAAAGATAGATGCAATCACACACATATACACACACACATATACACAAACATAGGGAAAGATAGATGCAATCACACACATATACACACACACATATACACAAACATAGGGAAAGATAGATGCAATCACACACATATACACACACACATATACACAAACATAGGGAAAGATAGATGCAATCACACACATATACACACACACATATACACAAACATAGGGAAAGATAGATGCAATCACTCATACACATATACATAAGTAAAGATAGATGCAATCGAAAACACACTCACACTCATCCACGCGCACCTATGTAAAGATAGATGCAATCATACACACACATACATACACACACATAGGTAAAGATAGAAGCAATCTCATACACACACATACTCACACACACACACACATTGCTAAAGATAAAAGCAATCCCACACACACACACACACATACACATACAGGTAAAGATTGATGTAATCACACACACACACACACACACACACGTATATTATAGGATGACTCAAAAGTTTTGCAATATTTTGCGTGCATCACGTGGCTAAAGTAGTTCAAGCCATCAAGAAAAGTACCCATTGGAGTTAGTAGTATCGTCATAGTTGATGCACCGAGTTTGATTGAAAGCCACACAGATGAACGTGCGACGCAGTCTAATTCGGTAATTTATGTTTTACGAGTTCGAGCCATAAGACCGCGGAAACAACCTAAAGTATGTGTTGTGCAATAAGTGAAGGCGCAGTTGATCACAGTACAATAATCAGATTGTTCAAGAAATTTCGCTCAGGCAGCAAGATCCTCGATTATTAGGAAAAATCGGGTCGGCCAAAAACTGTGGCTTCCTGTATCATACTCGAAATCAAAGAAACAATTCCAAGGAGTAGTACTCGGAGAGTATTAGACAAAGTTAGCATTTAAAGTCCAATGTGGTTTGTCAACCTTATTACCTCGGCAAAAGCATACGAAACAGCCGAATTGTGATTCATATTACCACAATATTGCAAAACGTTCGACTCATCCAAGTATATATATATATATGTGTGTGTGTGTGTGTGTGTGTGTTTGAGAGAGAGAGAGAGAAGGTCAGAGAGAGAGAGAGAGAGAGAAGAAAAATCGCTAAAATTGTTTGATGCGTTAAAAAGTGCAGAAATCTGTCGAGCAGACCAGTAAAAAAAATATAAACTTATATATATATATATATATATATATATATATATCATCCTAGACTGTTAATCAAAGCCCAGTCTGGAGGAGTATTTACCTATAGTTTGAGAGAGAATAATTGGATTCGTACCTTTCCCAAGAATATTTGCGCTCTATACATATATATTAAAAAAGAAAAAGTTTAAACAAAGATCAAGTACTCCCGACTGAATTTCATGTAATCCTTTTTGTCTGCAATATGTAAAATGTAAACTATAAGTGCACAGAAATATGGGGTTCAAATTACCGATTTGAATGCCATAATCGGCAAGTGGTCCCTTAGTAGCCAACATTAGGGACCCAGTTAACCTCCTGCGAATGTTAGCTTCTTTTTTTTATTTCAGGTATACAAGTAAAGACCAAAGCAGCGATGTATTTGAGAAACACACAAGAAAAAAAAATCGGCAAGCAAAGATAACAAAAATATAATCTGCTGCTATTTGAAATGCAAACAGGTTATGAAAAAGAATGATCAAAATTTAGAAGACTCTGATAAATTTGATTTAACAAAACAAAGACTTGCCAACCAATCTCGAATAATTTAAAAGTAAGGTTGTTTTTTTTCTGACTTCGAAATACTAGAAATATGGATCGGTAAACCGTGAAGAATATGTTCAAGAAAAACCCTCTAAACGAGCTGAAACACAAAATGTTGAAAACTAAAATATAGCGGAAATCAGCATAACAACATCAATGTTAACATTAGACAAAATAAACGATGTAGAGTTAATATAAAAACATGTCCCAAAAGATTGTGACATTATCATCCCTAAGCATCCAAGACTGGAAAAAAGTAAAGGTATTCGGCTAAAAATGTTCTTTAAATATATTCCAAACTAAACGATCTAATTTACGTCGAAGCAAAACTATTTGATGAAAAAACTGATGTCTCCCAATGGACCCCAATAAAAATACAAATGCTGGATGGACAATGATGCTCGAAGGACAAATAAATAAACTTCAAAAACAAGCAAAAGCACTACAGAAGGAAAACGTATAACGACACAATGGACTAAAAAGACCGAAACAACAGCAGACAAGTCTAACAATACAACTGTAACAAAATTACCCTAAAAATATTGACGAAAGAATATCGGGATAGAACTAAGTAATTCAAGCAAAATAGGATCTTCCAAAACAACGAAAGAAAATTCTACAAGCAAGTAGGTTAATAAAGCATAACGACAAATGACCGACTGGATGGAAGATAAAACATTTTTAGAGAAAGTTATGGGAACAGAAAAAAACATTACAAAAAAACCGAATGGATAAAAAAATTGCAAGGATTGAAGAAATCACCGAGGGAAACATTAGCCTAGACTCGCTAAGTGCAACACGCAAGAAAGTACCTAATTGAAAAACACGATGGCATATAAGGGTTCTGGCTTTAAAAATTCACGTAAAAAATCTAATCATGGCACAGATTTACTACAAAAAGGCCTATGATATGATCTCGAAACTGAAAATATTCAAAATATCCGACAAAATTATAAACTTCAACACGAAATCTTTGGAAAATTGGAAAGTTAAATTAACCGCAAAAAGACAAATTCAAGCGGAGGTAAAAATCTAGAAGGGTGGAAATCTTCCAGGGTGACTCACTCTCGCTACTACTATTTGTTATAGCAATGATTTCACCTCAATTTTATACTTAGGAAATGCACAGGAAGCTACCAGTTTATAAAATCATTATAAAAGATAAAATACCTATAGGTGATATCAAGATATTTTCCGAAAATAAAAAAAGGATTAGAAACGCTTATACAAACTATAAGAATATACAATCAGGATGTAGGAATAAAAATTGGCTTTGAAAAATGTGTTATGCTGATTATTAAAATGAGGAAACAATGGAATGAATAAAACTGCTAAATCAGCAAAGCATCAGAACTCTAGGAGAGAGAGACAATGACTATAAGACTAGACACGACTGGGTGGGTAAGATGATCCACTGGGAAATGTGCAAGAAATTGAAATTGTACCATACGAACAAATGGTATATGCACTACCCAGAATTTGTCATGGAAAATGAGACGCTCAAACTTCTTTGGGATTTCTGAGATACAAATGGATCATCTAATTTTAGCCAGACCTAGTGATAATCAACAAAGAAAGAGAACCTGCCGAATAGTGGACTTTGCTGTTCTGACTGACCACAGGGTAAAAGTGAAGGAAAGCAAAAAGAGAAATAAGTACCTAAACGTTGCTAGAGAAGTGAAAAAACTATGGAACATGAAAATGACGGAGATACCAATTGTAACTGTCGTGTTCGGCACGGCCAGCAAAGGATTAGTACAGGGACTGGAGGACTTGGAAATAAGAGGACGAGTGGACACCATCTAAACTCCAGCATTGTTGACATCAACCTGAATACCGAGAAAAATCCTGGAGGTTTGAAGAGGTTTTCCAGTGGAAAATCATCAGCGAACACTGGTTTGAAAAACTCTCTAATGAGTAAAATAATAAAACCTTATGTGCATGAATTATATCAAGGTATTTGCTAATAATGAAAAAGAACTGGATACCCTGGAGTATATACAATCAGGATCTCGGAATGGAATTTGGCATTGAGAAAAGTATCAAGCTGAAAATGAAAATTAATTTAGTTGAAATTTGTTTTCATGTCTGAATTTGAAGTTTTGATCACTTGACTAGGACCTTATTAAGCTCTGGGTAGGTAAGTATGGCTATTTTTCTTCTAGGTAAATGTTGCAGTGTTTTGAAATGTTGTAATCTGATACAATTTTACTTTCCAGTAATCAAACTTAAACCAGTAACTCTTGTGTGTTTTGGCTTGAGTTTTTCAGGTCCGAAATACACCCGGAAAGTGCTGTTCTTTTTGTTGGGTTTATTTGTCTGCATGTCGGGTTATTTCTAAGGTTTTTAAGGTCTTTATTCTCGTGAATGCTTGTGTTTTTGCAGTTTGTGTAGTCATTGATGTTTTGTTTGCTTGTGATTTCTTTTGTATCTTGGTTTATGTCTTGTTCTGTGTTTTTTGATGTTTTCTATGTTTTGAAATGATTTATTGTGTTGCTTGATTTATAGTTCATATATGTTCAATGTCTTGTCGGCAGGAAATTTTTTTATCTTAAAACAAGAAAAATTACAAAATGAAATAGAATCAGAGACATTTTCAAGTTCAACTCGTTATAGAATAAAAATATAAGAATAGAAGTTTGAAAAATATTCATAAAACTAATAAACAAACACTTTTCAACATCAAACAAAGTACAGAAAATATTTCATCGGAATAAATTAAAACTTAGCTGCTACAGTTGCGCTGAAAACACACAATAAATAATTAAAAAGTACAAAATAAAAATCTGTAATACAGCCCAGACAACAAAAACGAAAGAAACCCACTTGCAATTGCAAAATGAAAGACGAATATACCCTAAGCAGAAATTGCCTACAAACAAACATTATACAGAAAAGCTACAGTAAAGTCTAAAGAAAACACAGAAGAAATATAAATAGGTGTTACAGAAGAACCCTGGAAATAGCGGCGCTACATACATAAAACATTATTCAACAATACAAATGAGAACAGAGCACAATATTTTTTAAATCCAACCAAAACTCACCAGAATTAACCAAGAAATTAAGAAAAATAGCACCAGCTTACAACAACACTTTAAATTCTAAGCACTGCAGCCTTTGTCTTAAAGGACCTTCACAGAACAAAGCAAAATCCTAAATAAGCGATAAGAACTCATCCCCAAATGCAAACACAAAAATATCTCTACTAAGCCACCTGAAAATTAACTACACCAAAGACTAAAATATAATAAAGTAGGTAAAAAAATAAATAAATAAGAAACATTTAAAAACAGATAATGAACAAATTATGAAGCAATAAACATTAAATTTGGAACGAGACAATATGTAACAATACGCCAACCTTGCCCCTAAAACACTTGCTCTGATGAACGCATAGGCGAGAAACTGATTGTTACCAAGCAATACTGACTTTGTATCTATGCTATCCTAACTTATATATATATATATATATATATATATGTGTGTGTGTGTGTGTGTGTGTGTGTGTGTGTGCGTGTGTGTGTGTGTGTGTGTGTGTGTGTGTGTGTGTGTGATACAACTTTTGTGTTGATTGGTTTGTTGTGAATTGTACAAAAAAAAACTCATGTTAATCACCACGAAATGCTCGGTCAATCTATTCCAACTAACACGAGAATATCCACTTTCGTCGATAACACATGTATGCTATACAACAAAATTTACAAATTCAAGAAAACAATTATTAACAAAAAATACCATGAATAAAGTTTGAGAACTGGCATACAAGATATATTTAAGGAAAAAAAATGTTACATTACAGTTAATGGTTTACACCTGTTCCAATGTTTGTGACGTCATGAACACTTAACAATCAAAATGTTAAACACTAACGCTATAGAATTTTAAAAAAATCTCTCCACACGCTGGAGAGAATGCATCACTGATATTAAAAAGAAAAGTTTCGCCAAGTTCTGCCTTATTACTTACCCATGGTTGAGAATAGATGGATTCATACTTTTCCCTAGATTATTAACGCTCTGTGAAAACAGTTTCTTTCAGGTTTAGAACTCGTGTAAGTGATTCCACCTCCCACAACACGACTGTTTATAGAACCTCCAATTATATACAATAAAAAATGTATCTTCTAATCATTTCAAGCAGGAAAATACTTTATACTGAGTAATAATATCAAGCTTTTAAGAACCAAGTTATTAATAAACTTCAAAATCATTTTAAACATTATTTCCAGCAGATCTATTAAACCCACAGATAGGACCCTAAATAAGTACTACCACTCCGGTTCAGGGTGGACTTGAGTAACGAAGGAGTAACTCCACATTTTCCAAGACTCGAGAACCAGAGCCTCACAATCGAATGCAATTTAGTATCATACACGGAATAAGTGGTCTTGGGTCTCAAAGTTTTAAATGTTATCATTATAATGTGATTAGTTGAAATTTCCCGTAACGGATAAAGAAGACCAATGTTAGCAGACAAAGTTTCTGTTTCGAAATCAATCCCCTGTCAAAATTAGAATGAATTAATTCCCCTATTTTCAATGTCGTGTTCACTTTTCATTACTGTCTCGGCAATCACTAATGGAGATTTATGTAATGATTTATAATTGATACTATTTTTATTGGTCATAATTGGAATTAGAATAACAAGTACAGTTTCCCGGCGGCAATAGAATTTCTTAGTGGTAAATACTCATGACTCAACAATTCAAAATTAACAGTTTAACCTAAACGCCATTGGAGGCAATTAACGACAAGGACTAATTAACTTCCGTCTAGAGTTCAAATACATTTGTTATAATAAATTTTATTTATAGCCCAATCCAATGCTAGTAAAATATTTATGTCGTCCCCCTCGCTGAAATCTTTAACGTTCGTTTAACGCAATAATCCTACTCTAACACTCTTCCCGCCCTGTCGGCTGGGGCTGTAAAATACACCGATTGCACCTCACTAGAGTCCTGGATATGACACTAAACCATCTGATCGTAAGGCTCCAGTTTTGTGGGGGAAAACTCCTTAAATGCCATTACTCCCAAGTCCAGTCTGATCCAGTGTTGTACTATCTATCAGTGTCCCATCTATGGGTTAAACAGAACTATTCAATCTTTTACTAGGGATTATTATCATTCAATTTAATCATCTATTGTGCTTGAAACCATACAGATGTGTGCAAACAAATGATTGATAATGAATTGAATTATTAGCGTTGAATAGTAATACTGGAAACCATTTGACTGTGCAAACGTAGGAATGATGTAGAAAAGAATTATTCGTGTTAGCATTATTTTGAACCCTTCAGTTTCCTGGGTGCGGCATTGAATTACATTTGACGATGATCTTGTAGTTTGGATAATGTGGACCCCCCCCACCTTCATTATCATTACTATCATCACTCGACGCAATGGGTCAAATAGAACTATTCAATCTTTTACTTTGGATTATCATTATTAAAAAAGAATTATTAGTGTTAAATTGCATTACTTAAAACCATTTAACTGTGTACAACAACTAAATAATTAATATTCGATAGAATAATTAGTGTTGAATAAGAATAATTGAAACCATTTAACTGAGTTTAAACAAATGAACTCTGGTTTATTTAAGAATTGTTACCAACAAACTATTCACTTACAAATCATATATATATATATATATATATATATATATATATATATATATATATATATATATATATATATATATATATTTGGCATTAAATAACCCGCAAGATGTGATAAACCATATAAAACAACCAAGCCGAACCAATTCATACTCTTACACTATTTATAACAATGAAAACAATAAACAATTCCTGATAAAACTCAGACAAGGAGTATAAAAAACAGATTTCAGAAAGTCCAAAAGGAAATACAGAATGTGGACCTCTAACTCTCAATAAACAAAGCTTTTATCAAAGCGAATACGAAGGACCAATTTTGATAAAATTACACCAAAAATTATAAACGTCAACATGATCAATACCATTTTAAATAATTATGAGGAAATATACCCCGATTTTGATATATCCTTAAAATAAAATAAAAACTCTTCAGAAACAACACAGAAAATGTAAATACAAATGTATAATGTACATGATTCCCAAAACTCTAGACATATATTAACCCCAAACGAGGTGATATGCCATTAAATTCAATAAATAAATCAGTCTACAACTATTTTGGCCTCTTGTCTTACAATATTAAAAAACGATATAAGCCGTGAGAAACAGAGACAAATAAAACAATTGCTACGCCAGTGAGTTTGATCTGTATTGTTTATTCAATACTTGTGGATTGTGTAATACTAAGCTTAGTTTAGTAAATATTTTTTGTGATTTACTAAGCTTAGCTTATCACAAAGCCAGAAGTATGGAACTTTCAATGAGAATCGAATTTATTATTAATGGCCTAACTTGCATATAATTATATTTCGTGAGTCACTCATTTGATAAATATTAGTTGGTTTTTTTAAAGTAACGTTGCATTTTTGGAGATAACATCAAACATCATTTCAAATGTTTTTGTCGACAAAGTAAAGGCTCATATCTTACTCATCGTGTGCTCGTTGCAGGTTTGTATCATTTTAGTATTTTCATAAATTATAACATCCAAGTGGCTCATCGAACCATATCTGATTGTACTTTCGAAAACTAGTTTCATCATCATCGAAGCGTGCTGACATTATGGATTTCTTTTCTCTCTCTCTCTCTCTCTCTCTCTCTCTCTCTCTCTCTCTCTCTCTCACTCTCTCACTCACACACACACACACACACACACGAGCACACATCCTCATCATCATCGGTACCAAATGACCATCACTCTTGGTAAATCCGCTAATCAGCATCCAATTCCCACACAACTGATAAATGTAACTTTTTACTGTTTGACCAACTCTCATGTGTCCATATGTAGGATTGGTTTGGTTTGGTTTGGTTTTATGGCATATCAGCGATTGTAGGTTATTTAGTGCCAAAGTCAGCTTATACATATAAATTAGATATAGATGATTTGAAAACATATTTTCTTGATAACATTCTTAAACGAGCCTGAGTTCATTTTTTGCATTCAGTTAAGTGGTTTCAAGTATTACTATTTAACACTAATCATTCTATTCAACATTAATAATTCGTCTGCACTCAGTTAAATGTTTCCAAGTATTGTTGTGTATTGCTAACAATTCTATTAAACATCAGTCGTTTGTTTACTCACAGTTAAATGATCAAACACTTCAAACATTTCAAACAATTTATCTTAACATGAATCGATTGTATTTATCATTAGTCATTTGTTTGCACAGTTAACTATCACACAGTTCTATTTTACCCATAGTAGGACCCAATCAGGTGATACCACTCCTGGCCAGAGAGAACATGGGAGCAATAGCAATGAAGAGTTATTCTGCATTCAACAAACATCCGGCATTATTGGAGCCGCACCATCAGATTTTTTAGTGCCATATTTAGGATACTCGTTGGTTGGGGGGGTCTTACCCGCCTCTGTAGTGATGCAGTCAGTGTATTCTACAACGCAGCCGAGTGGATTACTATATATAGGAGTTCATATGAGAATGTCACAAATGAATTTGTTTTTAATTGACTAACTTGAAAGAATTTCCATTTTAAGTGCTTTGAATATATTGGTATGTCCGTTAGAATATCAGCTGATGATTATGAAGCTTTTAAAACGTAAGGTAGAAGTCAACCAAAACATTAAGAACTTCGATCATCTAAAGATGTCATGTGTAGATTATCGCATAATCTTCAAACTCTTTCTAAATAAGTACTTATCAAAAAATATCTCTTACCAAATAATTACTTATATAGATAATTACTTTCCAAAATAAGTACTTATCAAAATAATTATGATCTTTCTAAAATTATTGCATGAAAAATAGTCACCTGATTCGGACTTCTTTTGGTTCAGGCTGGGTCGGAAGACAGACAACTTTACCGGTGCTGTTAGCTGGTCAACTATTTCAATAAGTTAGGAACGCTTGTTAATAGTTGCAAATAACAACATTTATTCATTATACAATGATTTAAAGAAGTCCGGTACAACAATAAAATGAGTAGATTAGCGATAACAGTTAGTCCGTTATGATCAAATTGATGTGGCTAAAGAGGGTCAAGTTGAGGACTCTGGGTAAAGTGGCAGTAGTGGCGAAGAGGGTGGCAATGATTTGAAAATAACTAGATTAGTCTTCGGTCTGCGGAACCAGCTTTCAATCTGTCTATTCCCTTTTCGGGATCTTATTTTATGGGGGTCCAGACCCCTGAATACATGGCTTCGATCGGCCAGCCAATAGAAATGTTTGACCAATGGCCCCAGAGCGCAATCATCGGGGTGGGGGTAAATAAACCTCACCCAGAGGCCCTTGTTTAACCGGACAGCCAATCAAAAACTATGGCCATGCATTGCACGTCTTGGGCAGGGGGGAAAAGCTCCCCCCCACTTTTCTTTGATTGGTGAGCCACCTGATAATATTCTAATATTGTGTTAATGGCCTTGTGTCAGGCTTTTAGCCGTAATTTTCCGTATATTTGCTCTCTGCTGGCATTAGAATATGAAATAAAATCTTGTTTTTTCTATCCCGTCAATCAAAACCCAGATCGGCCCATTCGACCCTTCAGTAAACAATCTTGGTATCCTTGTCACTCTGACCCCTTCTAACGCATGGTTTCGCCAGGTGCGAATACATTATTATTATTATTATTATTATTATTATTATTATTTTCTACACTACCTTACCAAAAGACTATAATCTTCAACAAATTATCCCAATTAGTCCTAAGTATTTAATTCACTATCGCCAGTCAACTTGTAACCTTATGATAGTGTTACACTCATACAAAACACTATTGATGTAAATAATTACTTTCACAAATAATTACTCATGAAATAATCACCATCGGAAAAAATAACTAATCTATAAAATTATGAGTTCAAATTAATTCTCATCTTTCTAAAATATTACATAGCAAATAAGTTATCAGTAATCACTAAATAAAATTATAAATAATGTCAATAAGAACTTTTCAAATAGTCATTATTTGAAAAGTTCTTATTGACATTATTTATTGACATTATATATGCCATAAAAATTTAAAATTCGTTTGATAAAATTACACTTTTTTTGAATAAATTCTCATCTTTCTATATATTAGAAAGATGAAAATTTATTCAAAAGAAGTGTATAAATACTTTCCAAAATAAATGCTTTTCAAGTAATTACTTATGTAAATAATCACCATCTCAAATTATTACTTTTTCAAAATATATTGTAAATAACTATCTTGTAAAATAATTACTTATCTAATTAATCACCTAATAATTTAAATCAACACCATCCGAAATTATTCCTTATCTTATTTTAATGGAGATTATGTATCTGTCTGTCTGTAACAGAAACTATATTACCACCGACGTAACAATTTTCCTTAGTTATTTACGTCACATTTTCCACGATTTTACTTTTTAAATTTCAGTTATTAAAATGATTCCTATTATTTATACCGATGGCCTTATCTGCTTACTATTAACATGTAATTGTATTTCTATACGCAAAAAAGTAGCGGTTTACAATATGAACGAGACACTAATTTGCATAGTGTTCATAAAATTTTTATTTTACAAAGTATTTTTGATACTATTGATTTTTAATTGTTTGATTTTATTTAAATGAATATGAGCCAAAATTCCGTCGAAAGATCTTAACAGAAATCCATTAACAAAAAGAAATAACTATGATTTATTCTTTATAGCCTAGATTAGTTAAATTAGGAAAATCTAGCAATGATTTAGCTTAATAATAACTTTCCCATTTTATTACTTATCTAAATTTAATTTCCCAGATAATAACTCATGTAAATAATTAGGTTCTTGAATGAATTGTCATCTTTCTAGGATACGTAATAATTGCTCTCTCTCTCTCTCTCTCTCTCTATATATATATATATATATCTGAATAACCAGTTTTTAATTGAAATAACATTTTTAAATCATCAGTTCTATCCTTGCACAATATTCTAACATTAGATATATAATGACATTGAATGCTTTTACCATTTTTTGTTAAAATGTTAATCCTGCCAAACAATGAATTTAATTGCTGTTTTTATAGCCAGTCTATTCGATCTTGATTTTAGTAAATAGATAACAAAAAAAGCAAAACAAAAAAAAAACAACCTCAATAACCTTGAGTTTAGAATGAATATATCAGATGTATTTGAAATAATCTATTCTTTTCCTTCTGCTGCCGCCATAACTGCTGCTGTTTCTGCTGCTACTGCTACTGCTACTGCTGTTGCTCCCATTGAGTCTGTTTTATGACTGACGAAGTTGCATATTTCCACTAGTGACAGTAGATGGTGTTCAAGATTAGGTGAAATCAGAATTTGTATTTCAAATATAACCTTTCTTGGTCCTTGCTACTTAACAATTCAGCACTACACAATATTCTTACTTTAAATTTTTCTTCTCTGTTGGTGAGGCTCACAATAGAATGGTTGTTTCCTCTGCAGAAGAGCAAGATCCATCACTCACCGCCCAAACACGGGATCCTAGGTATGAGAATAAACTGAATCTGATTGTCAGGCTCCAGTTCTGGAGCTCTGGGGAGTATGGAGTCACCTCTATATTGTCATTACTTCCAGATCTACTCTGACTCGAATTTGGTAGGACCTGTTAGGGTACTATCTATGGGCCAAATCTAAAAGTTATTTGTACATCAGGAATAGTTGATCTTAAATAACGATAAGCAAAAAGACTTAACTTCTTTTAGTTTTTTACGGTTATTTTTGTAATATATATATATATATATATATATATATATATATATATATATATATATATATATATATTACCTAATACGGATGCATAATTACATTAGCATGAGATGATGTGGCAAGCAATATTTTTTAAACATTTGAATGATAAGGACAGAAACATCATAGTTGAAAGCAACTAAATTTATTATAATGGTTTGAATTATAGTCATGGTAATTATTCTTTTGCTTTTTTTTATTTTTGCAGGAGTTCTGCAAGAGGATACACTAGCACTATATCTGATAATGATCAGCCAAGATTGTGTACTTAAAACATCGACAGATCTAATAAAAGAAAATGGCTTTGCACAAAAAAACAAAAAAAAACACAAGAAGCACAAGCTTTGCACAAAAAAAAACAAAAAACAAAACAAACGGATTTTATGTGTTTTAATCGAGAAGGAGTTATCTCCCCTCTAATCAGCGGGCCTCTGAAATTAGTAGACAAGTTCACGTACTTTAGCAGCAGTGTTTCATCTACTGAAAGTGATGTTAATATGCGTCTAGTAAAGGCATGGACTGCTATTCAAAGGCTATCGATCACATGGAAGTCTGATTTATCCGATAAGATAAAGCAGGGGTTCTTCCAAGCAGTATTTGGGTCAGTTCTACATTACGAATGCACCACATGGACGCTGACAAAACGCGTAGAAAAAAAGCTTGATGGGAACTGCACCAAAATGCTACGAGCCATATTGAGCAAATCCTGGAAGCAAAACCCAACGAAGCGACGGTTGTACGACTATTTACCTCCTGTCTCTAAAACCATCCAAGTAAGATGAACAAGAAATGCGAGACGAGCTCATAAATGACATTCTTCTATGGATCTCTTCCCATGGACGTGTCAGTATTGGCCGACAAGCAAGAACTTATCAACAACAGCTCTGTGCGAACTCAATATGTAGTTTGGAAGGTCTGTCGGGAACGATGAACGATAGGGACGAATGGAGAAGCAGGGAAATCCGTGCTAGCAGCAATGTAATATAATGGCCGAGGGATTTCGGTTTCATGCCTTTGGGTTTAGTTAGGCTGAGAACCTTTCGGCTCAGTGCATGGGTTACTTAGGTGCAACATTAGCAAAGGTGTTCGCGCGCGCGTGGGCGGAGTGGACGTGCCACTCAGAGATGTCACAATAGCCCACATTGGAAGCGGGGTTACGGAGTGCGGGTGACGTCACGCATCGGAAGAGCGCAGAGGATTTGGGGAGATTTTGAAAAAGTCAGAGTTGAGATGAGACCTGCCTCGGGGGAAGACGGTTGGTTTTCGCTTGCTCGTGGAGACTTTTGTGGCGGGTGCCACACGTATTGGGAATGGGGCAGATGAAAAAGTCAGAATAGAAAGATTGTGCCTCTCTCTCCTTATGTCAAATAACCTTTAAACTCAAAGGTAATAAAAAGTTTCGTACCTGAACAAAGAAGTCGTCAAGTGTTTTTCGTGTTTCGATATTCCTATGTTCTATCTTAATGGACATTCCATGTACGTTTCACACATACACATATCATGGCTATGGTACAGCGAGACTTGATGATGAAATTTATAATTCTCTCCTAAAATGGTGGATAAAAAAGACAAGTCGCAAGACAAAAACTAGGCTATTTGAGTATATATATATATATATATATAGACATATGATAATGTAGTTTGCTATGTTTATCTGTAACAAGTCCACAATATCGGTGATAGAGCATGTATATCTAAATAAGGATAGCCTAGACATTGTCAATGACACTTGATTCCTGTCTACGATATATATATTGAAGCAAATTAATTTCGTAAAAGCAGGAGAGAAAATACAGAGGAAGAGGAGAGAGAAAACGAACCTGTTATCTTCCGCGGACGATTGGCAGTTGACAGTGGATCTGGAGACTCAGCTGAAGTTCTTCAGACACATAGCTGTAACATCGCTAAAACCGGACCTGATATTGCACTCTGATAACACAAAGCAGTGCATTATTTGGGAGCTGACTGTGTCATGGGAGGAATATATCACTCTCGCTAATGAGAGGAAGAGGTCCAAATATCAAGAACTGGTCGAACAATGTCAACAAAAGTCATGAAGATTCATTATGACCCCGTAGAAGTTGGTTGCAGGGGCTTTGCTGGACAGTCTTTGGGCAGAGCCCTAGCAAAAATTGGCATAGTCGGTGCAGCAAGAGTGAGAGCGCTGAAGGACATCACCAACACAGTTCTGAAGGCGTCAAAGTGGATTTGGCTTAAGAGATCAGAGCCATGGAAGAAATAAAGAGGACGTTGGAGGAGCCTAAAGAATTAAGACTAAGATACACATTACAAACCATAAATGCATAATAAGTTAATACTAAGTTAGGATAGTCGGAATGTCGGGGGGAGGGGTTGAGAATAATTGGCGGTTGGGAGGGGGGATGGACATTTATTTTATTTTATTTATTTATTTTTAATAATCCGTTTTTTTTTCTTCTTTTTTTTCTTCTTATCATTTTTTTTTTCTTCCTCGTATACTGGTTATGGTCCGCTACGATTTAAGGTAATTTATTTGCCAGCGGTCACGAGCAGTTTTAGTTAATTGATTGAAACCTAATTGCAAATAGTTCATGGGACGAAGGAGGCGGGGACTGGAGATAGGTTCGAAATAGTAATAAATTAGAATGTAAAGAGTTGATTAGAGTAGCGGTTTTTTTTTGTTTTTTTTTTTAGGAATATGCATTAGATTGGTAATATGAGCATAGGTTAATGATAAACGGGGAGGAAAATTTTGGTAAAAAGCATGAGTTAATCTGTAGCAATTAATCTCGTGAGCCAAATAAACGGGATTATTATAATTATTTTTTAATTCTTTCTTTTTTTTTTGCGAATAGGGGTATAAGGTAAAGTTAAAGACTGACTGAATAGTTTTGAGCGGGGTATTAATTCATGTTAGTTTAGTAGTATTAGTATAGGACAGATTTGGCGGGAAATTCGTGTAAGTCTAGTGAAGTGTAAATCATGGACACGGACGAGTATTAAAATAACATCTTACCTCGGTACCGATTCCGGAAGTAGCAGGGAAATATTTATTGTAATAAAAGTTTACAAATGTGGCACGAGGCCTAAAAAATGGAGGGGGAGGGCTGGTCTACACTATCCTAATCTCTAACTTAACTAGACTCATTCACTGACCAATACATATCTCCAAATTAAAAAACACCAAAATACCTCAATAAAACATATGACTTTCAAACTACATTCACCAAAACAACACTAGCGCTCCATGGACTTCTAAACTTAATCCCATATTTACAGTGCGAGGGGGAGGGGAACAATTTAAAAAAACTAAACGAACGCTATATACATATTTATTTACAATTCCCCTAAAAACGAAAGATGAACAAAACATATATACATTATGATGGTTAGTATGGGGTCCCCACCACGTACTAAGATATGGCAGAAAGAGGAGTTAACCAGTCGAAAATAGTGTCGAAGGAGGAAAAATAAATAAATATGATAAATGAATGGTTAAAAAATAAGTAAATTACATGAAATAACATAAGCCCTCCATCGCACTCCTGGAGAACTCCAATTCCTGTCATCTAACAGAGGGGAAGGGAAGGGAGAGTAAAACAAAAGAAGAGGACAAAAAGAAGGGGGCCCAATGACCTTGCATACTCTAGCTAAGTTAACTAAATTAGGAACAAACTAAATCAAAAATGGCCTAAAAAAAATCTAACTTACCTGGGCTGGGTGGTCATGTCCTTCCGGTAACTCAAAATTCTTATGTCCCTGGGATGTCTAAGCTGAAAATAAGGTTGGCTCCTACCACGCGACACAGGCGCGCAACAGTCACCCACCTTTCGCTAAACTCCAGTGAAGAGAGTCTCTTTCTCTCAGACCGGATTTTGACTTTAATTTGGTGTTTAAAAAATGCCACCAGGGTCTGAGAAGAAAAAGACTCATCCTCAAAGAGTTCCTTCTTTCTCGTCGTCTAAATCACGACACGCATAACGCCGAGTAAGCAGAGAAACACATAATGTTCCTGTCTGTTCAACTTCGGTACCACATTGCTGCACACAGAACTGGCTTCCAGGACAAAGAACTTTCCATTGAGGATGCGGACCATGTAGCCTTCAAGAAGCTTGCACAGCGGCCGTACGACCGGGCAGTGAAAAAAGGCGTGACCAATAGTCTCCTCCAAATCACCGCACCGGCTGCACTCAGGCGAAATAGCCTGTTGCGCTGCAAACAATCTCTTGCCGACCCAGAGGGCATTCCGAATGACCAGCCAGGTGAGGGAAGCCTCGTCATTATTGAGACACCTCATCCTGGGGGCCCAAGGCCACAGTAAGCGACCCTCCGCCTCCGTCACACCGAGCTCGCCAATCAGACCATCGCTAGCGCCCCCCCTGACTAAACAACGATATAATGCCCTACTCGACAACGGCCGGCTGTCAGAGAGACCTGTCTGTAGCCGAGAGAGAACTTTCAAAGCATGCCGGCACTCGCGATAGAAGGGGCATTCGCGTCTGGGCAACCGATGGGCCTCCCCGTCAGCAGAATGCACACTTCTTAGCGACGGGAAAGATTGTTTAGCGTCTTCTTTCCAGACGCTTCCCGCCGCCGTATCTCGTGAACACATCCGGTCTAGGAAAGTAAGACGCAAAGTATGGCGCCGTGCCTCGACGTTAGGCACTCCTAGACCGCCTTCGGAAGGGTGAAGGTAACAGATCTCCCGTCGCACCAAAGGATGTCTCTTAGCCCAGAGAAACTGGAAGAGAATCCTTTCCAGCTTGAATAGGATGGTGGGCGGGATGGGAAGCACTGAAAGTCGGTATACGGCTAGGGAGTAGATGTGCGAACAGCACACCTCTGCCCGACCCTTAAGGGAGAACCTTCTCCGCAGCCACAACTCAGTTGCAGCTACGACCTTTTCCAGTACTTCCGACCAATTTTTCTCCAATTGAAGATCAGGCCCGAACCAAACACTGAGTATCTTGCACGGACCGTCTTTCCAAATGAAGGGACCGGGAAGAGCACAGCCTTTCCACGAGCCCAACCGCAAGCCGACAGACTTTTCGCGGTTAATCTTGGCCCCTGTTACAGCTTCGTACCTTCCGATTTCTTTGCTCACCTCCTCCACCTCTGCACTGCTCGTTACAAGCACGCTGACGTCGTCAGCGTATGCAGTGTACCTGGCTACCTCACTGGCGCCAGGTAGCGTGAGGCCGCGTAGGACCGGGTTCGCCTTTAGCTTCAAGTCAGAGTGAAGGACTCCGACCTTACCCCATTCACCTCCACCATGACTCCGGGGGACGCATAAAAGAGACGTATCCAGGTTCGAAAATCCACCCCGAAGCCGGCCGCAGACAAGACAGCCTCCAGAAAAGCATGGTCAACCCTATCAAAGGCCTTGGACTGATCTAAATTGATCAGCGCGGCATTTCCGTCGACTTTTTCTACGATCGTGCGGACCAGATGAAGACTCTCCTGGATAGTTCTACCCTTTACAGCACAAGTCTGTTCGGGGCAAATCAGACTAGGCAGGACAGTCTGCAAACAGTTGGCTAGGATCTTCGCCAAAATCTTTAAGTCAGTGTTTAACATCGTTAAAGGGCGAAAGTTACTAATCCCATCCCCACCATGTTTGTTCTTACGAAGCAACTTCACTATACCCCTGGTGAAGCGTCTGGGTATGGTACCCTGCCTCATCCAGTTGTTATAGATGGTTGCCAGCAAGAGGACAAACATGTGCGACAACCTCAAGAACACTTCGTAGGGCAGACCATCAATTCCGGGAGACTTATCCAGCCCGACCGACTTCAGTGCATCCCGAATCTCCTCCTCCTTTATGCGCCCCTCACACCCAGCCGCTTCCGTCGCCGAAAGGCGAGGGAAGTCGGCAAGATAGGTGTCGAACTGAGCAGAACTCAGTCCGGGCTCCCTGGTGAAAAGCTTCAAGAAATACTGCCGAAACTCCCCACAGATGGCTTCGTTTGTAGTTCGACGTTGCCCCTCCGGCGATGTGACACTGGCGATATGCCGATCTGTTGCATGCCCGAGTTCCTCGGCCCGTAGTTCCTGGGCCATATTCGTCGCCTCGCAGGACATTCTTTTTAACCTAGCCCTAACTACCAGAGCTTTGTACTCCTTAATTTGCAAGGAGGCCAGCTCGGCCTTAGCTATGTTAACTTGCCCACTATCTCCCGCCAAAACCGCCCTATCTAGCTTATCCTTAATCGAGCTTTGCTCCGCTACCCTGGCTGACTTGAGTCTCCTACCATAGTCGGCAGCAAAGGATCTAATGCTATCCTTAAGGTTAGCCCACCACCTATTTCCCATAATAGCCCCCGTCAGTTCCCGCTTTATCGTTAGTTCTAGCTGGTTCCGGAAGTCAACCTCCGCCAAAAGGGAAGAGTTAAACTTCCAGTAACCAGACATCCTACATCTAGCCTTATCTAACCTAATCGACACACATAAAAATTTGTGGTCGGAATTTTTATACGGATCGAAACTTGGACCACCTAAATAATCTAAGTCGACTCGCTTAACTAACACTCGGTCCAAATAGCTATAAAGCTGGGCCGAGGCGCCCCTACCGGTCCAAGTCCAAACTATCTTATTTGGATGCCTTTCGCGAAATTTGTCCACCAGATCAAGTCGCTGGACAAAATCGCGAAAATATCTGGCATCCAAGGTGTTAGTACCTGCACTAATAGCCCCTCTATCTAAATTGGGATCAAGGACGGCGTTCCAATCTCCCACTAAAATTACCCGCTTTAACGGAACGACGTACGGCTCGATGCGCCGGAAAAAGGCAGGGAGCTCACTGGTGGCATTGGGTCCATAAACCCCAATCAGCCGAAACGCCTTATCCTTTATGGTAACGTCCAGAACACAAAGTCTGCCCGCCAGATCTGAAAGAACAAGAGCACACGAAGCGTCCAGACGTCTACTTATCAGCCAAGTGACACCTCTGGAACGACCATCAAAGTATGCTGAGAAGGACAAATAGTCCCTCGACAGAACACCTTCATGGAAGTTGGAGTCAAAGTGAGTCTCCTGTAAACAACATATATCAATGCCGCGACGCTGGAGGTATAAAAGTAATTGGGATCGCTTAGAATCCGACCTCAGGCCGCGGCCATTTAAGCTAGCCAACCTTAAATCCATCATGAAAATTACAGGGGTTGAGTGCCCGGACTAAACATGGCTGGGGACAGGACACCGACGGTCTGGCTCATAGATCCTGTGGCCATCTCATTATTGATGACTCCGTCATGAGCGAGACCCCCGACGTCCCGCGGATAGGTTAGTTTTAGAGCCCTATAAAGGGAGGGGTGCAAAACAACAGGGACCTTCCCAACAAGACCCTTACATGAATTGATATCGTCCTTTAAATATGAAATTGGGCCGAGGGCCTCGTTTGCCTCACCGAGCATTTTCATTACACCTTCCGACCCTCGGCCCTTCCGTATGACTGTGGTGATCCATGCATCCGGGAAATTTTTCGGGTCCTCCACATTACGTCCATTTACTTCCTTGAAGTTGTGGAGGACCCTCAAATCTTTCAGCAGTTGCGGCTGGACCTTGTAGAGACGATCCAGAGCCCCCTCATCCACCCGGCAGATGCTGGTTCCCGAATGGTGCCTAGGTTTCTCCTTTTTTTTTTTTGGTGTTTTGGGACCTCATCCCCCGAACTGTCTATTGATGAACTCTGCTGCCGTTTCTTTGGAGTTGTACATGGAGTTGTACGCGGAGTTGAAGGTGTTGCTTCTGTTACTGGTGGAGATGGTTTAGCTGGTGGTGAATTTAACGGCAGCGGAGGGGGGATGGGTCCCTTTTTCTTTGGTACTAAAACTGACATGAGAGGTGGTGGCATGGATTTTTGGGGTGGCGTAGTTGGTGGAGGTCGAATGATGCGTGGTTGCTTTGGTGATGAAGGGGTGAAATGAGGGGGCTCTGGTCGTGGAGACGATTTACGCTCCTGGTCCAGCCGCTTTTTAAACTCTAGGAGTTTTTTGAATTTCTCCCGGCCTGGGCTGAAATATCTGACCTTGGGAGGAGTGGGCTGTTTAGGTGGGGTCTTGGGTGGGTATTTAGTGTTAGGGGACGATGTTTTATGGGCATATGAAGATGAAGAACTGATGCTGTTGGACTTTGTTTTTGAGGGGGGTGGACTGTTGGTGCCCACCTGGGACAACTTTTGGGAGTGAGGATCCGCAGGTTGGAGCTTCCTCCCACCTTTTCCCACAGTCAGCCACTCGGCCCCCGACTCTTCGGAATTAACCGTAGGGGTCGAAGGGGGAGTGCGGTTTTTTGTACCTGCTGGTGTGGGCGAGACTACGGGAGCCTCCTTTTCAGTGTTTGATGCAACAACAGGTGGGAGGGTCCCGGGTTTTTGATCGGGCTTCTTCGGGGCCTTCTTCCCCGGGCAAACTGCGGAGAGGTGACCAATCTCGCCACAGTGCCAGCAGGCGGGTTTCCTACCTGACACGATGACAGGTAGCCTGCGCCCTTTCACCTCCAACCAGTTGGGAACGGAGTAGAAGGTTTTGACATCCAACATAATGTCGAACCTCCATTCCCCACGCATTCCGTCGTGTGTCGCTGAGACGATGTCGCCAAATTGTAGCATATATGCAGCTAAATTTGCGTCTCTTAGGAAGCTAGGGACCTCATATATTGATACCGTGGTCCGCCGCCGCCCCATATATTCAGTCCTGAAGAAGAACTCTTTGTTTTCGAGCGTTTTTTTCGTTAAGGCGACGGCTTCATCAATGGTCGGTAGCAATATATCCCAGAAAGCGTAAGAGGTACCAGCTATTATAGCTTGTGCCTTTACGCCCAGGCTGGAAATTTGACGGAGGACCATGTCTTTGGCGGGTTTAACGATTTTACGAGATCGTTTATCCACAACAAAGACAGACACCGTTCTTTTTTTTTTGGTCTTGTCTTACTTCCTCCAAATTGAACATAAGCCCATGCTCCTGTATTTCACTGGAGATGGCCTTTGCTCGCTGGAGTAAGTCGTCGACGTCGACCTGAATTTTCGGAGGGGCTGTCCAACTATTTTCGTTTTTTTCTTTTTCTTTTTCATTTTGCTTGGTGAATTGGTAGGTGCATTTTTGTCAGGGGAGGGTTGTTTTTTTTGTGGCGATTTTTCTTTTTGGTCAGGGGGAGGGGCATTTTTTTCCACACAAGGTGATTTATTTTTATTTTTCACCTGGGGGGGAGGGTCACCCTTATTTGGTGAAAATAACGCCTTTATGGCCGAGCCGTCTGGCCGGCCGGCCATAAATGATAGGCTGGGTGGAAGAAAAGAAGGGGGGTGTAAATATGAAAAGAACAAAAAAAAAAATGGAAAGAAAAAAAAACTTAACTTAATTTTCCAACTAGGTCAGAATTTTTCAGCCCAGCCGGGAGAAGTCGACACGATGATATGAGGTTAAAGATGGTAAGTATCCTTTCGATGTGATAGCGCAAGAGGTCCAACCTGTTCAACATACAAAAACCTCAGGAAGTAGCAGGGAGAAACCGGATGAGGTAAAGATGGTACTATATAGCAGAGGAGTGTGGAATGCCATGTTTTCATTGGCTGTTTACTAAAAGACAGATGTCTATAAGAACGGCCGAAGTCCGGTTTTTTATTTATTTTTTCTTTGCTTTGGTAGAGGCACGAGCGTAGCACGTCGCGATCACGGAGGCGGCTTGGCTCTTTTAGAGTCAAGCCGGGGTTACTGTCGGAGCTGATATGATGCAGAAATAACCCGAAATCGGCAATGAAGACAGCGCATCACTGAAGACCTCCCTGATGTATCTAAGATTTATGATTGAAATATATATGAAACTGGATCATTAACTACGTAATTTGATGGTGTTATCAATTAATATCAATCTGAAATTTTAAAGATAGTAATGTCCGATCTCTTTGTATATTTGTGGTACTATAGCTTCACGACACCTAGTTGGCCGCTGGTTTCGTGATTACCACATGTGTCGACTGGTCTTTCTCTGTTTCTTTCCACGCCCACGTTGCTTTCAGATCCGAGGAAAGAGAAGATGGTTGAGGTCCAGTCGATGAAGGTTGGAATTCGTGTTGGAGAGATGAAAAAGTTGCCAAGCAAATTTAAAAAATGACGAAAATAAGGCGTTTGTTATAAACAGTAACAAACGTTTATTTACACAGTTGTTTAGATAATTTTTAGTCAAACACCACAAACTGGAAGTGAAAGTAGTTGACTGGCGGAGTTTTAACTGCAACTAGGCAGTGTCACAATGGCGAATGCAATGGCAACGGATTTGGTTCTTTAAGCGGCGAATTCCTGAACCAACTCAATTTTTCGCTTTGGGTGTCCTCCATTTATGGGCCTGAATCCCGAATAATCAGTTTCTGATTGGTCAGCCAATGGGGACTGCCGACCAATGGCTATCATCGTAACAATACCCCCGGTTTGCCCCTGATTGGTTTAGACAATCGGCCAATCAGCCACAGTCATCGGGAGGGGCCACAAGGAGCAGTCCCGTGGTTGGCTGACCAATGATTTAGTGATTCAAGGCCTTGTGCCAAACTTGGTGACACCAACCCAAATTGTCCGCTATTTTAAAAATACATCTTTTTGTTTAAAGTTTGAAATCCGATGGCTCTCTTGACAGCTCTTTGCAGTTGTGCGGATCGGATCTCAAACTTTTTCGTACTTAATCACTTGATATTTATTTTATACACGGTTCTCAAAAAATACTTGGACACCCAAAATGAATTTATTTTTAATAAAATACTTATTATCATGATTTAATAAAATTAATTAATTTCCTTTAATTAATTTCGCCAGCCAACTCCTTGACACTTAAATGAAAGTGTCATACTCCCCACCCCATCTTACCAGACATTTAACCAAGGGTTAAATGTCGGTAAGAAATTTTAGCGGTAACATACACATACATATATAAAAGGATTGGTTTGAGTTCGATTTGTTGTTCTGGTCTCTTCTCTTGATCAGTGACAACCATTCCTGAGCGCTCAACATTCTTGTGCAGTTTAGTTCGTCTATCTTTCTTAAGCTTACTGAAACAATGGCGTATAATCAGCCTTAATGTTAAGGAAACTGATAAAATTATTAAGTTGATGGTTATTATTAAAATTATCCAGTTACCTTTTAACACCGAATTCTTTTCAATCTCTCTCTCTCCATATATATATATATATGTTGTTTTACACACCTTCATTCATGCTTACAATCGTTCTCCGAATCAACGGTATTTTCACGGATGATTCTCAATTTACCTACACTAGAGCCCCGTGGAGATAATTGTAGCTTCTTTGCATTGCAGTCACTATCAGAGTCCATTGCAGATTTTTCATGAATGATTTTTAATTTAGGCTGAAGCCCATCAACAGCTATAGAGTTTGTTTTTGTTTTTTTGGGGTTTTTTTGTTTTTTACAGTTGGCACTTTAAATTTTTTTTTCTTTGCTGTATTTGGTACATGAAGGGAATAATCAACAATACGATTACGAAACAATCGCATACGAATAGGACTATTCTTGCAATCAGAATCACTACTAATTACTTTTTTATCTTTGTTGGAGGTGTAAAGCCCCCCATGCTTTCACTATCAGATTCTAATAGTTTTTTTGAGGCAAGACGGCGTCGAGTAGGAGTAGAGTCAGAGATTTCTTCTAATGGGATAAGACTGTTCTCTTTATCAGGCAAGTTTTCACAGACAGGAGATGAACGAGGAGCCGATGCTCGATCATCATCTGTTAAATCACTCTTACTGAGCAAACTACCATCATTACTGTCCTCGAGCACAGACTGCAGCACCTCAAAAGCAGACAGCCTTTTAGTAACTGCCTTTTGTTTTTTCTCTGTTGGTTGATCAGCAAAGGAAGTTGTCTTACCCTGTGATTCTTCATGAATAGATTTTTCATTTGTCAACTTTTGGAAACTATTTGTTAAGGGATGTTTAGGAATTGTAGCACTGGCAAAGGGACTGGGAAACTTATAAGGACTAGTCTTCTTAACTTTGTCCTGGAAGTTATTTATTGAAATTTGTCTTAACAGTATCCTTTTTGATGGCCGCAAGGAAAGCAATGACCATTGCTTATCTTTAACATCTTCCATCGTAGACTTCTTTGCATTCTTGGACAGTTCCAATTTTTTCTCTACAGCCTCAACATCTTCCTTCTCTTCCAGTTCTATGTCCTCAGTGGTACAAGCATCAAGTGAAGTTTCATTCTCCACTTTTGGACAAGAACCTGTTCGAGATAATAGAGTTTGGGGTTGTGTCTCTTGAGCACTCTTGGATAATTCACTAGGAGAATTACTATTGCCATCTTCAGGAACCCCTGATTTCTCTTGAGCAGATGGTGGAGTGATAATTTTATTTTCATTTGCTTTTACAGATTCCTCATTACCAACATTAAATTCAAAAAGCAGCTTCACAATAATATCAGCAAAAATAGATTTCTGTTGAGGGTTCAGGCTATCTTTCTGGGAATGCTGCAGATACTTCTTCCCAACAATCTTTTTGGTTAACAGATTGAAATCATCAGTTTTCGAGAACAAGTCACGAACAAAATCCTCCATACGCTGCTTTTCTTCTTCCTCCATATTTACATGCATTCCACTCGCCTCCTTTGAAATCACCTGGTATAGGTTTTCTTCATTTGGCTCTGAAGGGATTAGTTTGGCAGCGCAGGAAATAGCAGTTCGTGGGGGTAACTTTACACTATCCACAGTGTAGATTTTAGTTTCCCCACTGGTTTTACTATCCAAGGGAATTTCTACCTCCTTTTCTTTCTTTAATGAGTGGATATGGTTAGTTTTGTGACTTTTAGTTTGTGCCGGTGCCTTGGTTTTTCGTTTTTCTGAAGTCGAGTAAGTTATATTCCCGCCTTCGGACCTCGGGCACTTTTGTTCGTCACAATTCCAGCGTTCTTGCTGACTTGGAGCATTCCTTTTTTTTATGTACTGGTTGTCTACAGCTGTAACGGCCCAGCGGTTAGAGTGTTCGCCAATGGCCCGGGAGATCTGGGTTCAATCCCAGGTCGAGTCATACCAAAGACTTTAAAAATGGAACTTGATACCACCTTGCTTAACACTCAGCATTATAAGGTACGGTTCAAGGGTAAAGTGGAGCAATCCAGGGAATGGAGTAGCGCCCTCCCCTACACCTTGGTGTAGTAGCTATCGAAAAGGGAGCCTTCGGGTCACCCTCGACTATGGTCGCTAACTTTACTTTACTTTAGTACTGTAGAAGAGCCTATTCCCTCCTGTCGCCAATAATTCCTACCTGAAAATTTATTAGTTTTTTCTTTTTCACGGCAGCCCCGAAGTCGCTCATAGAGCCTTTCGCTTTCTCTGGCTGATGACAAGGCTTCCGACAGTGTCTTCGGGTTAGCTCTTGCCACATCTTCCCTAATGAAGGAATTGTTTATCCCATCAATGAAGAATTCGGCCAGTTGTACTTGTACGGCTGACCCTTCTCTCAGCTCAGAGTCCCTATAAGCCATCCTCGCAAGACTTGACATTCGACTCGCTAACTCCGCAAGCGATTCATTTTTTCTTTGCGTCACCTTAATCAACGCTCGAGCAGCATCAGCAGGGTTTATAAATTCTCCATACTGTGCTGTGATTTCATCGAATAAGGTTTTACTGGAAGTGTCTGGATGGTCGTCAAGATAGCTTCCAATCCATTCGGATACGATCCCATCTGAATAGTCATAGGCTAAGTTAATTAATTCGGCGTCCGTTAGATCATGGACCCTTTGTTTTTTCTTTAACGCCATTAGCCATGGTTTCAGGTCAGTCAGCCTTCCAGTAAAAATTGGGACCTTCGATCCAGCTGTTACCAACATAGGGAAAATGCTTGAACGGGAAGTAGCCATTGTATTAAAAAAACAAACACTTAGTAGCTTTTTAGAAACGAATCAAATCTGCACAATGAATGTAGAGAAGCAAAGGAAAATAGTCACTTACCCCGACTCTGTGGATTTTTCCTTGAGTGGCTGTGTGACTGTAGTTGAGCTGATGTCTTCCTGGGCTGTTTTCTGGGTGAGGTTTCGTTGTGCCGGTGAATTATTTGAGTGTCGATCCTGTGTTTTGAACCATCAAACGTAGTCAGGGTCGATTCTGGATTCTGAGGCACAGATGCGACGAGATCCGCCGTGGTAATTAAACAGGGTCAATCCTGAGTCTTTAGGCACCAATTGTGGTACTATAGCTTCACGACACCTAGTTGGCCGCTGGTTTCGTGATTACCACATGTGTCGACTGGTCTTTCTCTGTTTCTTTCCACGCCCACGTTGCTTTCAGATCCGAGGAAAGAGAAGATGGTTGAGGTCCAGTCGATGAAGGTTGGAATTCGTGTTGGAGAGATGAAAAAGTTGCCAAGCAAATTTAAAAAATGACGAAAATAAGGCGTTTGTTATAAACAGTAACAAACGTTTATTTACACAGTTGTTTAGATAATTTTTAGTCAAACACCACAAACTGGGAGTGAAAGTAATTGACTGGCGGAGTTTTAACTGCAACTAGGCAGTGTCACAATGGCGAATGCAATGGCAACGGATTTGGTTCTTTAAGCGGCGAATTCCTGAACCAACTCAATTTTTCGCTTTGGGTGTCCTCCATTTATGGGCCTGAATCCCGAATAATCAGTTTCTGATTGGTCAGCCAATGGGGACTGCCGACCAATGGCTATCATCGTAACAATACCCCCGGTTTGCCCCTGATTGGTTTAGACAATCGGCCAATCAGCCACAGTCATCGGGAGGGGCCACAAGGAGCAGTCCCGTGGTTGGCTGACCAATGATTTAGTGATTCAAGGCCTTGTGCCAAACTTGGTGACACCAACCCAAATTTAAAGTTTGAAATCCGATGGCTCTCTTGACAGCTCTTTGCAGTTGTGCGGATGTTTATTTTTTTGGTGACAGATTTATAGGTCAACAAGCCCTGATCGGATCTCAAACTTTTTCGTACTTAATCACTTGATATTTATTTTATACACGGTTCTCAAAAAATACTTGGACACCCAAAATGAATTTATTTTTAATAAAATACTTATTATCATGATTTAATAAAATTAATTAATTTCCTTTAATTAATTTCGCCAGCCAACTCCTTGACACTTAAATGAAAGTGTCATATAATGTTGAAGCTTTGAATTAAGTGAATATTTAAAAGGAAGAAGATCATGTTGAAAAATAAATACCTGTATTGTAAAAATGTAAGGAAACAATGTGCAACTAGAAGATCCTTGAATTCGTTGGGTTCCTACTTTAATAAATATTTGAAATGATATCATTCTATATAGAAAAGAAAGAAGGATTCTAATTACCATTTAATTGTCGTCGCCGTTATATCGAAAATTTCGATGATTAAAAAATTCTTCAAGATGGAGAATTATAATTGTATTGCTCTTATAAAAATCTGACTTTGATTTGCTGTTTTAAGTTGGTAATAGCTATTTTATTGTTTGTTTTGTGTTTAATGTAACCTTCTTGGGTTATTTAATGCCAAATCCATCCTTCTAGAAGGACAGCAGGGATACTATTTACCACATAGCTTGGATGATTAGGGGGTTCACACTTTTCCCACGGGTATTTGTCCAAATACAATTCCATAGTCCAGCGCTTTCACAATTACACCACGGGACTCCCCCACACAGAGATTTCAGTAATATATACATATATGAATGCAATTTTATAATTTTTACATTAAAAGGTTGCTTGTTTGGGTTTTATGGCATATCAACCTTTGTAGGTTATCTAATGCTAAATCAATTTTAAAACAAATAATCATTTCTATTTCAAACAATTCAGTTTAGCGTGAGTACACTGTTTAATTGTCAAAAACATTTCTATTTCTACCTATTCAGTTTAGTCAAGCAGTTCTAATTCAAACAATTCAGTTTAGCGTAAGTACAGTTTCAATGTCAAAAGCATTTCTACATCAAACAATTTAGTTTAGCATAAGTATGCAGTTTAAATATCAAAACAGTTCTATTTCAAGTAATATAGTTTTGCATCAGTACGGGTATTAGTTTTACCTAAGCCATAGATAGGACCCTATCAGGTGCTACCACTCTGGTGACAGAATGGATCTGGGAGCGATGGCAATGAAGGGGTTCTCTGCATTCCCCAAAGCACCTGTATTACTGAACCTCACTCTCAGATTGTTTAGTATCATATCCAGGACAATCGTCGGGGGTTCACCCCACTGCAGAGGTGCAGTCGGTGTATTCTACAGTCCCAGCAGACTGGGCAATTAGATTAAAAGAATAGAATCAAGATGATAACGTCGTGCATATCAAAGCAAAATTCAAGAATTTTATAGAATGAATATTTCAAATACTTTCAAAGTATATCTTTTAGAGGACAGATAAAAAAAAGTTGTAAAAGTAATCTAAAAATTGAATCTAAAGAAACTGATTAATCGTTATTCCATGAGTTCCTCAAGAAATTTGATAAAAAGTTATTTTCATAATGGCTGTAGCAAAGTGCACAATGTTAAGTCCAGACCAATCAGACTAACAGACAACTATCAATAGCCATCTTAAAATGTATAGCTTTTTATTTATACTACTCTGTTAGTTCTCCAAAATGGCATTATTTGTCGTAGTTTTAAAAATCTAAAAAATAACATATGAATGAACACTGACCTGCTTACGAAATTCAATGCCCAAATACCTGAACAAAGCATGACATAAATGTCCACTCATCAAAATATATTTTAAAATGACTATCAACCAAAACCTACTTTAAACACCATCTGGAGTAATGGTGATATCAACATATTCATTGACTTGGAAGTACTGAAAACATCCGATATATATATATATATATATATATATATATATATATATATATATATATATATAATCTCTAAAAGAGAGAAAAGTTCGTTTCTCATTTATTGTCAGTATATAGTAGACATACCTATTAGAATTAGGATAAGATTCTAATATAAAAGACGTGTGTTCCTTACAAGAATAGGAGGATAATTTTGATTGGTTGATTTTATTGGTATGTCAACTCGTGTAGGGTTATGCAATGCCTAAATATTCGGGAATCACGTACTTTATATGTTTATATTTACATTTTTGAATAGTTGTTACTGAAGAGTTTTTGCACTCACATATATGGTTTCAATAATTCCTATCAAATATGAATAATGATATTATGAATAACTACATATATAATGATAAAAATAATTGTATATTTCCAAGCACTAATATAAATAACTACATATGTAATGATATAAATAATTACATATTTTCAGGTATTGATATAAATTACTGCGTATATAATGATAAAAATAATTGCATATTTCCAAGTAATAATATAAATAACTACACATATAATAATAAAAATAATTACATATTTCCAAGTATTTATTTCTATTTGATATTAGTCATTCATTTGTACATAGTTATATGGTTTCAAGTTAATGATAATCCTTGTAAACAATTTACAGCGTCAAGTGACTATTCTTAATAGAAATAATTTACGGTTATATGGCATCAAATCGAATAGGAATAATTTTTAAACAGATTTATTTGACCCATAGATGGTACTCGAAACGGTACAACAATTCTGAGTCAGATTGGACTTGGGGGTAATGTCAATGAATGAGAACTCCACATATTACAGAGGTCCAGAATTGGAGCCTCACCATAGTGTCATTCACAGGATACCGCTTTATTTGTGGGGTATAACTCCTTTTACTGATTCATTGGCCAAGGGGGTAGAGTGTTCATCAGTGGCCGAGAGACCGAGGTTCGATCCTAGGTGAGTCCCATTAAAGACTCAAAAATTTACTTGATGCGTTCTTGCTTAACACTCAGCATTATAAGGCATGGATCAAGGGTAAGTGGAGCAATCCAGGGTAAAGAGTAGTGCCTTCCCCTACATCTCGGTGTAGTAATCAATGAAAAGAGTGCCCTCTAGTCACTCTCGACTACTGTCACTAACTTTACAACTTTACTCCTTTTGCAGTGGATACACTCAGTATATTCTAAACCTCACCAATAGGGTGGGGTCTTTTGGAAGAAAATCTCTAACGATAAAAAATAAACACTAGCAATGGATGGTGCTGCAAGATTTAATAAATTGCACAGCATTAAATTTCCAGTCTTCGAAATGAAGAGAAAAGGAATAATTGGTTAAGTTGGTGGAGGTGGAGTGTCGAGGACTGGTGTGCGGTAATAGCCAATTAGAGCATATATGAATGACTGGCTTGTTACAATGCAATAAATCTCTGGCAGCAAGTGGATACTTAACAGACTTGAGAATCTCATCATGTGGATATAAAATAGCTTTGAACCCTTAAATTGAAATTCTCTAAGATTAAAAAGGAAAAGTTATTGAGTATTTCTGCTTCATATTCTCCAAACAAGCATTCCAACAAAACACAAAAGCCAATCAAGAACTTGTTGGAAATTCTTTGATTGCAGCTAGAAAGACAACCGTCATCAGCAAAACAATTAGTGACCTTCAGACTTAGCTTATCAGGGTTTACAAATCTGGAATACTCAACCGTTTCAAGACTTGAATATACTAGCAGGTCATCTTGACAATACAAGTACTCTATCTTGCCCAGTTTTATGGCTCTTTGGTGATTATAACTGTAGTCGACAATACAACGCGGAATCAACCATCAAAGAGCAGGAAATGTGTTGCGTTGATAATAGTTGGGGGTGTAGATCAATAACAATAATAATCAGTTTCTTAATCAGGACCTGAGTTGTTTCTTACTTAAGATTTCGTTGGAAATGTGGAATACGGGTCACACTTATTTGGAATGAAAGTCTAAATTTTGCATTCAACACTTCATATCTCTCCGGCTTTCCACTCTTTTCCGACTATCTTTTCTTTTTCTTAACTGGAACCTGATTACTACGGCCAACTTCAAGTCTCATACTGTTCGGTGGACTCTTTATTCAGGAACTTTTCTCTAGACAAAATTCCACATGACTGTCACAATAATCAGTGACTGGGGATTCCAAGGCAGTGTTATGATTGAGGCTAGAGGATATTTTTGGAACAGTAGCAGTAGGGCGATAAGGCCTGGATTACTTTTGTAGGTTAGTCAGCGACAATTACAGTGTCAGCTTTTTTATTATTGAGGGTTTTTGGACTATTGTCTTCATCTTTATTGTTATTTCCACAACGTTTCGGCCGATATGTCCTCCTGCCTTCTTCAGGTGTTTGTCGAACTCGGGAACCTTCACGGAACTTCGAACTACGTCCTTTATTGAATCCACGGGCGTCGCCTGTTCTGATTCCGTTGGAGACAGCCTTTCAAGTCGCTACAGGGTGATAACAGTATCATAATACTCCCAGCTGACAAAGGCAATGCTACCGTGGTAACGGATCGGGTGGAATATTCCAACAAATTGGCAGATTTGATTGGCAATAGTAGCTATTGTAAAGTAAAGAAGGACCCGACCCTGAAGACGGAAAGGAAGCTGTCACAGGTCCTTGGTAAGAATAAAGATCTCATTCCACAGACAAAATACAAACAGCTAATTCAACATTACAGTCAGCTACCACACATAAATGGCTTTCCAAAAATTCATAAGGATGGTATTCCATTGAGACCCATTGTCAGCAACCGAGGTTCAGCATGTCACCCATTGAGCCGCTTCCTTGTGGAGATCGTCTTAAGTATTAGGACTTATGTTGCTTTATTCCCTCCGTTCAGTACAGACACAACGTACGGGATAGCTTCTTACTTCTAGGAAATAACGCTTCCGTATCTTTGAAAAGGTTCAATAGTTCTCAGGACTTGCGAACTCTTGTCTTCTAATAAGCCAGCTATCAAAAGAGAAGGCAAACCGAGAAACTCACCTTCTACTAGTGTTGACAGAATACCAAACCCTCACTGTCAGCCCCTGATACCAATTAGACGGTCGAATGAGTTTTGTGGCCTCAGCAATGACTGGTTAACTGTCTGAGATTCTAAATCAAGAATATTATGTTACACCTCACCAACCTACTTCTTGGTAGGCTTTGTGTAATATAAGATAGATAGATTGAGAGAGAGAGAGAAACAGACAGACAGACATATAGATATCTTGGTTTCGTTTCTTTGTTTAATTTTGACATATCAACCTTCATGTTTTATGTAATGCCAGAACTATCCTTGTATAAGAACAGCAGTAATGCCATTTAATCCATAGCTGGGGAGATAAAATTGTTCATACTTTTCCTAAAGGTATTTGTCCGAAAGTCAATAATGGATAGATAGATAGATATTAGTAGATTCTTATAGATCTAAATTTCCATTCCTTTATTTATGAAAGCCAACAAAATATAACTCTTGCCTTTCTGTCAACGTGAATGCATCAAATATACAAAATATTCACCATAAAACTTCATTAATCGAAGTAAATTAAATTCTTCCAAAAAAATTATGCAAAGAATTAACATAAGATAAACCCTAACCAATAAGGAATTTATTAACGATATAGATGAGAAAAAAACTTTTAGTAAAGAATACATTAATAATTGTCCTGAATATAAAGAACAAAAGTAAAAATGACATCCCCTTCTTCTTGTGATTCGTTCCAGCTTCAAACAAAATGAAACAGTGATTAAAAATACAAGGGTAGGTCAAAGATTTTACAATATTACGAGCTTGTGTGTGGCGCATATATCACGTGACTGAAGCAATTCAAGCCATGCTGGTATTTGCTGTGGGTAGGTAGAATCGTGGTAGTTGGCGCAATGACACATTGTGCATTGCTTCACTCCGTGTATGTTTTGAAAGCCACACAGATTAATTTGTAACGTAGTCTAATTCGGGAACTTTTGTTTTACGAGTTCGAACCAGGACATAAAGCTGCAGAAGCAACGATAAACATTTGTTGTGCCAAAAGTGAAGGCACAGTTGATCACAGATGGTTTAAGAAATTTTTCTCAGTTGGCAAGAACTTCGACGATTGCGCAAACTGAAATAGACCTAAAAATGTGGATTCTGAGTTCACACGCCAAGCCATTAAGACAATTCTCTTGAGTAGAACTCGGAGTATCAGGCGAAGTAAGCATCTCACAGTCTAATATGATTCTTCAGCTTCACGACATTGACAAATGCACCTGGAGCTGCCGAATTTTGCCTCACGGTACAAAAATATTACAAGACTTTTGGATTACCAAAATCTCTCTCTCTCTCTCTTTATATATATATATATATATGTGTGTGTGTGTGTGTGTATTTTTATAATCTAAAATAATTTTATTTATTTTTGCGTGCAAAGAAATAATCACTACTGCGTTGATGGCTGTGTATCATGACATAAAGTTTACATCCCTCATTAAAAATAAGAGTTCTTAAATTGCTTTTTTTATGAAATACAATATTAAATATTTGAAGAATACTTATTTATTTTTTCCTTTTTCTTAGAAATACCCATTTTCCCTATTCGATCATGAATATTCGCACATGTATCGACATACCACCACATCCATATTATCTACAAATTGAGTATGATTAGCGTCCTAATATAACTATTCAAATACCAATTATCTCCTTGGTTCTCAATAAAAAAAAGTATCTCCTTCCAGAATTCTCTAATAAGCAATTAATAGTTCTGCTCTTAAAATCTATGAGATAAAAGAAATTTCGAATCATTCTCCACTAATAGATTTTTCTAACCTACTTTAGATGACTTATCCTTTTACGTTTACTCTGATAAATTCTTGACTTTTATCAGCGTTAAGAGGTTTTAAATTGCCCAATGGTTTTTACAGAATCTTTTAACTAAACGTGACATTTTGATCACGATAACCACAAGAAAAAAGTCATGTAAATGTGTTTATATGTCAATCATCCTCATCGTTGCAATGCCCTCTCGACAGTTACAGCAGGTTGGGTAGCCAAGATCATTTCCAGTAGGTGCAGGATTCTTTCTTTATCCTCTATTTCTATGCAACTGTAATTTTGAAAACCTAGGCAAGCCTACATGTGCCTTCTACTGATCTCAGGTATTGTTGCATACATATATATTCTGGATAAATACTGACACAATGATAAACGACGCATCAAGGAAGTAAGCAGGAAGGAGACTTCTTTAGAAAAATATTCACCTCTCTCTTTATTGCAAGGGTTCGAAAGGGTTGTTGAAGGGTTGCATGTGAGAGGATGCTGGAGACCGAACATAAACTTCATATTTTGACCCCACTGTTATGACCGTCACGTTGTGACTTTATTGTTCTCCTGATGTTGGGGTCTACTCCATAGGGGCTTTCCGAGGGCCCCCTCGGTCTGGTGTGGTCTTCCCTACCACATCTCGTCTCTAACCCTCTGGGAGTCTGCTGGCAACTGCTCTGGGACCCAAACTCAACTGAGTTAAATAATAACTCAACGCCCACTCGATCGCCTACTGGATCTTTGAATCGGATGTTTAATCGTCATCCAGCGGAAATAACTGTCATGCAGTTCAGAGGTTACTCTCTTCCGGTGCATGACTGTAATGGCACAATGAGACCTTCACCTTGTCCCATATCATAAGCCTTAATCCGCCCACGCGATCTCTTTCGATTACTGGCCATTGGAATGTGTCACTTCCTTCCGGTGTATCACCTAGGAATAGCATTTTTGGGGCTGGGTCGAAGGTCAAAATATAACAGTATATTGCTTCAACATTTGGTTATATCATTCTTCGCAAGTTTTTCACAGAACTGTAACTGATAGGGTCTTTTGGAGTCTGATCGACAGCGAGTCTCCTCAGATATTCTGGATTCTTCTTAACATCCTAACTTATATAGACAGTATTGTGATCTCGATTATTTCGAAGTTCATCTGATGTCCAGTCCTGTCAATCCCTTTTCCAGGTTCTTTAGGACTGTTTCAATTGCCCCTAATACGATTTGCTATTACCGATACACTCATGTCCCACAACTTTTTCAGCTCATGGCTCAAATATTTGTTTTCCCTTTTTTTAAATTTTCCCTCTACTGCCCACAGGAATAGCAAAATCTACTAGATAATAGTAAGTTCTTTTTGTCTGATTACTAATGATTAGGTCTGGTCTTCTGGGCTTGTTTTAGCGATCTGTTTGTATCCTAGTCTCAGATGATTTTATGCATTTCATTTTTAGGACAGATTTTGGTTTGTGCACATAAGCTTTTTTTCAATATGCAAACTTCACCCTGTTGTACAATTCCCAATGAATCACCATTCCTAACCAATCATACCTGCCCTCTTATTCTTTTTATGTCAATTTGCTGGATTCGCTTATCTTTCATCTCTTACTACAAAAACTATACTTGCTATTCCCCTATCTATTATCAGTTAAGATTTGATATGATTTATTCTTATAGCATAATTCTGTGTTGTTATTTTTTTCTCTTTATGTTTTCTCTACTCAGCCATGTCCAGTTCATTTCATGAGCAATTTCCTTAGTTTGCTGCTTGTATCCATACAATTTTTCTTCCCGCTTTTGTTTTGTAGATTTAACAGTTTTTGTTTAAGTGTTGTGATTACGGTTACTGGCTGCGGTAATCCCCTCCTCTCTGCTCTGGTTTACATATAATTCGAGTCCCTGAATTATCTCATCCACAAAATCCTCAATTCATATAAGTCTTTTTCCTCTTTTCTTTTCAATGTCATTCCACAAGTATGAGGTCTTGTACGTCGTCATTAATTTCCTTGTTCAATAGTCCATGTTTTTCTCCATTCTTAGAAGGGAAACTCGCCGGTTATTTTTTTCTTTGATTAGATTTCTGCCGCAAATTTTGGTTTTAATCAGTTTTCTTGTTCTCTTTTATCTACATTTGTTTGATGACATCCACTGCTAATATTCCCAGGTATATGCACTTTTCTTTTTCTCCAAGTTTCTTTATGTTTTCTTGATTCAGTAACTGTATTCCTTCTGTTATTATTTTATTCCCTTTTTTCATCATAAGCATGGCATATTTTTCAATACAAACTTCCATTCCTAAATCTTAGTTGAAAATTCTAATAGTTTGTATTATGGATTTTAATTCTTTTTCATTCTTGGCCTAAATCTTAATATCCTCCAACTGCATAATTTGAGTTATCTTTTCATATGACTTTGTAAATCTGTAATTCCCGATTCATTTTCAAAGTATATAATTCAATAGCATCATTGCTATAACAAATAGAAATGACAAGATTTTTTAATTTTATATCTGCAAAGGATTGTCTTCCAGCTTCTTTTTCTACTCTTCACTTTTCATAGCTCCCGTGATGAAGTTTACGATTTGCTTTAAGGTTTCAAACGTTTTAATATATATATATATATATATATATATATATATATATATATATATATATATATATATATATCAGGGGCGGAGACGGGACTAGTGCTACTCGTTTCCGGCACGACCAATAACTCGGTCAATGTTATTCAAAATGGATTAAAAATCATCCATTAATTTCAAGCAAACATACTTAGTCTGATCTCAATTAAATTACGTATCTATTCAAGTTTCGATAACTAAGTAGATAAAAGTTCATAAATATATCTGGGAATAATACAACGATGCTGTTTTGAACGGATGGTCTTTGTCCGGCCACCGTCAGATTCATTGAACATCCCATAAAATCGTCTATAATGTTGAACACGCGCAAATCCGTGCCGAGCACTAGACCCTTATAATAACAGTAATGTTAGAGAAATCCGCTTTTGGCTGTAGCCAATAGCAAGAGCAACCCAAACACCGTGCTCAGAAATCTTAGCACATTCTGACTGCTGTCTTGGGAAGAGGGGAAGGGACTGAGAGAGAGAGAGCGAGAGAGAGAGAGGGGGGATAGCAGATTATAGCCGTCCCCGACGTCATCATAATCGCTATGGTAAATGTTGGTTAAACGGCGTGTTTTAATTCGTTTTTTCACTAACAGATCTCTATTTCTTTAATGAATGTTGCATATATTACATTCTGTAACTAAAATTTGTTTATTTGAATACATTTTCAACAAATAATCTTTATTTTAAGCGAAATTGAAACTACTAGCTGTGTCTGTGTATATTGTCATCAGTTTCTTTATTCTAATAAACATATTTTTCTCGTCATAGTAATGAACATCTTTTCTTTTCTTCTATACTTTTGAAAGGAAAAAAAATTATCTTATCTACAGTATTAACAAGACTACAAATTATATAGTATCTTGATTGTTTACAAAAAAAAACACCATGCAAGGTTCGTTTGTCAATCTGTGCTATACAATGGAGAATCACGCAATAGCAACTATGATGACTTACTTTAGGTCCACGGACCACGGGTTGGGAAATGAAGTTGACAGGGGGGGGCACGAGTAGCAAAAATAAGCTAGAGTCGCCACTGATATATATATATATATATATATATATAGAATTAACTTAAATCGCTAGTCGAAAATCTTCTACTAAAGTTTCACCTTAACGGATCATCAGGAAGTTTCGCCTAAACCATTCTAAGGAGAAATTGCCTTTATTCACCAAAAACCTCCACCTATCCTAAAATTTGCATTAAAAAAAAAAAAAACCTATAACATTTCCTAATTATATAGTAACCACGCTCTTTTGTGTTTACAACTATTCAACACCTCCGATCTTTTGTTTAGCATATTCTTACTTTTACAATCTGCTATTATCAATTTTTCCTCCATACAAAGATTACAGGTTCTATTACCTGCCCTATATTTGCGGCATTTCTTTATTACTTCCCATTTCATTATCGGATCTACTCCCATTTTTTCCTTAATCTCCCACACATAACTAGATAAAGCAGTGATATACCTATATCTTTCGTGCGAAAAACTTGTTCTATGGTTATAGTACCTAGTTTTAAAATCCCCTTGGGTTGACCCAAAATATATCTTTTTATCTCTCTTATTATTCGAATCAGTATATACCTCTACTTTATACACTACACACTCCTGCTTACACTTTCCCTCGAGAGGACACCTAACCTTATCCCTACAGTTGCATTTGTCAATCACCTTATGCTTCTTTGTACCTAATTTGGCTATATTACTCCTATTTATTATTCCATTAATTTTTGGCATGCAACTGTAACTTAATTTAATACAATTCTTATTAAATATCTTATATAATTGGCTCCCACTAGGGAAGTTTCTTTTTAATATCTTGAAGAACTCTTTTCCCAAGTTATTAACTACTTCCATGTTGTAAGGGGGATTAAACCATAAGATTTTTCTAGGTCTATTTCTATTTGTAAGCAGGAGTGTGTAGTGTATAAAGTAGAGGTATATACTGATTCGAATAATAAGAGAGATAAAAAGATATATTTTGGGTCAACCCACGGTTAATTCTATAATTGGCTCCATTGTTTAATGTTGAGCACTTTAGTAATTATAGCATTGCAGTATTCGCGGAGGGGTTTTTTGGTTTTCTTTTGGCCACTGACTTAGTACCCCTTGATGATTTTTTTCAAGGAGTAGGACGAGGTTGGTCTTTTCTTTCTTTTTTACCCCAAAAAACTTTTTTCTTTTTCCTCTGGACCGTGATTCGAGATATTTTTTCTCTTGTTCCTGGCCAGGGGTTTTTTGTTTTTTTCTGGTACCGTGAATACTGGTAGATAATTGATTAGTAAATATATATATATATATATATATATATATATATATATATATATATTGTCAGATGAATGTGTAAACTGAACAGAAAAAATGAATTACACAAGGTCAATATCGTCACCATCATCATCATCATGTCACGCTGCTAGCACAGATCTCCCTGGCCCTCTCTCACTACCCGTCTCTATCGTTCATCGCTTCCGGGAGGTCTTCCAGGCTACATGTTGTATCGGTACAAAGCTGTTGTGTATACGTTCTAGCTGATCTTCCTTCCTTTGCTCGTCTTTGTGAATGGGTCCACAAGAGCACATTGCTTATGAGCCCGTCCTTACTTCTCCAGCAGTGTCCTGCATGTCTGGTTCGTCTAATTTTCGTGATGAGTGGTTGGTGGCCGTACAGCTGCTGCTTTTTGGGGTGTTGCCAAAGGTCAATATAGAAATGACGAAAAGTGTAAATAATGGTCATATACCAATTTAAGAAAAGGGAAAAGAAAACAAATAATGAGGTCAAACCATCTAAGACTTTAAAAGCAGAAAAATCCAAATAAGGACATATTTAGAAAAATCATACAAGGCATGGTAGCTATGACGCCAGGAGAGGTACCTGCCTATCTACCCCTTTTTGAATTCAATCTTGAATATAGTCTCCTGCTCAAATCGAGAAAAGTAGTCACCGATTGGACGATATATTGTAAGGGACAAAGATTTTAACCGCCGTGCGCCAAAGACGAAACTTAAAAGTCACACAACCACCAGACACCGAGCGAGGTGGTTGCTTTTCACGATACGTAGGACGATGAAAGTATTTGAATAATTTCGAATCGCTACCTTCAGCAATTTTGAAAATATATGAAATATCATAAGGATGACTAGCAGAAGTTATTATCGATGATTCATCTATTACCGGCATAATAGATGAAGACCAGAAGTGGGAGATTAATGAATATCCACTTCAATCTTTTTAAGAAAATCCCGAATAAATAAATCTCATTATCTAGCGCCTAAATTCCAATGATCAAGAAAATGTCGGGAAGAAAAATAAGAGAAAAAAGTAATACGGATACAATTTCAACCCCAGTAGAGAACAAAACTCTTTCGAGGACAGAGAAAAGAAATACCCATCGACTTCTCAAAATATACAATATTAAAGATAAGAGCTAAGTAATAACTTTGTTTGACCTCACATACAACTCCTGCCCCTAAAATTTTCACACGTACATTTTCGCAAGGAATTGAAGCTGAACATTCTTTATGCATACACCATGACTAAAACAAAAATGTTTACACTATCATTCATGACGTTTTCCCTTTCATCTTCTAATGTTTTCTCGTAATTGTGTAATTTTATGAATTATAACTCTAGTCTAGTAGATGGGAAATAAAATTATCATTACTACATTATCTCGTGTTTTTGTGTTAGAATCTCTTTGAAGGATTTCTTGCCTCATATTTGCCGACATCTAGGAGATCGAAGACAATTAAAATACGTTTTTGTTTTATTTTTATTTCTGTGGAAAACCTATCCACGTATTTCGAATACTCCTGGCGTGTGACAATATATCCCTTAACTTCTACGTGTGAAATTAACCCTGACGGATTGACATTCAGTTAAAATCAATCAATCAATTTATCTTTTTTATTCTCTCACAATTTCTTAGCTTTAATCTTATTCCTTTTCTACGTTCTGTCAGTGAGGCTTAGAATATACAGTATAACCTACAGAGGGGTATTCTAGGTATTACACTAGACTGCATATTATGTTCAGAATCCAGTTCTGAATATCTTGGGATCGTGGAGTATTCCTTAATCACAATTACAAGTCCTTTTGATCCGGGGTGGGTTAGTACCTGTTAAGGCTCCATCGATGAATCAAATCGATCTGTTTAAAGATTATTCCAATTGGATAGCATATCACATAACTGTATACAAATACAATTCTAATAAAACAGATGCACAAAAATGTTAATATGAACGTAATTTTCGAACTTCTGTGCTTAAAATAACCTTTGACGGGTTGACATGCCGATTGAATCAATCAATCTTCCTCATCTGCGATATTTTGTTGTTTTTTTCCAGTATAACTTATTCTCTGTTATCTTACTTTTTACCATGCTTTCTTTCTTTCTTTTACTTAAACTCATAGAAAATCAGACGTTCCGATTTATAGACGAATATTCTCTCACTCATTTCCTTCACATATATCGACACAAACACACATTATTTGTAGTAGTTGTTATTGTTAGTAGTTAAAGTTTAACGCTAAAAGCTCCTCTAAATCGTAAAATCTTTAAAGCAGGGCATTATTACAATATATCAACTGTGAAAAAAGTCAAACGTGTTTAATATCACTAAATGATCGGAGTCGGGAAACTCTAAGCCATAAGTTTTTATCCTGTATCTCCACTTTTACACACACACACACACAAACACACACACACATACACTTGTATATAGTTCTTATTCAGCGAAGAACAAACGAATTTAAGAACTATGACTGTAAATTTAGATTTTCTATTTTTGTGGGAAGAATGTAATCAACGATATCCAACAAGCCCATTTCAACATCCTAGCATGCATTTTTTCGTTTGCACACAGTTAAATTGTTTCAAGTCTTGCTATTTAACATTGAATCTATTTATCAAGTATTCCTATCTAATACGAACAACTTGAACACAGATGTATAGTTTCGTATAATTAATAATACAATCAATAATAACAATCCATACAGTTCTATTTGACAAATACAAGAGATCCAAACAGGTACTACGACTCCATTTCAGAATGGACCAAAGAGTAAAGGTAATGAAAGAGTACACTACATTCCCCAAACTCCAAGATTGGAGTCTCACCATTAGATGCAGTTTAACCTCTTTCTGAGGACACCAAATAGTTTCAAGTGTTGCTGTTTAATTCTAAAAGATTCTATTTAATATTAATCCTTTGTAGGCAATCAGTGAAATGGTTTCAAGTATAGTAAATAATTGACTAGTTCTATTTGACCTACAAATGAGCTCCTATCAAGTCCTACCCATTGAAGTCAGAGAAGACCTGAGAGTAATGGCAATGAAAGATTATTCCGCATTTCTCAAAGCTTCATGACAGGATCATCACTATTAGATATACATAGTGACATATCCAGGACCCTCGCTGGGTGAGGGGTCTTACTCCTCTGCAAAGGTGCAGTCGGTGAATTTTACAGCTCCATCCGACGAGGCATTATCTAATCTAATATTGATCATTTGTTACTACAGAGTTAAATGTTTTCAAATATTGCTGTTTAACATTAACAATTATTTTTAATATAAATCATTTGTTTGCACATAGTTTAAATAGTTTCAAGTATTACTATTCCAGCGCATATGACTCTCGGTTACCGCCTTCTAGAGCCTTTAAGATTAAATAGGATCGGTTACTAGTTGACCACAACTGGAAAAAGACGGTCGGGACAATTACATAGGTGCTAGGGCTTGACATGACCAACCGATCGATCAGACCGCCTTTCTAGCCCAATAACGGCCAAAGTGGGGTGTTGCAAATCACGTAGACATTTCGACTATTGAGGTGTTACGGGCTGCTCAGCCACCAGGATTCCGTCCTCAAGCATTATGGACTGCTACCCACCGCTGACAGATGACTTCGTTAGGAGGGGGGTTGGTTTAATCCCTCTGCAAAGGCGCAGTCTGCGTATTCTATAGCCCAAGCCGACTTGGAAGACAAATTATTTGTATTAGACTGGAAAGTGTTATATCATATAACCTTGAACAAAAAATTTCAACTACACAAAAAAAGTAAATATAAACGTACAATGTACATAATTTCCTAACCTCAAGGTATAAAATAACCCCAAGTGAGTTGAATGATACTAAGTCTATGGAATCAACGTTAAGATTTGTTAACATATCGTAGATAACACAAGGTTCGTCATAGTATTGTTTAGGTTTAATAGGGTTCGTCACTTATTGTCAGTTTAAGATTGTGGAAAAATATTGTCAGTTTAAGATTGTGGAAAAATATAACAACTTTTTAGCATCAAATAAGCCTTTGAAAGCGATTAACTTTAACGACATACCAACTCACTTGGAGTTATTCTATACCTTGAGGTTAGGGAATTGTGTACATTTCATGTTTATATTTATCTTTTTGTGTTGCTGAATTTTTTTTTTTTTTTTTTGCACAAGGTTATATGATATCAAATCTTTTAAAGAATCAAACGTTGGTTTAATTCCGTACACTTAGTATCATCCAGTGATCTGCCAATAATCTGCATAAATATGCAAATCCTAAATTCTGAAAATAAATTTTCTCTTAAAACTGGAGAAAAATTTAAACTCTTAATTATTTTATCAGATTTCTGCAATTTATTTTTGTTTATTGAAGGTTTCCTTTGAAAAGCCTACTGCTTTCTAAATCAAATGGGCCTTAAACGTTTTTTTTCGGAATCGAGTATTTGAATTGAAAAGGTTAAAGAAGCAGTTTATATTAACTAGGTTAATTAATTTATTTTTTGGTGTTTTTCATACCCATGTTTCATGAACATTATATTCATATCTTCTTTCTTTTATGACAGGTTTTTAAGTCATTTAACTTAACCTTTTCAATCCGACATTTTCGCAAACATTTCTTACAAATAATAATAATAATATTAGTAAAAGTAGTTGTAATAATAATAATAATAATAATAATAATAATAATAATAATAATAAATTTAAAAGACCTTCAATAACAACAACTTTTTAGATCCAATGTGCTTTAAATGCGAGGCTAATTCATATATATATATATATATATATATATATATATATATATATATATATATATATATATATATATATATATATATAATGAATTACTTGCAAAAACTAACTATTGGCATTATCGACGAATATTTTTCTTGGGATCTTTATTAAAATTACCAGATGCTTTCTCTCTCTGTCTCACACATAAATATTTTGCGCACACAAATGTCTGTAGAGGTGTGTATATAGATATAACTTTATGATTAATATTATTTCTTTCGTCTAAACCTTTTCACAACCAATTTTTTCCAAGAAACACGACATCTAGATTTTTTAAACAAAGACTAAACTTTAAAGATGGGGGAAAATGTTCCAAAAGTATTATAACGAAACCAGGAATATTAACAAATATTAACAAGAGTTAAGAAATTTTCTTCGGAAAAAGATATTTTTTAAGGATCGAAAGTTGTTTAATACTTTCTCTTCTTGATAGCATAAACATTCTCAGTAGGTCTTTTGAAGATATATCGCTAGAGTTCGTAAATGTTAATTCTACCACTGATATTGTCAGACATTTCCAATATTAAAATATTCTTTGATATCATCTGGTTTTTATTATTATCAAAATTAGGACTATCTTTTAACAATATAAAAATCTAAATACATTTAGGTTTTGCCTTAATTTGACAAAGAATAAACTAACATTTACATAATCTTCTAGTTTTAAGTAAATTTTGTGCTGAATTCTGATGATCAAATGATTTTTAATGCCATGGCAAACCATCTGAGATTAATCTATGCTTTGAGTTTAGGAAATTGCGTATATTGGATGTTTATATTTACATTTTTGTGAAGTTGATTATTAACGATGTTTTGTACATATTTGTATGGTTTCAAGTATTCTTATCTAATACTAATTATTCATACACAATTATGTAGTTTCAAGTAACTACTTCTCTGATAATCATTTATGTGTGGTGAAATTAACCATATACAGTGTATCACAAAAGTGAGTACACCCCTCATATTTCTGCAGATATTTAAGTAAATCTGTTTATGGAACAACACCGACAAAATGACATTTTGACTCAATTAAAAGTAGTCTGTGTGCAGCTTATATAACAGAGTTAATTTATTTTCCCCTCAAAATAACTCAAAATATAACCATTAAAAGCTAAACCCCTGCCAACAAAAGTAAGTACACCCCTAAGAAACAATACCCCTAAATGTGCCAATTAATTACTGTTTGTCATTTTCCCTCCAAAATGTCATGCGACTCATTAGTGTTACTAGGCCCATATGCATAGGGGCAGGTGTGTTCAAATTTGTAGTTCAGCTCTCACACTCTCTCATACTGGTCACTGAAAGTTCCAACATGGCACCATATGGCAAAGAACTCTCTGAGGATCTTAAAAGACGTATTGTTGCGCTACATGTAGATGACCAAGGCTATAAGAAGATTGCCAATTCCCTGAAACTAAGCTGCAGCACAGTGGCTAAAATCATCCAGCGTTTAAAAAGAGCGGGGTCCACTCAGAACAGGCCTCGAGTGGGTCGTCCAAAGAAGCTGAGCGCACGTGCTGAGTGTCACATCCAAATGCTTTCTTTGAAAGATCGGCGTAGGAGTCCTGTCAGCATTGCTGCAGAGATTGAAGAGGTGGGGGGGTTAGCCTGTTCGTGCTCAGACCATACGCCGCACTCTATATCAAATTGGTGTGCATGGCTGTCACCCCAGAAGGAAGCTTCTTCTGAAGACGATACACAAGAAAGCCTTCAAACAGTTTCCTGAAGACATGTCAACAAAGCACATGGATTACTGGAACCATGTTCTATGGTCTGATGAGATGAAGATTAATTTGTTTGGTTCAGATGGCTTCAAGCATGTGTGGCAGCGACCAGGTGAGGAGTACAAAGATAAGTGTGTCATGCCTACAGTCAAGCATGGTGGTGGGAATGTCATGGTCTGGGGCGGCATGAGTGCTGCAGGTGTTGGAGAGTTATATTTCTTTGAGGGAAACATGAACTCCAACATGTACTGTGAAATACTGCAGTAGAGCATGATCCCCCCCTCCAGAAACTGGGTCCCAGGGCAGTGTTCCAGCATGACAATGACCCCAAACACACCTCCAAGATGACCATTGTTTTACTGAAGAGGCTGAAGGTAAAGATGGCCAAGCATGTGTCCTGACTTGAACCCAATAGAACATCTTTGGGGGAATCCTCAAGCGGAAGGTGGAGGTGTGTAAAGTTTCAAATGTCTGCCAGCTCTGCGACGTCATCATGGAGGAGTGGAAGAGCATTCCAGTGACTCTACATGTGAAGTTCTGGTAAAGTTCAGGAGAGTAAAGGAGAGTAAAGGCAGTTCTGGATAATGATGGTGGCCACACAAAATATTGACAATTGACATGGTGTATGTTAATATTGACAACTTTCCCTCAGAGGTGTACCCACTTTTGTTGGCAGGGGTTGAGCTTTTAATGATTATATTTTGAGGGGAAAATAAATTAACTCTGTTATATAAGCTTCACACAGACTACTTTTCATTATTTCAAAGTGTCATTTTGTCAGTGTTGTCCCATGAAGAGATATACTTAAATATCTGCAGAAATGTGAGGGGTGTACTCACTTTTGTGATACACTGTATGTCTCCCTTTGAATCAGACACCAATAAATACTAAAATAATCTTCACTTTAAGTGGACTCTACTGAAATCATATTTGAATAAAGCTTAAAGTAAAACAATTGCTTTGTTTTATTAAAATTTGCACATAGTAATAAGGTTTCAAGTAACTAAGATTAATAACTCTTACTAAATAATTATAGCTTCAAGTATCTAATTTTAATAAAACTAATTTACACACAGTTAAATGATATAAAGTATTCCTATCAAATACTCTGAAACAGATCTATTAGACCCATAAAAGTGATCTGGACAGGTACTATCACACCAAGTGAAAGTGAACCTCCACACTCCTCAAAACTCATGAACTTTAGCCTCATCACCAGATGCAATTTAGTGACATACACAAGACATCCCATTTTTGGTGAATTCTTATCCATCTTCTGGTGATACAATCAACTGAGCAGCGCAGTACCTTCTAAGTTTTTTATATTTAATCTTTAAACATAATAATATTATGGTATTTATTTCCACTTTTATCCGTATTTTCAGATTGCCCCATTCCTCACGTGCAAGCATAGTAGAAAAACTTGGTAACTGGTCTTATTTAAAGACTGGCAAAAAATAATGGTAAAATAAGTTTTCTATCAAGTGTGCTTTTCTTCAGCAATCAACTAGCACACGTGTTTGGAAGGTCGATCTTAAAGGTGTTAAAACTAGAATTGTTTAATTACAGAAATTATTGACAACATATTAGACTTTAATTTTCTTTTCGTTAAAGGTAAAAAAAAGTTATTATTTTGAACATCTGCGATGAAACTAAACTACAACAGCACTTACAAGAACAGGAATAGATACAGTCGATGTGCTTTTTGGTTATTGCCACAAATTGCTACTTCATTTTTCTTCCCCACCCCCACATAGGATTTTTTTTTAAATCTCTTAGCTTCTTTTTAGCTTCATCGTCTTAATTCAATTTGTGCTTGTTCACTTTTCATTGACATTTTCCAAACTGAATTACAACTGCGACGAATATAGTCTATAACGAGTGAAAACTGCTGACAACATTGTCTGGTGCTTTTGAAGAACAATCCTATCATACTATCTCAGAAATATGAAGACTTGTCGCTTGTTGTAATCAGAATTTTAATTTAATTAACTATTATAAAACTTATTTAATGAAAATTGCTTATCGGTCAAGCCTTACAAAAGTTTGATAATATTTTTTTTTAATTTAGATTATTTTTCTTGCCTTCTAAATCCTATCAGCTTTTACAACAGATAAATGGCTGGACGTTATTTTATTACTAAGCTCACTGAATTTTCATTTTCGACTGGTCAATAAAGTCACTGTCATTGATTTCTTACAGAATTTTTTATTTTGCGAAGTGAGGTCGGTGAAATGTAGCTGAAGGATTGTTAGCAATCGACAACAGTTTGAATTCGCGAAACATGAAGAGCTTTCTCACGGCTGAATATCTCGAAAATCTTGTTTCTAGCATGTCATGATAATTGATTCAGGGAATAATTATCTAGGAAAACCATAATTCCATAAATTACAGCCTATATCTGAAAACCAATTTTCAGTTTTGTTGGAGGGGCATAGAATAAACTATCTATATCATTTACTGAGAAGTAAAACTCCTTAATATTGTTAACTGGGTATGAAAGTAAACTGCATCTAATCGAGAGGCTCCTGTTCCGGGGAGTATGGATTACCCCTTCATCAATTTTATTCCAACGTCAACCCGGAGTGGTAATTCCCTTTAGGGATCTAGATATGGGTCAAATAGATCTATTTAAAAATTATTCATATTTGATAGAAATACTTGATATCATATGATTGTAAATTATTTGTATAAAGAATAGTTACTTGCAGCTATATTTGTTTACGAAGAATTATTATAAATTACCTGAAACTATATAACTGTGTGCAAGCAAATTGCTATTATTAAATAGAAATAATAACTTGAAACCATATAATTATGATTATCAAATAGGAATACTTAAACCATATAAATGTATGTTAATTATTTCTATTAGGGATACTTGGTATCATATAACTGTATGCAACAAAAACTTCTCTTAAGAAACAACTATACAAATATGTATGTGTAAATGTACAATGAAAACAATTCTTTAATGTCAAGACATAAAATAAACATTAAACATTTGAAAGGCGGAGGAGCTAAAAGAAAAACAAAAAACAAAGGCGAAGGCTAGACTTAAATAAACTTCAAAGTTTTCTGTAAGTTTAGGCATATTACGTACTTGTGCACCTTTCTCTGAATATAAAGCAAAGCAAGTAGACTTGGATGTACTCACTAAATGAACCTCAAAGAATTAGCTTTGTGCCTAACTTAGTAAATAATATGATCTGCGTGTATAACTAATCTGCAAATTTCAAAACAGTCGAAAATACCTGTTTACGTCACGTGAAATTGATCATTTTGTTTTGCTTCTTTTAGTAGAAGGCCTGAAGTATGATGCACGTAGTGAGAGTGAAACTTTTTCATGATAATCTGCCAATCCAGCACTCATACGTCGGGTAAGGATTGAAGCCTTGGATCGAAGATTATTTTTCAGTCTTTGCAGTTAAATATTAGTAATCTTCTGTCACTGTTTAGATGCCCTGAGTTGTGTTATGGTCAACGAGAATGGCCCCTCTACCATTAGTGACATATGTGGCTGTCACGTGGCTTTACATATTTTCTACTAAGCTGTCTGACACACTCTTGATCTCAGTACTTACTCAATCCCTCGTCACCCCCAGTATGGGACACAAGGTAAATTTTCAAGTAGAATTCAGAACCCTCTTCTTCCGGTCAAGAGAGATGGATTCAATGTTAGGGTTTTAAATCCTTATCGATACATATTACTAGAAAATATTTTTAATGAAAAATCTATAACGAAACTTAAGTGGTATAAAATATCTTCATTTTGATCAATGTTCCTTTCAGTTATTCAAATTTTATTTCCTAAGAATATTTTTTGTTTTATTAGTCTGAAATCATCTTTTGATACGAAAATAAAAAACAACAACTTTGGAACAAAAATTTGATACGCTCTAAGATGTTTTCTTCATTATTATTAATGAATAATATAGTGCAGTCATAGATAACATTTAGATGTGTACATGAAATAAACTTTAGAGGAAAGATCTCTAATAAAGAAAAAACCCTTAAGCCAATATATATTTTAGTTGTAGTGCTCCCGTTGAGCACCACATATGAATGTCCAGATATGGTGAAGGATTCTGTTGGAACAGCACCACACTTTTTGATGAGCTGATAACAGAAAAATGGTGTACTAGTTGACCGCAGGTTCTCTAAATAATATCACACAACTATATGAATAAATGTAAGTGTCAGTCACACTTTGGCTGAAGCCAAACCGTGATGGTGTTGTGGTTTCGTAACAAGTTTCTTGTTTTTTAAATGGCGGATTTGGTAGACCCACAATCTCTGATTTAGAAGTCAGTTTCCCTTCTCCTGAACTGGTTACCTTATTAAGTCTACCCAACCCTTTTCTATAGATGTGGGTGGAGAGCAGAAGTTTTCTTGCTTTTCTTCAAGGGCATCAGTGTAAAATTGAAACACAAAAATGATTTGAACTGAGCTCATCCACTTCATTTCCTATAAAGACATGTTCTATCCAAGAATCTTTATCTGTAATACAGGGTATAATTTTTTCCATGTGTACATGAAAAAATGTTTGGAGTAAAGGTCTGAAAAGGCTTTTAATACAGTCTAACACTAATTTATGACAAGTCTTTTCTTTATCTTATTTAGTTTTTTTATGACATCTTGTTCGAAATGTCTCTTGACATTAAAGTAATTTGTATGAAAAGTTAACTTTTCATACAATTGCTTCACCCTCTCTCTCTCTCTCTTTCTCTCTCTCTCTCTCTCTCTCTCTCACACACACACACACTCTCACGTATGAGGTAAAAAATAGAACAAGATAAACCGTATTACTTGGAATCCGGTATAAATAACACCAGTTTTCATAGGACAAAATGAATACAAGGTGAGAATTTCTAAAAAGGGACGTTACACAACACTGAACGTGATAATTCATACGACGTAAAAGAAAGGCTCCAATTCCTTTAAGTAGTTGATGTTTCTTCATCGACATCTTATGAGTGGTTAATCTTCAGATTATTCATTATTTACTGACTTCTGTCATGACTGGCAATAGCTATAGTTATCCGAACAGCTATGTTTTAATCATCTTCGGACGAAGATAATATGAGATCCAAAGCATTTTCCAACAAAAAGCAACAACAAAAGAACAAGCAGTTCCATCTGCATTAGCCACAGGTATCAGGAGGGATATCTTTGACTCGACTCGACCCCTTTTAGTTTATATCTGGGACACGGACATGCAGCGAGATAATGAAGATAATTTGGGGAAATAGAAATGACTAGCAAGAACAACAAATTTTGTTTCATGTTTTTTTTCAATGGAATTAGTTCCGCATAAGCAGCATCAAACTGCATTCAAACTCTTGATTTATTTTAAGGTTATTTTAACTCTTATAGGGTAATTTTTTGCCGAGAGGTTAGGGAATTTCGTTCATTATACATTTACCATTTTCGTGTAGTTATTTCATAAGAGTTTTTTCACATAGTTGTATAATATGAAATAGTCTCATCTAATACAAATAATTTAAACACAATTATATGGTTTCCAGTTATTTTTCCTCTTTAATTATAGTTATTTGTTTGCACACATTTATATGGCTTCAATAGAAATCCGTAGTAATTAAGCTGGAGCCTTCCCACCGGATTCAGTTTAATGTCATAACTAGGAAACCGTTTTGCAGGCAGTGTCCCTCTTTAGAGGATACAGCCGGCGTATTCTAAAGTCCACCGAAGGAATTATTGGTTTTCATGACGTGTCAAAAAGTCTGGGGTTATTTTATACCCAGAGGTTAGGAAATCACGTACATTGTGCGTTTGTATTCACATTTCTTGCGCTGTTGTTTCATTAGAGTTTTCGTTTCATTGATTTTGCAAAATCATCCGGTTTTTTCCTAATAATTTCTTCGTATGGTATTGATCATGTTTACGTTTATTATATTTCATATATATTTTTTTTATATCAAGAAGAACAAACCCTTTTCATGTAGACATTTTCAAATAGGTCTTTCATATTATTTGCGTTAAAAAACGTTTTCCAAATAGGGCTTAGGCTCAACATTCTACAAAAGAATGTTGAACTGTGTAGGGTGTTTAACAACTGACGTTGTTTTTCTTGTTTGAGTATGAAGGAGGGCGTAAGGCTTGTGTGACAAATACGTAATTAACTTATTGTGATTTGCTCCCTCTTGGACTTTCTGAAAACTGGTTTCCTTTCAGGCTGACGGTGAATAAAGTCATCACTGTACTGACCAAAACGAGGTTAAAGAGAGTGCCTAATTCTTTTTTGGATTCTAGCAAGATTTACCCACCAGAATTAATCCCAAAATATTTTCAAAGGGTGGGAAAGGAAATGAAAATTTTGATTTCAGACTTTTTCTTCTGTAAGTCTTCCCTCCTATTTAATCTATAGTTCAATGAAAAATAGTTGATAGAATGATTTAATGGCATGTCAATCCATCTTGAGATGTTTTATGCGTAGAGATTAAGTAATCTCGTTCGTATCAACATTTTTGTGTACTTGTTTCACAATCAGATGTCGTTTCGTGTCATACCCAGGACAGCGGGTGCCTTATCCCTCTGTTAGGAATACAGTCCCACTGAATTGTCTAAAAGTTAAAGAGAATGTTCACCAAAATAGATGGATTCATGATATTTCCCAAATGTGTCTTAGCTAGAATTTTAAAACAGGCGTACTGTTTCAATTTTACGTGGTATAAAGACACTAATATTTTATGAAATAAATCAGACTTGTTCCGTTTCTTAAGTTGCTCGTTGCTTTTGTCTGTTTGTCTCCTTCCTGTAGATTTAGAGTCCAGTAAAATTCGATTAAGTTGTGCGTTTAGTACAAAGAAAAGATTTTCTGCTCCAATTTAAAGAAAATAAACTTAATCAAAATGTTCTACTTTACAAGGTCAAAACGAAAATATTCAGAGACCTTGATTTGAATAAGGGTATGGTATGAATCAATCTGCACCCCACCAAATAACTAAATACTTCTAAAAGGTAACAGTCACGTCATTTTCACCAAAGAAAGTAGTACTGAAAGTCGAATAAAAAGATTTTTGTTCATTTGAGCTGCACATTACAACTAGGAAAGAAAGATTCTAACTCCATGCGATGTGTTTTTAAAAGTTACATTCATTTTCTAATCAGAAACGAAAGAAACTTTGAATGAATAACATTTGGATATGCAAATGGCATTTATGAGACTTTGAAGTTTCAATAGAATTGATATAAAAATAAAAAACAAAATGTAATGTAATTGTTGATATTCTTTTAAATCTGTTCAACTCAATGTTACACGTAAGCAAATGATTGGTGTCAGCGAAACAAATGCCCGAGATTTTTTTTATTTCATGAAACTCAGTCCTACTTTATGTAACCAGTAATATGCGCATGTATTTTGTGTCTCCACATATACTACCGGACAAATTAAATAGCAAACCTGTTGCAGTTATTTGGTATTAGGTGAGTTTTGATCTGAAAGTGTCACTGTGTATTGTTCTCTTTATATGACTGAATTAAGTGCATTGGCGAGAAAGAATAAATATAATCATGATTGAAATTTTAAAGCTTTTTTTATGCATAAAAGCTTTACTCTGTTCTACGCACAAACATAGAGAGCAATATCACAATACATTTCAAGTTCAAAATGAGATAATAATAATGTCGATCCTAAGGTGAGTTAGTCAATTTATGAAGCACACACATAGATAGATAGATAGATAGATAGATAGATAGATAAGGGGCTTCAAAATACTTTATCATTATCATCAAATTGCCCTGACAGCACGTGTGACAGGGCAGTCATCTCTTCCCTTCAATCCGCTGAATGTTCTGCTTGTCAGAAATATCTTTGGATGACACGCAATGGTTCGCTATTCGCTCACGTTGTGTTTTTAAGATCCGGACAACGAATTAAACGCTAGTCGGAGTCACCGGTCAGCAAGTTAATGAATGATACCACTCAATTAAGGAAGTAAAGAAATCGACTCCAAGGAAAAGAAAACACGGTTGACAACATTAACAATATTTAGTGTATATATAAATGTCATTCAAAGTTCTTATATTCAAAGTCCTTACACAAGTGGCAAGTTCTGTCAGAGACCGTCAGTTACTTGAATAAAACTTACTCTAGCTTCTACTTTCTATTATCAGAGCAGTCTGGTAAAGGCAATCTTCAATGGCATTTATGTTTGTCATCAATCGTGAGAAAATTCTTAGTGATTTTCCACAACCCTTGAAGACACTATTTCAGCGGAAAGTGTTCATTGGTGGAGAAAAGAATCAATGTAACTTTCCAAAAGTCCTCTTCATCTTGTTATTTTTTTTTTCTTTTGTCATGCCAGGGAATAATTTTGTTAAATTTAGGCATTTTTTACGAACTAAAATTTTGAATAATAAAAAAGGGAAGCTTAACTTGAAACCCTGAACTTCTGAAGCTCAATTATAATTTCTAAGGGATGGAATCGTGATATAGGCTCGGTTTTAGGTTAATTCTAAAATAATTTGCACTCTGACAACCTATCACGAAATGCCCTAAAATTAGGAACATCGTTAAAAATGCTAATATATCGGGAATTTGTCAACTTTGAACCGCTTCAAATCAAAACGTAGCCGGCAGATAGACATCAATTTTCTCATGTTTAAATATAAACAGATAATATATCAAAGATAAAGTTCACAAATTGTATTATTTGATTATCAGAGTAGTCTAAATTTGGATGTATCCAAAGATGAAGATTATTCAAACATTTTTGAAATCAGAGAATATGATCATTTCCGTAGTTGTTTAACATAGTTAAGATTAATTGCGGAAGATATGGAAAATTAGGTTCTGAAACTTAGTTTTTTTAAGGAAGAATTACAGACTCTACAGCTTTATATTGATGAATGTGAGTTTGAAATTGAGAGTTTGAAGTTGTGATTGTATTGGATCGTACGTAATTGTTGGTGTGCTTTGCGGTTAAGAGTGCTGTAAGTGTGCCAGTGCAATGAGTGAACGAGGTCAGTAAATTCGCGAATTCAATGACAAATTGAAGTAAAGTGCTTGTCTCAAGTTCAGAGGTTGCAAAAATAAAGTGAGTGAGTCCAGTAAGTTTAAATGTGTGCCAGTGCGTTAAGTTTACGAGTGCAGTGGATATGCAAGTGTATTAAGTGGCAAGTGCCACGATTTTTTGTGGGGCAAGTGCAGTGATTGTACTAGGATAGTAAATGTACGACTGCCTAAATCATGAACGTGAGATGACAGTGGACGTGCCAGTGCAGTAAACAGAGAAACGCCGCCATGATTGTACGAGTGATATAAATGTTATTATGTTGTTATAACAGAACACTCACTGAAAGAGGCATTGTAGCACAACGTTAGCGGATTTGTGTATATATATATATATATATATATATATATATATATATATATCGCAAATCTGCAAGCGTTGAGCTATCATATACATGATATGAGTCACCTGGCTCAATCCAACGCCAAATTTCAAAGTAAATATGTACTGTCATTGTGGCTGCTTGCTATTAACTCGTATTGAGCAATGTGATTTATGTCAATCCACGTGATAGTAACGTGACTCAAAAAGAGTATGAAATATGCAGTTGTTCTTTCGTAAACAGCTCACCTGTCGATTGAAGATGAGAAACTCTGAGTCTCCGCTTTACACTTTTTATAATTAATAATACGTGGTGCCTTCAATAAGTTTCCTGACTTTTTTGTACAGGCATTTAAATTTGTCGTAGACACTTGAAAATTCAGTGTGTTATTGCTATACATCTTATGAGATGACTGTCCAATTTTTATGACTTCAGATTTAAATGAACAGCTACAACAGGAATTGGAATATACCCTACTTAAGCCTGATTGTCACAGCCGGTGAATTTCAAAAATGCAATCTGACATTTTAGAAGAACGATATGCAATACAATTGTGTTTTAAACTTTGAAAAAATGCCACAGAAATGTATAGAATGCTTCAGACTGCTTTTGGAGCATCTTGCATGAATCGAGCATCAGTTTTTGAGTGGTATAAGAGATTCAAGGAAGGCAGGGAGTCTGTGTGGGATGATGAGAGGTGTGGGAGGAGTGAGAAAATCAATAGACCAGAGTTGATTGGCCAAAGGGTAAGGGTTAGGATTACTATATTGAGGTTTTTCGGGAGTTCAGGAAGAGATTCCGTCGGAAGAGACCAGCACTCTTCAAATCGGGCAGTGGCATGGAGTTGTCGTCTGGTGCATTGTCCTGGTGTAAACACCAGGACAATGCACCAGGACAGTCCACAACTCCATCCTTGTCACAGACTATTTGACCAAGATGGCCATCAAGACAGTTTCTCACCCTCCCTATAGTCCAGACCTTGCTTCCGGTGACTTTTGCTTATTCCTTAATCTGTCGTTATGAGACAATTGAGATGAAAGGTCATTGACACGCTCACACGAAAGGACTTCCATGGGGCCTTCTAGAAGTTGTTGGAACGGTACAACAAGTGCATTGCAGCCGGAGGAGATTACATCGAAGATGACTAGAGTTTCATATGCGTACTATCAATAAAAGTCCCCATACGAAAAAAGTCCGGAAACTTATTTAATGATCCTCGTAAATGCTTTACATTTTTATGCATTGATTAATGACTCGTTTTGATGGTCTGGATGGGCTTTTGGCTTTAATATATATATATATATATATATATATATATATATATATATATATAGTAAGGTGCTTTAATAAATCTGACACAATTATAAATTATAAAGTAAATTTTAATCTTAAATCCTCAACTTATTGTTTTCCTTTTATGTGTTTAATATTCAGCTGTGAATTCAGCTCATTGACAAGGGGAGAGATTTGGGGGAAAAATGTTACAAGAGATCGTGCAAATGTCATCCATGCTGAGAGGTCTCTGAAAAATAATAGCACTTGTTCCAATGGGCCCTTTTACCCTTAAAAGGATAAGGCAAAGTTCATTGTTTACCGTTGACGGAAGCAAAGGAAGCGTGTTTATATATTGAGATAATGCTGAAGAATACTTTTTGGATAAATGTTGTTTTTTTTATTTGTAATGTAATGATTAGTTAGTTGATTGGTTTTACGGTATGTCGATATTTGTGGGGCCATTTTATACCAATGCCTGCTTAACAATTATGGTTTCCAAATCATATACAATACAAACTCAATCTTCATAATCATTTTAAACAGACAAATACTTCATACTTAGCTACAATATAAATGTTTTAATAGCTAATGTATAAATGTTGCTCAAAACCATTTTGACATAATCTCAAACAAATCTATGTCTCATATATGACCCTATCAGTCAATACCACTCCGTGTCAGAGTATAAGTGAGAGTAATAGCAACGAAGGAGTGACGCCACATTCCTCAGAGCTCCAGGTCTAGAACTTCGCCACTGGATGTAGTTAAATGGCTAGTCTAGAATTTATTTATTTTGCAAAACAAATATTTTCAACATAATCTCCTCTAGTGTACTAAATTCAGTGATGAATATTAATTACTAATTATATTTTGGTAAAAAATTTTTTTCATTTCAGCTGATTTTATTGAAGTTTTTATAACTATTCAGTATTCAATAGTTAGAATACAGCATACCTTACTCTTTAGAAATTATAATGAGTTGGCTGACCATGAACGAAGATCTCTACAGTATTATTAAGTTGGACTTAAAAATACTTTATTTTCTAAGTTTTAATACTGCTAGTCTAACAAAAATCACATTACAATGTGTCAATCTTTATTTAAAAAAAAAACTAGATCACTACATATATGTTGGTTGTTTGTTTGCTATAAATGTCGCTGGTATACAGTTCAATATGGTAATTTTATTCAAATTTGTAAAAGATTTAGGTGATTTCGTTCATTTTAGAGAGACACTTCTTCATCTTTTATTATAAGGCATGTCAAACCATGTTGGGTTATTTTATGCCAAATCGGTGGAACAGTTGCAGTCTCTAATTACATCTGAAACAAAAACGTATCTTCAATGATTTTCAACAAGTAAACTCTTAAATTTTGTCAGAACCATAAAAGTTACGAATGAGGTCCACGAAAGAAAAAAAAAGAAACAAAAAGAATCCGAAAACAAAATCATATTGACTTTCTTTATGATAATTTCTTTTCGAACCAACTAACTTAAGTTTTTCTGCTAAGTCAAGTAGACCCTTATATTATGGACGGCGGGTACTGTTAATACTGCTTGGACACTACAAATACATCTGGCAACTTGCTTCGAGTTGCTAAGGGACCACAGTCTGACTTGGCTGCTTTCATTCCTTGTCCAACTGCCAACTGCTCACTGTTCTGACCGCAACTCGAAATTCCTCGCGGTTCACTTGCTAATGCCAACTATATCAGAGGTGGAATAGACTTTTACTTTGCAGCGCTATGTGACCAATGGCCAACTGCTACTCTAGATTTAAACTCCATAGCTGAATTTATGTGATTTGACTTCCGGGAACCCACCTACTCGCTTTTCTCACCCAGGAACAAAGATAAGAAAAATAGATTATTGTCGTCTGACCTCTGATCGTACTTGCACCGAAGAATTCAGTTGATTACAGACATTAAAACATTAATACTTTCATTTCTGTCGAGGAATCCTTCTATTTTATTATCTGGCTTTTAAAACTTTGCCAATCTCCCAAACTTATTTAGTTATCCTATTAATAATATAATAGTATACATCAATGTAAATACACGTATGCATATACGCTACGTCTATTCTTTTAAGTACTCACATAAAAATGCTAGCACCTACATACATTTACATTAAACCTATGCATATACATATTCAGACGGATACGCTTGGACTTGCATGCATTACGTTATTGCACCAACATACATATATATTATTGTATCTACATTATGGTACCTACATGCACCGATGGATAGAATTGCTTATTGTCTCACAAATTAAGCAACAGAATTTGTAAATAAAGAATTCGCTTCTGACAAGAATTGAACGATCATCCTTGAGAAATATGTTTAATTTGGACAGCATCTAAGCGATTTGGCCATGGAAGCCAAACAGCGGAATAATTGATCATTTTTCCCAATATGAATTACTCATGTTTTTGGTAAACAATGAAAATCGAACTCACTACTAGAGTAGTGATTTGACAGACTAGTTTGTTAATTACTGCTCTACACTTAGTTCACTCAGGTACTCAGTGAGAATCAACTCCACTACATGTGGGACGAACATTAAGCGACTAGATTACATCTCTTGGTATAATGTCAGTAAGACATGCTAGTAAACCTAGTTTGACTTTCACTTGGTGCACCATAATTATGACTCTGAACAAATTAAGTTCAGCTTAAGAAATGACAATTTTTCAGATAATCTATAAAAAGAATAAAAAATAAATAAATAAATAAATAAATAATAATAAATAATAATCAAAACACTGTTTAAAAAACTGAACTAAACCTTTTATGACAGCAAAGATAGGATCTCACAACATAATCTATAAACAAATATATTCGGGGACAGAAAAAAATTATGAAAAAATGGATGTTTTCTTCTCTGAGAGGCAAGAAAAAAATGATCTATGTCTTCAAGTAAAAGGGTTACTTTGTTCCCGTTAAACGAAGCTGATGTAGAAAGGGTCGCCTTAGCAGAGAAAATTGAATGAAAAAAAACTGGAGTTTGTTCTCATCTCTTTTATTAATCCGTTTTCTGAGCTTATTCAAATGAAAATGAAACCTGTCAACCAGAGTTGTTTACAAAGGCCACAGAAGATTCTTTTCCCCAGGAAAATAAGTAAAGATAAATAAGTCTTGGACAAACTTTTTTATGCCTTATTTTTTCAATGCAGATTTCATTAGAGAACAAAAAAAGTTTTCGTTAAGGAGCCAAAGCATAATCCATTTCTAGTTTAATTGAATGGTTTTAATGGTGTGTCAACTCGTTGAGATTTATTTCAATGTTCATACTCATATATTTGTGTAGTTAAGAGTTTTTCTGCACAATTATATTTCAAGTATTCCTATCTAATACTAATAAGTGTATGGATCTGAGAGTAATGTCAGTGCAGCGGTACTCCACTCCCCCCAGATTTCCCAAAAGGGAGGTTCAACATCAGGTTAAGTTTAGTTTCTAGTTTAAAAAATTTATGTCTTGATGGTTCCAATAAATCTAGAAACTGAGTTGTTAGTTACTTAACTTATTTGGTCAACAACATTATTAATAGATTTATAAATACGAGGATCATTAAATAAGTTTCCATACTTTTTCGTATGGGCACTTTTATTGATAGTACACACATGAAACTCTTGTCCCCTTCGAAGTAATCTCCTCCGGATGCAATGCATTTGTTGTACCGTTCCAAAAACTTCTGAAAGGTTCCATGGTAGTCCTCTTGAGTAAGCGTATCGATGACTTTCGTCACAGCCACTTTCGTCTCCTCAATTGTATCATAACGACAGCCTCTGAGCTTAGGGAATAACCAAAAGTCACGGAGAGCAAGGTCTGGACTATGGGAGGCTGAGGAACTGACTTGATGCCCATCTTGGACAAATAGTCTGTGACAAGGATGGGGTTGTGGACTGGTGTATTGTCCCGGTGGAAATGCCACTGACCTGATTTGAAGAGTGCTGGCGGAATCTCTACCTGAACTTCCTTAAAACCTCAATATAGTAACCCTATCGCTAACCCTTTGGCCAATCAACTCAGGTCTATTGATTTTCTCACTCCTCCCACACCTCTCATCATCCCACACAGACTCCCTGCCTTCCTTGAATCTCTTATGCCACTCAAAAACTGATGCTCGATTCATGCAAGATGCTACAAAAGCAGTCTGAAGCATTCCATACGTTTCTTTGGTACTTTTTCCAAGTTTAAAATAGTATTTTATTGCATATCATTCTTCTAAAGTGTCCTCACGTCTAGATTGCATTTTTAAAATTCACCAGCTGTGACAATCAGTAGGGTGTGTTCCAATTCCTGCTGCAGCTGTTCATTTGAACCTGAAATCATAATAATTGGTCAGTCAGTTCATAAGATGTATAGCAATAAGATACTGAATTTTCAAGAGTCTACGACAATTTTAAATGTCTATACAAAAAAAGTCTGGAAACTTATTGAAGGCACCACGTATGTGACTTTATTCGAATAGCCCGCAGAAGATGATAAGTCACTTCATTTACTGTGGGATTATTGGATTACAGCACAAGTCTTTCACATAACCACTAGAGATTCTTGTAATGATGCAGAAAATCAGGAAATACGAATGGTTCCGTGTCTTGAACTGATGTAACCAATGGGCTTATTTGAGCTGGATTATATCTACCTTTGATATCAAGTAATACATACCTTTACCAAATTGTAACAGAGTTTAGCAAACGAGTGTGTCTACTGAAAGCCTAAAATTATAGGCTGCATAAATCCCCACCCCGATACGTGTATACTGACCGATGTACCCTCGTCTTAACCGAGGCAAATGGTTAAAACCCTCGCTAAATTCCTAACCAACATTAGACTCCTCGATTAGTGGTGGAGCACAGGACTACCAAATAAAAACACATATGGCTAATTCAAATTAAAAAAAAGCAAAACTTCTCTGAATACGATTAAGAAATGAAACATTAACTGAATTTCCTTGGTTCATCATAATTGAATCCCCAGAAGAAATACCTTTTGCCAAACAGTACCCCTTTATGATTAAAATGGTTGCATCGACCACAGAAAACGCGAACGGCGAAAAAATTAGAAGCAAACGTTTACTTATAGTAGTAGACAAAAAGAAGCGTGTCGAAAACCTGATTAAAATGAAAACCTTCCAAAACTTGAAGTTCAAAATTTGCCCACATGAAAAACAACACGTCAAATGGAGTTATCGGAAACAGGGAGTTATTACTAATTAGACTACAAGAAATAAAAATAATTCTAAAAAAGCAAGGAATCATGAACTACAAAAGAATTACCATCAGAAGGTGAGAAGAAATACTAACTTACACATACATTTTGGCATTCAACAAATCCATAATTTACAAGGAAATGAAATAGGATACTGCCTCAAAAGGTTAAAACAGAACATCCACGCATCGTTGAGGTGGTCATCCAACATGTTTAAAATGTAGCCAGAAAGACCCAAATCACATAGAGGAAGATTATTCCAACGAAATCAAATGCTACAACCCCCAAAAGAACCACCTCACTTTTTCAAGAATTGGAAAGATCTACAAAAGAGAGAGGGAATTAATGAAAGTGAAATATAGAAGAAATATAATATTTCTTGAAACTTGAAAAATAGTGGAATTCTATATAAAAGTTAATACCTTCGTCAATGTAACACAAAAGTCAACTTTAATCAGCAGTGATAACAACAATCAACCAAATAAATTCAGAAGTCTCATCAAAAATGTAGGGCAAAGTCACCCAAATTACTGGCTAAAATTTTCAGAACAGTTAAAAAAATAGAATCTCCTGAAATCTTACAACCAGAACAATTAAACAAAAAGAACAACAAACATTGATACTTTTTTCAAAGAATATATAGAAATCCAAAATCTTCTAAAATAAATACCGTATTACAAAAATTACCAAGATCACCAATTCTAAAAATAGATAACTCTCACAAAACCCATATCTAAAATTTAAAACTAAACACCAAAGCAAACAATGAAAAACTAAAACGCATTTTAACAACCTCAATAAAACTCGAAACTTCCCAACTATCCAAAATAAATAATGCCCACCTAACAGTACACGAAAAACGACTGAAAAATCAAGCCCCTACACATCTCAACTCAGAGACCCCTGAACATCAAAAATAGATTCTAAAAAAGACTAAATAAGGAAGATATATTTATATAAACAAGATTTGGCCCGAATAAATAAAAAGTCATAAACAAAATAATCAAATCTAACCGCCGTAGTTCTACTTTTGATATGGTATGAATGTACATCATTGTATTTCTTTTAATATCTTCATATGTAAACCTTTAGATAAATATTTAGTTTAGGAAACAATTGAAAGTCTGGTGAGTATGGAGACTGTTACACTTGCACTATCTCGTGTTTTGCAAAAACATTTCGTTAAAAATCGAGTTCGGTTAATTTAGCACTGACTTGTCTAGATGTTGAGAAATCATCACAAAATTATTTACATTGTTCAGCTGAGCACAAGTCTTCATCTAAATTCTAAAATAAAATAATTAATAACCATCAAGGGTCGTGTTTAAGGAAGACTTAATTCAATCCAAAAGAACCATTTTTTGTTGATTTGCTTCTTTCCATCTCTCATAACACCATTAGCTTGTAATTAGATGTAACCTACATAAACGCCAGACAATTGTCGATTTAGCAGGTTCTTTATTTTATCTACTTTGTTATATTCAGTTTTCAAATCCATTTTATTTTATTCTCTCTCTCTCTCTCTCTCTCTCTCTCTCTTTCTCCCTTTCTTTCTCTCTCCCTCTCTGTCTCTCTTCCTTTCATCTTCGGCCTTCAACTATTTTGCCTTTTTTTATGTCTTACCAATTCCCAAAATTTTCTTCTCCCTTTTTTATTTTGCTGTTTATTTGTTCTTAATTACTTTTTCTTTGCTTTCTTTTCTTTTCTTTTAATCTCTGTCTTCGATTCTCTACTCTTCTTTTTGCCAGTTTTTCTACATCATTTCAACTCGATTCTTCTTTCTCTTTTTTTTTTTTTTTTTGGTTTTCTTCACATTTTCTTTGCTGCAGCAACAACTACATCATGATTATTATCTTACATTCCTCATCCCCACCACTTTCTGCTTCTGCTTATGCGTCGTTCATAAATTATACCATAAGACACTTCATGATTAATTGTATCTGGAAGGATGACACAATGCCTTGTCACCTGCGCAACTCAATATCTGGTAGGATAGGATGATCACGAAATCTAAGCACGCTTGAAAAATCTTTTTTTTTTTCTTTTTTACTGTCTTGAAAGATGTCTAATTAGTATCAATCGACTATCTGATAAGAAATTAAAAATGGATGTTTTGAGACCTTGGAATTACAATGTTGCTTTACTGGTTTAATAAATATTGAATGTAAAGAAACACGAAACTTGACTTCCATGTGGATGGGAAGGACCTATCATACGACTTCTTTCATAATAGATAAGAGAGCCCAGAAACACTTCAATTCAATAAATGACCAAGGTGGTCAACAAACAAGTATATATATATATATATATATATATATATGTGTGTGTGTGTGTGTGTGTGTGTGTGTGTGTGTGTGTGTGTGTGTGCCGACAAATCTTTGGCAAATCAAAAGTTCAGAATTTTCCATTTGTGTCTTTCATAACACACGACACAGTGGCATACTCACACATTTGCTTAGTCTTATATAATCTCCACTATACTCCTTCTCTCTCTATCTCTTCCCCCCTCTCTCTCTTACTTACGATATTGCTTCCGTTTTTTTATCAAATTAATTTCTTTCTAAACTAAAGATACCAGGATTTCATGATTTCTAGTGGAAGATTATATAATCAAAACAGATATTGTTAGGCATTATTTATTATCAAACTCTACTGCACTAAAACTCTTAAACCAAAACTACAATCGCATGAATATAAATAGAGTACTGAATTTTAGCTTTTTTATTGTTGCGGTCCCATAGTCACTTATAAACTACGGTCCTTGCACCAAATCTGACCTCATTTTGATATGTGATAAAATCCTGCCTACTTTTTTGGATATGTGACGTTGATAACAAAAATGCTTGTTTTTTTTTTTGTTTTTATTTATTCATTTATTTTTTTGGTGGAGTTTTTTTTTTTTCACTAACTTTTTTCTCAACTTTTCATCTTCGCCTCACCGCCCATCATCTAAAAACTGCCGATTCCTCGTTGGGAAGATTGTCAGTGGTCGTTCACATATTTCTAATTATCGTGAAATAGTTTGTATTGTGTTACATAGTACGAGTATCGGCCAGTAATTCTTGACCAAAATGATTATGAGAAATGGATGTCTTTTTTCCGAGGGTACTTGAAAAACTTAACACAATCGATATTAGATCCAAAACTTTTCTAATACGACCAACTTCCAAAAATGCTTGTCGTGCTTAATAATTCCAAATTACTTCCGTTTTGATTGTGTCTAGAAATAATATCCCTGTATCTTAATATGGTTTTAAATTATTTCTTTTATTTAAAAAGATTGTTTGGTGTGTACTTACTTGTTGACGATATTATATACACATTTGATCTCTTGAATATATCAAAAGGAAACTATTTGATTTTTGTGGTTTTTACTCTGGAATTGAAAGTTTGTGTGTATGGGACCAGTACAAAATAGATTTTCTTCACTTTCTCAAAAGAACTGACTTTAATAAGAATTTTTGGAATTGATAGTTAGCCTCTTTTGAACCTATAAACACAATATTTCGTGTTCAAGGAGATCTCATCAAATATTAAAACATTAAAGGCAATCATCCAACGTGTTTTACTTATTGATTGATTTTAACGGCATATCAATCTGTTCAGGGTTATGTTATATCTAGAGTTTCGGGAACCTCGTTCATCGGACTTTTTTGTATGATTTCAAAAAAATTTTGTTTTTCTCACTGTTATAGGGTTTCAAATACCTGATAACAATTCATAGTGAATAACTATAGCTTTCAATTAACTTCTTAATGCAAATAATTTATAGCTATATATCAAGTATTCCTATCGAATAAAAACAATCTTTAAACAGGTCTATTGGGCCCATAGATAGAATTCTAACGGGTACAACAACTCCGAGATTAGAGAAGACCTGGAAGTAATGTTAACGAAGAGATACCCTTCACCACCCAGGTCTCCAGAACTGGGGTTTCCTCACTGTATGCAATTGACTGTCATAGCCAGAACGAAAAGAATTGTCCAGAATCTGATGCATACATAGCTATGGAGAACCACACTGGATTGTGAGATACCAAGCTCGCTTGATACTCTTTAATATTTTCGTACGTGCAAGTTTACAGCGCCTATATCGCGGGATTAAAGAAGTTAAAGTTGTGAAAAGTACCTAATGCGATCGTAGTATTTTGTGTGCAAGCACGTTAGGCATTGCTTCATTCTGCATGTGATTTAAAAGCTGCACAGGCAAACGTGCAACGTTGTCTAATTCATGAACTTTACGAGTTCACACTGGCCAGTAATGCCGTGGAAGCCACAAAAAGCATTTGTTGTGGGAAAAGTGAAGGCGAAGATTATTATTATTAGTAACCAGATCGATGAAGAAATTTTGCTCTGGTTGCAAGAACTTCGACGATTACGTAAGGTCTAGGAAGCCTAAAACGGTGGATTCCGAGTCAGTGCCCCAAGTTATGGCGGTAAATCTGACGAGTTGCACAAAGGAAGTATCAGGCGAACTCTGTTTCTCAAAGTCCAATCTTATTCGTCACGTTCACAATATCGGTAAAAGCATCTGGTGCTACCGGATTGTTACCAAAATATAGCAAAACTTTTGACTCACTCTAACATAATAATGATGTTCTTACATCAGCATCAATAATGATCTTGTTTCTAAAAGAATGTTTTCGGAAATGACTGGTGAGTCCTATCCTTGCACGGAATTCTCTGACACCTGATGTGTATTTTTGGCTCCTTGCTTACATTAATGTCATTGCTGCTCTGGCTTTTACCGTTGCACGCTTGTCTTCAGTTGCTGTGTTGCCACGTTGATCAACAATTCTGTTTGTCAGGCTACGCCAAAAGATTCCGTCTTTTATAGCACATTGATCTCATTCTCTCGTTTTCACTTAAATTCTTTCTTTTACCCTCCTCTCTCTCTCTCTCTCTCTCTCTCCCCGTCTATCTTTTTATCTCCGTCTCTGTCTCTCTATCGTTATTCTTTTTCTTTTCACACTTCCTTTTCTCTTAAGGACGATTTCCTCTTTCCCTACAAAAATATCAAAACATTCCTTAAAAAAGAAAACAAGATTAATGAAAGCAAAAATGTATGTTTATATGAATGCATATTTTGTTTTAAGATACGCATTTATGTAAATACACATTTTTTAAACTTTATCTTCATTATCAACACCATTTCAAGACGATCATTTTATTTTTATGCTTTTTGTTTCATTGCACAATTCTGAAATAAATGCGAGTAATCCATTTACTTTGTTTTCGTTTTTAGACCAAATATGAACACATATGAACACATAGATAATAAATCACAAATCCAAATATTTTAACTGCTTTTTTGCGATCAACCCATACTACTACACCCTCTTGACGAAACTCAAAAGCGCTGATTGCATCCCCAGCAGAGGGATATGATATTAAGCAGCATCTGAATGTAGTGCTCAAGTTCTGTAGTAAGTCTAGAGTACCATTACTTCCAACACGGATTTAATTTTTCGAGCAAACATCAATTCTGTTGGTGACATGCCGGATCTAGTATTAGGATTTGGCGTAATTCTAAAGATTCTCAGAAATTGCTGCAAAATTTTCTCATCTGACTCCTCCTCCCTCTGATCTTTTAAGAGCCCTTTTGAACGTGTCAACAAAGCGTTCCGCTTGTTCATTCGATCTTGGGTGATATGGAGGCGTTGTGATGTGTTGTATTTGTAAGGACTTGCAGAAAGATTTGAATTCACTTGACGTGAACTGCGTCCCGTTGTCTGACACAATAGGTTCAGGTACGGCAAACCTTGAAAAGATTTCATGCAAGAAATGTATTACTACCGAGGTAGTTGGTCTTCTACATTTCCGTATTTCAGGCCACTTGGTATAAATTTCGACGACCACCAAATATTAAATGGCTCAGCGAAATCTAAAAGTAAATGTAACCACGGAATTTCTGTTTCGAGCCAAGGTTGGAATTTATTCGGCAAGGACTTCGCAAGCAGAGCACAACCTCTGTATGATTTAACCAAGTTTTGGATGTCTTCATCCATTTTCGACCAGTATGTGTAGTATCTCATCAGGGATTTAATTCTCGAAATTCCCGGATGACCATAGCGGAATTCCTTTAACATACGTTTTCGTAATTAGGTAGGAATTACGATTCTAGCAGCATATATCAGTACACCATCACGTATTGAAAATGCGTTACTTTCATTTATCTTTCTATTTGTGCCTTTGTCTGTAATTTGATCCTTCATTTTAGATATGAAGTTTTCGTTCTGCGACTCAAGTCTCATTTCTTCCAGAGTTATTGGTAACTCTCTTACGGTATTATGCAAGACATTTTTAATCTCATTTTCAGTCTTTATTGCCGCAATCGCTGAATGTTCAAGTGGTTAGCTGAATTTTGGAATTAAGACAGTCCATCTGCATGGCTATTTCATGGAAAAGCTTCCTTTTCGATATGGCTGTAATTTTTTTCAACCACTATTAAAGATCCCGATGCATGCACAGTTGGCTAAGTCGTTCCATCGACATATTTGAATAATATTACTGTTCTAATTCCTGAATCACTTGCTTCTGATGCAACGACAATGTTTAATTTGGGATCAAAATTCGTTAGTGATAAATCAGTCGTTAGGGCTTTTTTGATCTTTTCAAACGTATTTTGGTATTTCTTTGTCAAAATATATTTAGCATCTTTTTTTTTTACTAGGCATTTAAAAGTGCTGTTAACTCATGCATATTTGGTGTATACACATGGTTGTAGTTTACAAACTCTAAAAATGCTTGCAATTTTGTTAAATTAGCCAGAGCGGACATTTCTTTAATTGAGCTTGATCAGGCAGGATCTTGACATCAACCCTTTTCGTCAATAACTTGTCTCATATACGTTATTCTGAACATAAACAGCACACATTTTGTTTCAATAATTCTGAACTCATATTCTTGATTCTTTCGAATATTATTTTTATGTCTTCCACATGTTGGTGTCTTGTTTCATTTTTAAGCAGAATGTCATCAAGAAATGCTTGCGTACAATCCAACCCAGCGAGCATTGTATCCATACTCTGTTGGAAAATGTTCGGTACTACTTAAAAAGGGAAACCGTCGAAATTAAATAATCCTTTAAGAGTATTAATAGTAGTTTCGAACACTCTTCTTCTATCAATATTTGTTGGTAGGAATCCAACAAATCTAACTTAGAAAAGATTTTCAGACCATTTAGTTTGGCGAAAATTTCTTCTGGACTTGGTAATTATAATTTTGCAAGCTATCATTAAACCCCGTTAAAAGATCGGCACATATGCGGATTTTCTTATTCTTTTCTTCACGTTAACAGTCGGCAATGCCCATTTAGAGTGGTTTACTTTGGAAATGATCCCTACATTCTCTAATCTTTCCATTTTCTTATTGATTGAATCAAAGGCCGCAAAAGGTACACTTCTTTTCAGTTTGAATTCAGGTTCTGCATTTTCTTTAACTTTAAATTTCGCTTTTGCTTTTGTACACGTCCCAAGACATTCTGAAAAAACTTCTGGGAATTTTCTTTTTAATTCAGTTTTGATTTTTTTTTTTTTGCCGTAATATGTGGCCGTTTTTACTTGGTTACTGAATGAATTGATTGGCAAGTCCCAAAGATTGAACAAGGCAATACAAGAAGGCAACAAATTCGTTGTGTTTTTTAACACAAGTACCAATGATTTTTTTGTTTTTTCCACGAAAGAAAAGTTACAGACGAATTTGCCTAAAAAATTTAATGTTCTTCCTGACACACCACAAACAACTTTTCTCCAAGCCAATAAACTAGGTTTACCAAGTTTTTTTCCAAGTCTTTTATGAAAAGTAACTATAGTTATATCGGACCCTGTATCCAATTGTAATTTCATTTTTTATATTCTTAATTTTAACAAAAACAATTTTTCTCTTCGGAGGCGTTTCGTTTGAAAATTTGCAAATATTTTCTTTTCGCTTGTTGACTTTACTCAATGTTTTTACTTTGTTGACATACGTTTTTTTTATTTCTCTTCCATTTTTTGGATTTGCAATAAGTATTCTTATGTCCTATTCTTCCACATTGGTTACATTTTTTGTTTCAAAAGAAACACTCTTAAAATGCTTACCACCACATCTGTGGCAAGTATTAGGTATTGAGGTGGGAGGTCATTGTAATTTTTTACTTTTTCGCAGCGAGTTTAAAAACGTTTTTATTTTTCCTTAGATGGTCTTGATTGGAGTTTATATTTAAATGTTTACATTTTTCCTTAGAAAAATATAAAAACATTTTTCAACTCGCAACCAAACGAAAAAATTGCCATAAATTCCAATCAAGACCATCTAAGGAAAAATAAAAACGTTTTTCAACTCACAGCGAAAAAATAAAAAATTGGGCAGTCGAAATGAATTTGTGAAACCTCACTCTCCCCAATTAAAGCGGTGTCTAGTTTTAAATTCACCATACGCTGACATTTTTCTGCTATTTTTTAGAGGGTTAATTTTAAATCCATTTCTTCTTTAGTTAAAATCTTAACTCTTTTTTCAGCGTCCTTATTTGAACGAATATCAGACATTTAAATGAGTCGGAAGTTAACTCATTTAATTTAAAATTCTCACATTCTTGATTGACGACTCCTACATAGGTGACAAAATCGTCGTCGTCACATTTTACTAGATTTAGAAAATTTCACTGTGCATTGAATAATGAAGTTCTGTCTCAAAAATCTTTCTTAGTATTCTAATGGTTTCTTCAAAATTTATTTCGCCTGGCTGTTTTGGCAAAATAAAATTGATATATTTTTTTCGAATTCGACGGTTTCCTTAATAATAATCGGTCATTTTTTTCGTCATTCCAATGTGAACAATCTTTTTTGAAGATGCCTTTGTATCTTCTATAATAGGACTGAAAAATGAACTCCTCGTCAGTATTATAAATAAATTCGCTAATAGAAAACCAACTATTGTTAACCAACATTTTGAAAAACATTTGTTGTGGTTTCTCTAATTGGGATTGTTGCCTCAGCAGTTCTCTATGCTCTTGTAAGTGTAATTCATGTTGTTTCTTTTACTATTCATATTGGTCTTTTTGTAATTAACCCTTTGCTATTCATATTGGTCTTTCTTTAATTGAACCTTTGCTATTCATATTAGTCTTTTTGTAATTGACCCTTTGCTATTCATATTGGTCTTTTTGTAATTGAACATTTGCTATTCATATTAGTTTTCTTGTAATTGAACCTTTGCAGTTCATATTAGTTTTTTTTTTTTTTTGTAATTGAACCTTTGCTATTTATATTGGTCTTTTTGTAATTGAACCTTTGCTATTCATATTGGTCTTTTTGTAATTGAACATTTGCTATTCATATTAGTCTTCTTGTAATTGAACCTTTGCTGTTCATATTAGTTGTTTTTTTTTGTAATTGAACCTTTGCAATTTATATTGGTCTTTTTGTAATTGAACCTTTGCTATTCATATTGGTCTTTTTGTAATTGAACCTTTGCTATTTATATTGGTCTTATTATAATTGAACCTTTGCTGTTCATATTGGTCTTATTATAATTGAACCTTTGCTATTCATATTGGTCTTTTTGTAATTGAACCTTTGCTATTCATATTTGTCATTTGTAATTGAACCTTTGCTATTCATATAGGTCTTTTTGTAATTGAACCTACGCTTCTTGCTGTTGTTTTTGGAGTGCCAACATTTAAGTTATGATTAGTTTCTACTCGTTTATTTTCCTTGTACTCCGCTGAATATTTCAATGATTACACGTAGGATACTTATATTTTCCTCTGTAGTTCACGTATAAGTTCGAAACGATTCCTTGCTGCTACTTATTGATCTGTAGTGTGTCGGGGCGGGTCGATACTTTATAATCTCTTTACTCTCGTACATTGCCGAATACTTAGAATGGAAAGCTAACGCAATACTGACTCACAATGCTACATTTCACCGTAAACAATCAGGATGAAGAAAATCGTCCAAGACATGTAAATAGTGAAAATAAGAGCTTATTTTCTCAAAAATTTTAACAGGTTTCAAAAATCAGAACAAGGACAAAGAAAAATAATAATCGAGTTAAAAAACATAAGATGTTATTAACTCTACGCATGTGTAATATCGATTGTAAACCTGCGCGAACAGATTGAGAGACAGAATAAGAAGTGTACCAAGGCTTGCGTTGAGATTCTTCAAAACCAGTTTTCCTTCTTGAGTGATTGCAAAACAAAACCAAGCAAAGACTAGAGTCTACCCTAATTATTTACCCATACCTACAGTGGGGAACAGATAGATTTATACCCTTCCTAAAGGAATTACTGTGAGGTTAAATGCAAACAGCCTCTTTCAGAGTTTGAAGAGACTGACACATATTGATAAATAAATAGATAGATAAGATGAGACACACTTACATTAAATAATATAGACAGATTAAATAATATACCATTATCTTATACAAAAGTCATTTTAGTTGATAAGATGAAAGACAATATTTTTGATATTGTCAATCATCTTTGCTCAAACTTTTAAGATGTTTTTAAATTACTCATTCAAATTTTGATTGTATTAAACTTCAAAAGAAAATAGTTCATATGTCTAGTTCCACAAAATGAGCTTCAGGATACACACACATGGTATTACACATGCGTAGAGTTAATAGCATGTGTGTGTGTGTGTGTGTGTGTGTGTGTGTGTGTGTGTGTGTGTATGTGTGTGTGTGTGTGTGTGTGTGTGTGTGTGTGTGTGTGTGTGTGTAAGAACTAAAATAAACGCCAGTGTTCTCATTTCTTCATTAAAAGGAACATATGTCTGCCAACGCTCATAACCCAGAATTTCAACATGGAATTTCTAATTTAAAATAAAATTTAACCCCAAGTTTATAACCACCATGTAATTTTGGTTCGTTTGATTAAGTCGCTTTTAATTTCACAACTATGTCTGCATGTTGGTTGTTTGCTAAAAGCTGTGTCCAGTAGATTCACAATGATATATTCATCGTGTGGTAAATTTACCGCTGGTAAATTCATCACATGGTAGATTCACCGCAGGTAAATACATCCAATCAGATTAATTGCTCTTATAATATAGGGTCTCCCTAACCCTTTAACTTTTTTTTATCAAATTTTTAAAAACAATGATTAAAATCTGAATTTAACCACAAATAATTTACTAGCGATAAATTTACCATATTATGAATTTACTAGTAATTAATTTACCTTATGATGAGTTTATCACATAATTAATTTACAGGACACGTATCTTTTGGTGTAAATGAAATGCAAAAATTCAAGAAAATGAACAACAAACCAAAAATAATCTAATAGTTAAAGTATTGAAAGCAAAATTAAAATCTAATGACATTATTTAATATTTTCCTTAAAGCATTTTTAGAATTTTCACACTATGGGATTTTAATTAGCTCTCATTTCATTAGAAAACAAAAAGGAAAATATGAAAAAACTACTCATCATAATTTTTTGATAATCATTAGAATGGAAACGTGGAGGTTTAGAATGGATTCAGAGAATTGAGTTCAAATTATACATACAATGTTCAATTTGTTTATGAAAGGTATGACCCTCCCAATAGCCTTACTCATGAATTATATCCTGCTGCTATTGGACGCTTACTGTATCCCATGAAGAGGATTAAGACCCCTCCCACCTTGCAATTTTTTTTTCTTGTCAACTACCAGTTGACACTGACTAATCCCATAATTCATTCTCCTCTATTTAGACTGTCATACACTTTATCAAGTTACTATATCTCATGCTCTGCAGACGCTTTATTAGCCACTTTTTTCACATTTCCATCTGATAATTGTATAAAACTCCTGATACTTAAAGTAATGATGAGTTTACAGTGTTCCTTATTCTAATATATATATAATCTTCAAAGGGAACTATATAAACTTTCCATTTAGTCAAATGATAATTTAGTTAATCATTTTTCAATATAGATATTATTCGTAATATTGATTCTTGAAATTTCATTTTAAACAGGCAATATTCAGCCTCGATCTAATTTTCGTGTTGTTAACCATTACGCTTATCCCAACGCTAAAGCTATATACTTGCAATATTCTTCAAATTGTGGTTAACAATGAAAACGTGGAATTATATATATATATATATATATATATATATATATATATATGCGTGTGTGTGTGTGTGTGTGTGTGTGTATGTGTGTGTGTGTGTGTGTGTGTGTGCGTGCGTGTGTGTGTGTTATTTATAATTTTTATTTTATTCATTTATTTATTCATTCATTGCCGTTGCAGATGCCATTTTGCGTTGTCACTAATTCCACAAGTTTTATTCATACCTTCTTACATCAGCGCGTGATTACACGTCACTATTCATTAATGATTAAATCACTCAATAAGTTAATTAAATCATTCAGTGGTCAGCAACAATGTTACATGCCTAAGTTAATGAAAATTAAAAGAAAGTTCGTTATTCATTTTTTTTCTTTATTAGCTTTTCAAAACTAACTTTAATTAATACTAGGATGAGTCAAAAGTTTTGCAAATTTTTGGCAAAGGTACTCACAATTCGGCAATTTCAGATTCTTTTACTGAGGCTGTGCAGATGACGAACTACACAGGACTATGAAAAGCCAATCTTGCCTGATCCTCCTCGAGTGTTACTTGCCGGGTTTGTCTCTGAGGTTTGAAGCACAGTCTCGGAATCCACAGTTTTGGGTCTCGATCACCTTGCAATCCGCACAAAATTTCCTCGCATTTAATCACTGTACAGTGATTAAATGCGCTTTCAGTTTTCGTACAATAAATATTTTTGGTTGCTTCCGCGGCTTTTAATTGCCCTGTCCGAAATCGCAAAGCATAGGTTTCCGAATTAGAATGCATTGCACATTCATCTGTGCAGCTTTTACATCCCACATAGAGTGAAGTAAAACACAGTGTGTTTGTGCACTAATTATCGAGATAATACCAACCACACGATTTACCTTTCACGGTCATGTGATATATTCGCTGCAAACTTGTGCGTACTAAAATATTACGAAACTTTTGAGTCATCTTAGCATTAGCAATACAATTCTTTCTTTTTTTTTCTCGCTAAAATGCTTTTTTTTATTTTCTTGTCTTTGTTGTTCTTTCATTAATTTTTTTTTTTTCAGTGAAGCATTGTGAATGACATCTTAATGAGAGTCCATCTTTCAACATAAAAATTCTTAGTTAAAACTTTCTGCTAATAAATACGCACTCCAAATTTAGTAGTTCGAGATCAAAACGTTTGGAAGACAACTATTATAGAAAACTTTAAAATTATAGAAAACAAATTAATGTAGAAATGAGTTGTTATAAAAAGAAATCGAAATTGAACATTTAACAGAAGTGTCGGTGGGGCTCAGAATACGCTGATTGACTCCCTTTGCAGAGAGGTAAGACTCCATGCAAAAATTGGAGTATTCTTGGTATAACACTAAACTCCATTTGATAACGAGGCTCCTATTATGAAGATCTGGGAAGTGTGGCGTACTTCTTCATTTCCATTATACGAAGGTTCATTCTAGCCTGAACCTTAAGGATTCTCATCTCTGTTTTCCTTTTTCAATGCTAAAGAACCCAGCCTACCTTAATATTTGTCTATAGCTAGGGGAACAAATGGATTCATGTTTTTTCAAAGAGTATTTGGTACAAAGTCAAGCGTAAATAACGTCCAGGATTTGAACTTGTATCACCGATTCCATTTCCTAGGACGATAACCATTTTTCTCGTAATGCCTTGTATGTAGTATATTTGTGTTCAAGGTAAATAGTTAATAAAGAGTATTTTTATGCTTAAGGAAGATTTAGATGATGATACGAAATAAACGCATCAATATTAAATACTTTATTTCTGATATCGCCTTGTCGTTGTGGTTTTGAATACGCTGACGACAAGACGTGTCTTGGAATGACATTAAACCACATTTGGGGTTGATTTTCTAGACCTGGGGAGTGTGGTGTACCCCGTCATTGATATTACTCCCTGGTCCACTCTGATTCAGTTGTGGTCATACCTGTTAGAGTCTCATCTATGGGACAAATAGACCTATTTAAGAATTATTCGTGTTCGAAAAGAATACTTGATGCCATATAAATGCAAATTATTTGTACTATATTAAATCAACTAAAAAGAATGATTCTGAAATCATCAGTGGGGATATTTTTTTTATCTTTGAACTTTTTTATCGAACATAAATTCTCTAATCATCAAAATGCCTGTTTTCAGTTTTGAGTCTAGTTTTTATTTTAGATAATTGAAACTACAATTATCATGTATCATTCCTTTTAAGTTCTTCATGGAATCGAGTTTCATCCGAGCAAATTGAAGAAAATGCGGGTTTACCATTTGCATATGATATTCATTGTACAACATTTTAAACATCGACTTGGAATTAACATACCCGGTCTAATCTAAAGACACCTTTTTTTTACTAACATATAGAAAACTCCTTATGGAAATTAATCTATATTGTAGAAATCATTTCTATTACATTCTTATTATGAAATAATTTCCAATGAATTTCTATTGTGAAATAATTTGTAATGAATTCTGGTCATAAAATCATTTATAATGCATTTTTATTGCAAAATCATTTCCAATATTTTTCTAAAGTAAAATCATTTCAAATAAATGTCAACTGTAAAATCATTTTCAAAGCATTCTTCAATCAAAATGTATTTCTAAGTAAAATTCTTTCAAGATTATTCCTATGATAAAATTATATTCAATTTCTTTTTTGATTTAGATTAAACCACAGGAGTCAAATCTTTATTGTCCAGTATAATCTATCATGTAAATGGTTTTGTAATGTTTCTCAAATCGATAAGTGTGCCTCCTAAATTATCTGACATCTGTGACCTTGTACCGTCAGAGATCCGATTGCCTTTTGCTATTTTCGTGTTTTTAAACATTTAAAATAGAATACATTCAATTTGTTCACTCGACATCGTCGGAAATTATTCAGTGTAAACTCTGAATTTCTATTTAAACAATCAAAATATTTCTTTATCCTGGATCCGTCAAAATAGTCTCACAGGTTTTGAAAAAGGTAATATAAGTCCTATACAAAATTTAATTCACGATAAGAAAGAACAATGTCTGTCATTTTGTTTAGTTCTTTAGTTCTTCACGATTATATCATTCAATTGTTTGCCCTCATGATTATATCATACAAATGATTGCCCTCACGATTATATCATTCAGTTGTTTGCCCTCAGGATTATATCGTTCAAATGTTTGCCCTCACGATTATATCGTTCAAATGTTTGCCCCTCACGATTATATCGTTCAATTGTTTGCCCCTCACGATTATATCGTTCAAATGTTTGCCCCTCACGATTATATCGTTCAATTGTTTGCCCTCACGATTATATCGTTCAAATGTTTGCCCCTCACGATTATATCGTTCAATTGTTTGCCCTCAGGATTATATCGTTCAAATGTTTGCCCTCACGATTATATCATTCAGTTGTTTGCCCTCACGATTATATCATTCACATGTTTGCCCTCACAATTATATCATTCAGTTGTTTGCCCTCACAATTATATCGTTCAATTGTTTGCCCTCACGATTATATCGTTCAAATGTTTGCCTCTCACGATTATATCGTTTAATTGTTTGCCCTCACGATTATATCGTTCCAATGTTTGCCCCTCACGATTATATCGTTCAATTGTTTGCCCGCACTCCTGAAGACTCAGCTGAATATTCTGCAGCACTCACCTAATCATTTACTTGGTTATGGCTGTGATTTTATGACGTATAAAATCTTTCAGTTTGTGCTTTTTATAAACATTTGAGTCTTTAGATATCACCTGGGGAAGTAATCACGATGATATAGATCTAGTTAATGAGTTGGCCATGGTGTGTCATCACATAGTGAGATAAAGCGATCTTGAAAATTTTTCTTTTAAATATTCCATCTCAGGTGTCAGTTCTAGCGACTCCATGACGGAAATTTTAAAATCTGGAAATCATTCTAGCATACACTCCAATCTCTCTCCTTCCATATCTCTCTCTCTCTCTCTCTTTATATATATATATAGTTTTCCATCTCTCTCTCTCTCTATATATATATATATATATATTGGGAGTTTCTAAAAAATTGATATCATTTCGTAATCTAAGAAGTTTATCAATCTCCGTTCAAATGATCTCAAATTTAAACAGCATGTGTAGAAATAAATCCAAATTCTATGTTTAGAGTGTTTTTTTCGGGTACACAAATGCTATTTAGTGAACAAGAAAAGACGTTTAGACTTTAAACATAAAATTTTTGTTTGTTTCTACACATACTGTTAAAATTTGAATATATATATATATATATATATATATATATATATATATATATATATATATATATAGATAGATAGATAGATAGATAGATAGATAGATATGTATAAGCACTAAGTGGACCCATTGAAATTCCAGTTATGGCGCCAATTAAAATTTTCCATTATATCGTGCTTCTGCTCTTGCAATTTCTATCAACTAATTTTCTCCCTTTTTATCCTTTTCATTTTTTATTGCCTGTCTATGTCTAGTACGAATATAGATTACTTTCATAATTAAAAACGAAAAAGAAAAAAAATGCACGAATTGTTTTAATGTACACACTCTTTTATTTTCCAATCTCTCGAGTAATAATTCAAAATATCTCAAAATTTTAAGACCTTTCCATTACTAACTGCCTTTTACTCATTCTCCTGATATCCAGTAAAGATTGCCATTCTTTCGTCTGCATCCTATCACTCTCTCTCTCTATATATATCTATCTATTTATCTCGCTCTCCCTCCCCCCTCTATCTGTCTATAGATCGATAGATAATCAATAGTTTTAAAATAATGTTTTTCCTACTACCCTGTATTTCATAACATTGAGAAATTAAGAGTAGTAAAAAAATGTGATTTTTTAAGATTGCTATATTTCCTCCTAAAAAGTATGGAACCCCTTCTTTACTACAGAAATCATACTGCATAATCTTATCTTTTATACTCTGAATATATAAACACTAAAGTGATATCCAAAACAAATATATATTTAAGTAATATATGTTGAATTTGAGTATAGTATATGAATTAAATACATCTTACCTTACTAACTCCGTGAATAAGACGAAGATTAGTAACTGTTTAATTACTCTGTTCCCTTCTCCAGCAGTGAATAATTAAAGTCGTATAGACCGAGAGACGTTCTTAGGAGATATTGAAAATAGTTTTCGCATTTCAAAGCATTGAAGACTTATCGTCTTGGTATCTACTTCATTGGCCAGAGTTCAACTGGACGTCGTTTCAATACCCAGCAATTATCAAGATTTGATATCAAGTTAAATGATCCACAAAACACCGCTTTGAAATGGGATGGACAGATTTGGTGTGACATATAAACATCTAAATAAACGAATGTTTTATTAAGCAGTCATGGCTAATTTTAAATACCCCTGCCAATACTTAAGAAGAGCTCAGTCCTAGATGAGTTGAAAACAGAAAATAGTATATAACGAATGGATATACAACACCTCCAGGTCATTTTTCGTCGCTCCTCTTATAGGATACAAATTCTTTTAAAACTTTCTAAAATAACCTCAGGTTTTATTTAAAATTAACCTTCTTGAGTTATTTAATGCCAAATCCATCCTTCTAGAAGGACAGTAGAGGTACTATTTAACACATAACTGGGAGGATAAAGGGGTTTATTCGTTTCCTAAGGATTATAGTCCGAAAGTGAACGTAATAGCGCAACTAGAGCTTGAACTCGCTTATTACGATTCCACAGTCGCTCGCTTAACCCATTACACCACAAAGACACCCCAAATAAAATAAATTTTCTTCATAAAATAGATATTTTCAAAGGGCATTAGCACAAAAGTGAAACGCTAATAACCTCATCCACGATTAGAACTTAGGTCACTGATTCCATTTCCTCCGACCATTATAATTGTTTTATATACAGTAAATTGTTAAAAGTCTGTATAATAATTGCTTTAGTGTATTATAATATATCATACAGACTTAATAAAGTTTGTATAAGTGCTTCAGTAAAGTTAGAATGGAAATTTTGATGGGATAAGTACTTGTAATTTAGTTGTAAGGCAATAGAACTTATAAGAATTGGCCTAGTCGAATTTTCTATTTGAAAGTTTCTTTTTAAAAGAAAAGTATTTGAGGGTAAATGTATATGGAAAATCTATGAACTTAGAAGTCTTCAAAAAGTTCTTGTAGAAATTATTAAAGAAGAGAATGTATATAAAAAGTGTTTTGCCATTGAAAACACAAAAACAATAATCAACATATGTTATTGTCGTGATTATCTCTTGAAGAAATGTCTGCTAAGTCCGTTACAAAATAGTTATTTAATTATTTTTGTTTATTTCCTTAAGAGTTGAAAAAGAACATGACAAGTTCTTTACAACCGTGAAAGACGATAGTTATGACGACGAACAAATTTGAATTACGAAAGTGAGTCAAAAGTTTTGCAATATTTTGGTAACCTGAGGCATAATTATAATTAGGTAACTCTGAATGTTTTTGCCGAAGTTGTGAAGGAGATGAAACACACTGTACTATGAGATACCGTGCTCACCTGATATTCTCCGGGTATTACTCGTCGTTTTAGGCCTACCTTGCTTGCCTCATTGTCTAGCGATTTAAGGGCGAAATTTTTTTACCATCTGGTTGATCAATTGGGGTCAATTGCATCATCAGTTTTCACCCGACAAATAATTTTGGTATCTTCGACGGCGTTATTGCCCAGTTCAAGTTCGTAAAACACAAGTTCCTTACGTTTCATATTCATTTGTGAAGCAATGCCAAAGTGTCAATGCACCAACTACCGCATTACTACATCAGCCTTGGACTAGTTTATACGCACGTACCAAAAAAATTGCAAAACGTTTTACTCAGCATTTATGCAACTCCAAATTAAAAAGAGAAAACAACATCATTCAATTTTTTTTTTTCATGTTTTAATCATCATTAACATTTCAAAATAAATTAAGTTCACAAAAATAAGACCGGAATAAATAGAAATGAACTATTTTCAATCATTCTGATTCTTCTTCACAGATAACAATTTTGGATTTGGATTTGTTTTAAAAAGGAAAGTAATTTTGTTTTATCATCGGTGACAAATTTGATTAAACTTCAGAACAGGAAATTTAATCAAAGTTATAATTGATCTCTTCTAAACGACTACCAATCTTGGAATTTCATGACACTTTTCAAAGAAAAGAAAGACTCTTAGGAAGCATAGAAATTCACAAAAACTAACCAGAGGTCACAGCAGCCGAAGTTGACCCTCAAATATTAAAATTTCATAAAAGTTTTATTACTCATAAGACCTACTGGTATGATTGTGGGTTTTATATTCCATTAAAGATGTTTATTCGTGGAAGTTATATGTGGAGTTTATTTTCAATAAGTGAATGGGTCTTGTGAGTGTAAGTCTAATTTTCAAGGTAATATAATATGACATCGAGAGATAGTGGTCCTATATACCCGTGGGTTGTAAATAACATCTACGGGTATGAGTCTTATATGCCAGTGGACTATTCTATCAAAGATGTATGGTTGGGGGTTTTATATTCCATCAAGAATGTGTATTTGTGGTGGATATCCACCAATTTATTTTATATGCAATCAATGAATCGGATCAGATCATGCGAGTAAATTTTCTGACTTTGATTTGTGGGGTTCTGATATACCGGTGGATCTTATTTGTCATTGATGCTTGGGGCTCTTATATGCAAACAATTGATGATGGTCTTATATGCCAGTGGATTTTATATAGCGTTGATGGTTGGGGTATATGATCCACTGGCATATAAGATCACCATCTGTAAGATCCATCCATTGATTGCATATAAAACCCAAGAATATATAAGACCTCAATCGCTTGTATATGCAATCAATGAATGGGTCTTATAAGTCGGTGTTTTCTATGTCTGTGGATTTTATATGCTTGTGTTTTGTATATAAAATCAATTGATGAGAGTCTTTTATGCCATCTATTCTATCTTTTTTTGCATTTTCGTTTTAAATCATTTGCAATAATCAATTTATTTTGATTTATACGAATCAATTTACTCATCGTTTTGTGTGTTCTTTTTCTATTACACACCAGTACAAGGCTGTAAAGAAGAGCGTTCTACTGAGTTTACTCCTTATAGGATGCTTTTTTGAAAGTTTCCTCGAGTGAAGAGAATCTGAGACCAATACAATTTGCTGAGAATGACAGTATATATTCAAGTCCTTCTTGGAAAATCTACCGACAACAAATACAAAATTATTGAACAGAACATTCAAGTCCGTTTCGACTAACTAGCACTGGCATTACAGGAAGATCGTATTTCACCAGCCTGAGAATTTCCAGGTTATTTGTTCCGAGAAAGACACGTCTCTCGTGGAATTCATTTCGTCATCAACATCATCAAGGTGTACAGATAGTTCGAATTCCTTTGTCACTTTCTTTCCATCCGTCCCTATCATTCATCGCTCTTTGGAATTTCCCTATACAGCAACTAGTGACCCCACAGAGCTGATGAAAGTAAGTTTCTGCGGGTCAGCCATTACTGGTATGTCCATGTGTAGGAGTCCACTGGAGAATGTCGTTTATGAGTTCGTCTGTGATACTGGGGTCCCGAAACGGGATTAATTCAAAGAATTAATTAAAAAGAAAATAATAAAGCAAAAAGCGAAAAAGTTTCAAATGCACTTTCTTTTGAAAAACTAGTATACTGGCTAGAATAAGTGAAGAGTACCTAAGTACTAAACTAATTGTTCTGGAGTTGTTTCGGCAAAAGTTAAAATCAGGATTTCCACACAATATAAAATAAAAAATGGATCTTCAGAGGTGCTTCGACAAATGCAAAAGTCTCTGTAATAAGTATTGATTAATTTTAAAGAATTATGTTGTCATTAATTAGAATTGTTAGGAACCGCACCAGTCTTCAATTGGGAAGTTAACTGCATATAAACAGTGTGTTTTCGCTGATCAAGAGTCCAGTTCTAGCTGCCGCTAAAGTTTACGTCTATTTAAAAAAAAACTGAAGTCTTGACCTAGTGCCAGTCTCTGTATACACAAATATCACATAACTAAGAGTGGAATGGGAAAAGTTAAAACTACTGTATATAACAAATGATATGAATAACAAAGTAGATACATTTATTCCGTGTGGACTTTTTGTTTTCTTTTGTTAAAGAATTATCCTTGATGTGACTATTAGCGGTCTTTCGGTCCATGACTTTGGGGACTTCATCCAGCGACCTTCTCACCTTCTGTGATCAGAACACCAACATAGTGATGATTGATGGCACATTTAGATAGTGACCACCACAGACTTAATTGTCAAGGGTTTATAGGTGGGAGTGAGCCACACGTTGCAATACAAAGAAAAATCATTATTTCGTTTAAGAAATTGCTAATTTGTGTGTGTATGTGTGAGTGTATAAATGCCAATTAGAAATTATTTTCAAAGCCAGGTAGATAAATAAGCTATAAAAAAAATCAGTCTTCATGCAGTGATTTTTTTTTAAGCCAAAACAGTATCAATGTAAAAAAATTAACGATTCTTTTTTAACAGCAGTTTTTTTTTTGGGGGGGGGACTACAGTCTACAAGAACAGTACCCGCTATACTCACCAAACCTTACTCTATGTTTTTCTTCATGAACTGAAAATTCACCTCAATGGTAAAGGACACTCAAAAAATACCACTGTGCAGCTTTACACCATATCAGAAGAATCAAATGATTCGACCAAAGGAAAACTCCCCGTATAAAAGGTGTTAACTGCTAAGAAGACTATTTTTAAATGTCTAATTTCGAGTTCATTTTGGACTTATCGACACGAAGAGTGCCAATTATACATTAATTCCTGGATTTTATCACAACATTTCTACCTTTGTTCCTCTTTCCAAACATTTTAAGAAGAAACAATTCAAAATGAATCAATATAATGTAACAATTTTGCAACTCAGAAATTCAGATTAAATAAACATTGTGATAAAGATAACAAATATAAGGATATTAGTCTGACTGAATCAATGTATGATAGTAACAAAATTACACTTTTGAGATTTCGGCACAATTTGGACAATATCAAATAAGAAAATCAAATTCTTATCTTAAAATATATTTTCATTACTGATAAATAATCAGTATATTATTTTGTTTCTTGGGGGGTTATTTTTTCATCAGTTCTAGAATGTACTGTGGGCATCAGTTGGTGAGGGGCCTGTGAGAGGAGAATGAAACGATAAACTCTCATCGGAACTATCACACTGATCTTCTCCCTCGGACAGATCCAGAGCGTCAAAATAGATAGACTGGCACGAGTGTCGGTTGACATGTCGGCTGGGCAGAGAAAATGACAACTTCTTCGACCTCTCCATCGGGCTAGATGAACTCGGCAAGGAACCCTTCATGCTGTATTTTCTCTCAAGTTCGGCTACATCAGCGCTGTTTCGGTTCTTTATGTGACGCAAATAGTTTTTCAAAATGGTCTGCCTGTTGACATCTTTGATCGGCAAGAGTTTCACATTCTTAGATTCGACAGGAACCCTGGTCGGCAGAAAACGTTTCAGTTCGATCTGTTCGGCGATACATTTTTTTATTTCTTCCGTGTGTAGCAGGGTATTGAACTCGGTCAGTTTCGAGAGGCGGTCGAACGACAGGTGACTGTATTTGAAGTTGAACGTTGAGTAGGGAGCGGCCGGATCATCAAAAATGCTGAAATCAGCAAATTCTTTTTCTTCGGGCGTTTCTCGAGGGATTCCTGCAAAACCAATTTCCAAGAATGAAGAAATTAATAAAATTCTTGAACAACCATATGGTGATCTTAAAAATCATATTAAATGGGCAATTTTTTAAAAAAATTCAAAAATTACAAACGATAATAACCAAAATATTACCGACAATCAAACGAGTGACTTTTTCTTTCTTGTGTCTTAAACTGAAAATCCGTCTTAAAAGTAAGATTTTGGGGACGAAGAGCAATTAGATATTGAACAAAGTCAAAATTACACACAACATAAAATAAAAAGGAGCTTCCAAAGTTCTTATAATTATGGAAAAGTCGTTGGAATAAGTATTGATTTATTTTAACATTTCAATTCATTTAGGGTTATTTTATGTCTCGAATACTACGATGACTGTATCCCTAGCAGAAGATTAAGGCCCCTTAAAAGATAGGATATCCTTGGTATGAGAATAAACTGCATCTGATGGTGAGACTCAAGTTATGGGGGATCTGAAGAATGTGGAGAACTCCTTCCTTGCCATTACCCCCAAGTCTTCTTTGATCCGAAGTGGTAGTACTTGTTAGGGTAGATCTGTTTCAAAATTATTTGTAATCGATAAGAATACTTGATACCATATAACTGTAAATTATTTGTATTAAGAATTGATTATTTACGAAGGATAATAATCATCAATTACTGGCAATCAAATAACTGGGTGCAAATATATGACTATTATTAAATAGAAATAATTACTTGAGACCGTATAATTATAAGTATTAGATAGGCATGCATGAAATCTCACTATTGTATATGAATTATTTGTACAACATATAAATACCTGATATTATATAACTGTGTGTAAAAATCTTATGAAAAACCTACACAAAAAGTTAATATATATGTACAATTAACACAATTCCCTAACATCTAGGCACAAAATAACAATAAACGGGTTGAGTTGTCGTTAAAGTCAATCAATCAAAATAATAAACTTATCTGACACATTCTTATATGATCAACAATTTTTGTAATGGTGGTTTAAATGAAACGACAGGTCATCTATAGTCAAGTGAGTCTATGTAAGTAAAGATCTTTAAAGATAAACAGAACCTAAACAAAAAAAATCTGTACAATTTTCGTAATAAAACTTGAACTCATTGACCGCTAGTTGGTAAACAATTTACCAGCAATTAACAAAACTTTAATTTATTATTTGTTCTATTGTTAGTCGTAGGGTTGGGAAAACAATTATATCTACATTTACTCAATGAGACGCATCTTAGACGTCTTTCAAGCTTTTCATGCTATTTGCTATAAAGTAAACCACCTGCGTATATTTAAAAAATGAGATCAGGAATAAAAGCATCCTGTTCATCAAGTGTTTAACGAACACATTGCGACTCGTAAGTGGTTATTCTTCAAACTGTCAAAATCAATCAAATTTCGACGATGCAATACAGTAGTTGAAGCATCGGAAAATATGAGGGGCGAGCCAAATCCGGCTCACTGGAATATTTAATCCGCCCGGTAGACCATATAAATCATGCTGTTAATAATAATATACAAACTGATTCAAAAATCTTAAGACCTTTATAAGGGTATTTTGATTATTTCATTATTTTTATAAATTCAAACAGGGTCCATATGTTTACCATCCCTGTCAACAAATTTTTGGAATGTTGCAAAGTACAAAATACGCAAGGATGGGACAATGATTCAGAAAACGTTTATGTTTCTACTGGAGTATCTTTATTAGAAAAGCAGAACTAATATCACGAAGATTACCTAGCGAAGAATCAAATAATGTTTTTACTAAGATGATTAACCGATGGATAAAGGATTCTTATAAAAATGTTAACTTTTGTAAAATATTTGTTTGTTAATCCTTTCGAGTTGCCGCATTGATCTTATGATATTCGGCGGGAAATTGTTGATAAACCTTCAAAAATTAGTTATTTCCCAAGTACATTCTGACCAACATTGGGCCATCATCAAAGGAGGATGGATTACTGAAGGGATGTAGCTTTTGTATGTACAATACTACTTTGTAAGAATGAGCGTATATTGTGTAGCAATTACTTTTCGAATTTGTTTCTATAAATAGCGTCAGTAGCTAAAGACACTTAAGTACATTAACACTGGTTTCAAAATTAATAATCTATACTGTTCACACACGCACACACACACACACACACACACATATATATATATATATACACATACAAATTTCGTTGAATATAATAGACATTTTCTGTCTACATATTTTCTTGTTGATCCTTTCATATTACCGTATTCGGCGGGAATTGATTGACATATTTTCCATAATTGTTTATTTCCCAAGTACTTTCTGCCCGACTTTGGGCCATCATCAGGGGAGGATGTATTACAAAAGTGATGTAACTTTTGTATGTATTCTCACCGAAAACACAACAATATTAGAACATCAAAATATCAAATAAAAACTACAGGTTCTCGAAGCACTACATATTAGAAACATGTATCCCTATCGTAAGAGAATTAATTTTCAAACCAGTGCTAATGTACTTAAATGTCTTTAGCTACTGACACTATTTATAGAACAATTTTAAATGTAAACGTTACACACTGCCACGGCCCAGATGCTCTTCTTCTTACAAAGTAGTAATGTACATACAAAAGTTACATCACTTTTTAATACATCCTCCCCTGATGATGGTCCAAAATCGGGCAGAAAGTACTTGGGAAATAAACAATCATGGAAAATATGTCAATCAATTCCCGCCGAATACGGCAATATGAAAGGATCAACAAGAAAATATGTAGACAGAAAATGTCTATTATGTTCAACGAAATTTGTATTAATGAAAAAATGCTGCCAATATATATATATATAAGATTTATATATTTAATTCCATGGAATTTTGTCTGCGACCCCTGGGTTTCATGACGTTTTCACAAAGCAACAATCAGGCAGTTAACAAAATGAAATGCCTGATGATTGTTCCTTTGTAAAATCTTCATGAAACCCAGGGGTCGCAGACAAAATTCCATGGCATTAAATATATAAATCTAATATAAATTCATTTATTTTTATTATATAATAGCTCTATCCAAGATATTGAGCACTCTCCATATTATATTGCACTTGGTTCGACAAAAACCCACACAGTGATTTAGTGACAACCAACACTGCTATAATATATATATATATATATATATATATATATATATATATATATATATATATATATATATATATATATGGAAAAATGGTTGATTTTGTAAATTCAACGAGATGAAGGAAAATAAATGGACAAGTGGATAGACTAAACGCTGACAACGGATTCCCATTAATATTTCATTTTCATCTTTGATTCTGAAGAAGTCTTTCTGAAATATCGACGAAATATCAATTGGAATACGTTGTCAGTGCTTAGTTTATCCACTTTTCCATTCATTTTTTTCATATATATATATATATATATATATATATGAAAAAAATGAATGCAAAATTATATATATATATATATATATAAAATGTTCCTATTATTTTCGTTTTATTTTCATTGATATATCGAGAAAAATATTTATGCATATAAATGTGTGCGCGTGTATGTGTGTGTGTGTGTGTGTGTGCGTTTGGTGGTCAGGTCACTCGAAGTGTGTTTCTAGTTCTTTGTACGTATTTGCCCAAGGTAGGATGAGATACAAGGTCAGGTATTTCCTCATTGTCTACAGTGCCAAAACCTTCAACTGTTTTGATCACAACTCATGTGCTTGAATTGAACAAAATGAATTACGTTGTTTCAATCAATTTTTGATAAGATTTCGGAAAATCACCGCAAACCATACGATCCATCAACGATTGATTCATGAAATTGAAAATCTCTTATAAAAAGTATGAATATTTTGAACGTCAAACCTAATTATACCCCTTATATATAATATCATGATCATCATCATCATCATCATGTCGTGCCGCCAGCACGGATATCCCTGACCCTCTCTCGCCACTTCCCCTTATCGTTCATCGCCTCTGGCAGGTCTTCAGGGCTACATCCCGTATCCTCACATAGCTGCTGTGTGTATGTTCGAGCTGGTCGTCCTGCTTTTGCTCGGCCATATGTGGGGGTCCATTGGAGTACATCACTTATGAGCTCGTCCCTGCTTCTCCAGCAGTGTCCTGCATGTCTGGTTTGTCTAACTTGGATAGTTTTCGAGATGGGAGGTTGGTGGCCGTATAGTTTGTGCGTTGTGTTGTGTTGCCGCCAGGACTTGTTCAATATTGCTCCCAACATTCTTACGTAATTGCCGTCAAGCTTCTTCTCTAGCCGTTTTGTTAGCGTCCAAGTAGTGCATCCATACAGCAGTATCGACACGACCGCTACTTGGAAGAAACTGCGTTTTATTTTATCGATATATATATATATATATATAATGAAAGCTTTGGTTAATACTTTTGAGTTTATTAATTAATATCTAATAATATCCGTTTTGATTGTAAATTGTTCCATTAGAAATAATAGATTCCTTGTTAGTTTTGAATAAATAAACTTTTTTATCCAACTCCTCTGCCACGGGTAGGATGCAACACAAGATTATTTCTAAAGAGAGAAAAGCTCTTCTTTCTTTCTTTCTTTCTTTCTTTCTTATAGAGTGTTTGCTAACTGAAGGTAAACAATGCAGTTTGCTCTATTAACTGTGAAGAAGACAGATGAATTCATGCCTTTTGAAAGAGCGTTACTTTCAAGTAAAATGCAAATAGTTTCATCCAAGATTTGAACTCTGGTTACCGATTCCATTTCCTACAACGATAAATGTTACTATTCAACCCAATGCCACCAGTCGCATGGGTCGACTGACTTGCAACTAAGATGGTATCTCCAGGTATTGTTTGTTATCATGTGACTTCTACAAAATGATTTCATACAACTACCATACTTGAATTCAAGGTGGAATCTATCATGCATGAACATGATGAAAACCTAAGTATATACTTAATATACTCTTAGAAAAAAGGTAATTTGCACTCCAATTTGTATTTATATAAAAAACGGCAATTCAGTTGTTTTATTATTGTGTTGAGTGATGTTTCAGTTAGTTCATAACAGAATTGACACAGTTCTAATTCCCAAAGAAATATTTTTCTACTTTTCTTTTTATTTTCATTCTATGAAAAAATCAATTAGATAACTTACCTGGAGCTTTAAATTCACGGAATGTCTTGTTACAAAGTACAAAATGCATAACAACGGGACAGTAAGGATCGCTGGGATGTCGGAAAACATACAATTCTTTCATTCCTTCTCTTGTAAACACAGAAGTGTCGATTGGTGGGAATGGAATGTTATTGATTCGTGCCCATTTCTCTGCCAAGAGTAATTCCTGCAATGGTAAAAGTCAGATATTTTTAAATTGTTTAAACAAGAAACGACAAATAAGTCTTCGATTTAATAATATTAAGGAGTGACGGTTGTTTGAGATAACCACTCACAGACCAGAAATAATCAGCTTTTAGTTGCTAACTTAAGTTACTACTGTTATATACCGTGTACACTGTTAAAAATAGCTAATAAGAATGGGTATTTACTTAGCTGAATTTAATCTTACGCAGACTAAACTAATAACTATAAAACCATCGTATATATATATATATATATATATATATATATATATATATATAACAAAGACCAATAGGAAAAGTTTGCGTAATAAAGTACTCGACACCCCAACAGAAGAGCAGGCATACAACCGAGAAAAATATCACATTATGAACACAAAGCCCATTATTTTAAGTTTAAACGGTGAGCACAATTTTCAAACGGGAAAATAAGAAAGGTTGTCAATCAATGATAATCATATATTGGTGTAAAGTCATATATTAATATGAAAGTACACGTAGAAAAAATATATTTCGATAGGACTATCCAAATAGGGGAGAAAAATATAAAATTAGATGGTAAATGATACTTGAGGAATATGTCTACACTTTGATATCAACTGGCTTCTTTTATTCAGCAACTTATTTCCAGAATGTTCTTGGATGCATTATTTTTCCTCTGGGCACAATTTTTAGCTTTTCTAAGCTTGAACTGTTATTTATCGATATTCCATTTTATTAAGGGAGATATACTGCTTTCATTTTTTATTTAAAAAATACACATTTTGACAATGTAAAATTGTCTTACTGTCTGTTGTTAAAGCTGAATTTATGTTTACATCATCTCTTTTTTCCCCTCATTTTAGTGGTGCCGATGTATCATTTTTCATTATTGTTATCTTCTAGCTTTTTCTCTGCAGCCTTATATATAGCATTGTCACTAAAGCAATTATCTTTCATGGGGCAACAAATTCTATCCCAACAATTCTATCCTGTCAATTTAGTTTTTAACATTTTCATTTAATATATCAAAATTATGTCCACTGATAATGTTTTTGAGATTGTTCTTTCAACGATAAGTTAATATCAAGTTGTTTTTGTGGAATAGTTTTCTCAGAGAAGTAGATTTTTTCAAGTGTTTCCTTATTCGATGGGAAAAAGTTTCTACTCTCGTTAATGACCATTAACAAAGCTGAAGCTGCACAAGTGGTTTGTTTATAATGATGAAAACATCCACACACACACAGATATATATATATATATATATATATATATATATATATATATATATATATATATATATATATATAAGAAAATAAATATACAAAATAAATAGATTAAAAAAATATAAATCTCTTTGTGGACCGACCTATTTTAATATACATGATTCATTCAATAAGTTTCCAGACTTTTTTTTACAAGTATTTAAAATTGTCGTAGACATTTGAAAATTCAGTATGTTGTTGCTATACATCTTCTAAAATGACTTGCCAATTTTTATGATTTCAGGTTCAAATTAACAGCGACATCAGCCTGATTGTCACAACTGGTGAATTTCAAAAATGCAATCTGGACGTGAGGACACTTTAGAAGAATGATATGCAATAAAATTCAGATTTAAACTTGGAAAAAATGTCACAGAAACGTATGGAATGCTTCAGACTGCTTTTCGAGCGTCCTGCATAAATCGAGCATCAGTTTTTGAGTGGCATAAGAGATTCAAGGAAGGCAGGGAGTCTGTAAAGCATGATGAGAGGTGTGGGAGGAGTAAGGAAGTCAATACACCTGAGTTGATTGGGTTAGGGTTACTATGTTGAGATTTTAAGGGAGTTCAGGAAGAGATTCCTAGGGAAGAGGCCAGCACTCTTCAAATCGGGTCAGTGGTATTTCCCCCATGACAATGCACCAGTCCACAACTCCATCCTTGTCACAGACTATTTGACCAAGATGGGCATCAAGACAGTTCCTCAGCCTCCCTATAGTCCAGACCTTGCTCCCTGTGACTTTTGGTTATTCCCTAAGCTAAGAGGCTGTCGTTATGAGACAATTGAGGAGATGAAAGAGGCTGTGACGAAGGTCATCGACACGCTCACACAAGAGGACTGCCATTGGGCCTTCCAGAAGTTGTTGGAACGGTACAAGAAGTGCATTGCAGCCGGAGGGGATTACTTCGAAGAGGAATAGAGTTTCAAGTGTGTACTATCAATAAAAGTGCCCATACGAAAAAAGTATGGAAACTTGTTTAATGATCCCCGTATATATATATATATATATATACTCTGGCTAAAATACCTGCCAACATGCTATGACTAGATCACGAACGACGAACCTCAGTAGACTGTATGAAAGAAAATTTCAGACTAAAAAAAGGAAAGCAATTGAAGATATCCAGCAGAAACTATTACTTGAGACTACACGGATAAGCTAACCCTTCTCGAAAATACATCTACTCAAGCCGACTCTCTGCTACACAGCCTGGAGCAGACAGCAAGAGCCATTGGTCTCTACGCGAACTCAGATAATTAAGGCAGTGCAATCTCCTCATTAAATGACAAGCCCCTGAAATTTGAAGACAAAGTGCACTATCTCATCTACTGAAAGCGATGTCAGCATATGCATAGGTAAAGCATGGACTATTATTGACAAGTTATCGACCATATTGAAGTTTGATCTCTTTGTTGAAATGAAACGGGAGTTCTTCCAACCAGTAGCAGTGTCAGTGCCATTGTATGGCTGCACCACTTGTACTTAACGAAACGCTTGAAGAAAAAGCTAAAGATACTGTGTATTATGCTGAACAAATCCTCGAATCGGCGACCTACAAAACAGCAACTGTATTGCCTCTTACCTCTCATCTTACAAACTATACAAATAAGACGAACAACACATGCTGGGCATTAATAGAGATGTAAGAGTGAACTCATGTGAGGTTCTCCTCTGGACTCCTCCACGGCTGACTAGAAAAAATTACATTCATCAGCTCTGTGCGGATATTGAATGCCATCTAGAAGACTCAAAGAACAATAACCGAAATAGATGGATGTTCAGGAAGAAGCAAAGTAATCCGTGCTGTGGACACTTCTCGATGATAATGACGATGATGGAAATTTACATATCATTAAACAACAGTAATTCTAACCAGTTTGGGCTGAGGTTAACTTTTTATACCTTACTAATCTCTTTTGGGCTTTTTTCTCGTAGTCTATTAAATATTAAATAAGCAAATATCACTTTAGTTTTACTGGAGTTCGAATTATGAGTTATCTCGGCTGAATATTATCGATAATTCATGACTTTGTAGTCCCTTGTTATTTCCTGCTCTTATAAAAGTTTGTACCAAATGTAATTTCCAAGCGACGGTAAGTCGAAGTATCATATAGCAAAAGTCGAGAAGAGAAAAGAATTAAAGCCAGATAAAAATGGTCTGTCGTTAACTGACTCTGTCTAAAAGGCGACCGTTCTTTTTTATTGCACAAACTCATAACAAATTCTTGGATGAGTCAAAGGTTTTGCAATATTTTGGTTTGTGCTAGTTTGCAGAGCGTATATCACATAAATGATGCTGTTCAGGCCGTTGTTGGCAGTATCGTCGTAGGTGGTACGATGACACTCCGTGTATGATTTGAAAGTCAAATAGATGAACGTGCTTCGTAATCTAATTTGGAAACTTGTATTACGAGTTCGAAATAGACCATAACAACTCGTAAGCAACCAAAACATTTGTTGTACGAAAGATAAAAATGTAGTTGATCACAGTACCAAAGAAATGTTGCTCGTGTTGATAGAACGTGGACAATTAGGCAAGATCAGGTAAGCCTAAAACAGAAGCTGCACTCCAAGCCATGATAGAAATCGGAGAGTATCAGGTGAGATTAGCATCTCACAGTCCAGTATTTAAGAACGTTAGTGTGAATCACGTAGCAGTGTTGTTTTTTTAGGGTTTTTTGTATTGTTTTTTTGTCTTATTTATTAGTATTTCACCTTTTCTCGGTTTGAAACTTAATTATTTTTACCATTGTTAATAAAAAAAAAAATACCAAGGGTAAATGATGTTAAAAATTTACATATAAAATAAGTTGAATATTTTGGTGATTATTGCTTCAAATGAATGACTGTGGCGTCGTCAATGGGAGACTGCTATGTTGGTGAGGATAACTATCGACTGGGGAGGGAAACACAAATTGCCGATTTTGATAGATTTCAATCTATATATTAACACGATAATATTTATTTATCTACTAACGTGTATAAAGTGAGTGACGCTTAAAAATGATTTTCTTTATCCATAAAAAAAGTAAAGAAAGACAACGTCTGTTTTCCGACCTTCCTCCTCAAAAGCTCAAGCAAAGCAAAATGATAAATTTGAAATGTTGCAATCCAACAACGCAGAAAGGCAGGCCACGCACGCTAAAATTTAAGTTATAGATACGTAAAATGTTCTTTTCCCGAAATTTCATATTTTTTACTTTGATTTATTTTGTCATGTATTTGTAAATAAGTATTGTCTATATTATTTGTATAAGCATTAAAACTTTTCAGTTCATCTTTAATCATTGTTGGTTGTTTTTTATTAAGCCATATAATTTCCATGGATTTTGCGAGTTATAAGACAAATCAATCTTTTTTACTTACATAGAAAGGAGGGTGATCGTCTGTGGGTCGGGCACTGAAGTCAAATGACAAAATAAGACTGACACTTCGCTGCGGTCGCAACACCAACGGATAAGGTGAGTTGAACGTTAACCCTGCATCAACCATGTATAGTTTCTTTACCTCCGTATTATGCATCTCAAAATTGCCATCAAATTCTTCAGCTACACAAGAAGAAAAAACCCACATAAATTAACAAGAGGAAATAACCATCAATGAGTAAATAACTAAAGGGAGACAATCAAACACTAAAGAGTTTCTAAGTTAGCTTTGTTTGGGAGATTATTTTGGGGTTTATTCTAAGGATGACACATCAGCATTTAACTTCTGAATGAATTATTCCAAGTTTATACATTTCAGAAATATCTTAATATTCTATAATTTAAAAAAATATTTTATATCCAGGAAATAATTCTTGAAGTGCTAAAACGACGGTCTGGTACACAGTGAGATTAACACATCTGATTGATAACATACAGAAGTTTAATTTCAATAAGCAGCCTTTTTATGGCTACAAAAGTTTACTTGCTTGAGTTAAAAACTTTAAAAAACACAAAGAAATATAGATGCTGAGGCAAGTTGCCGAAATCTGTCAGCTAGTGATTGGAGAAGTAAATCTTTTCTAAATTTCACAAGTCGAGTATAGAAGAAATAACATTCTAAGATCAATGCCTACTTTAATGTTATGACCAGTAAACCCACAAGACTTGTCTTCGGTATTTTAAATATTAGTACGATATTTTAAATTCCTTTCACTCACGACATACGCTGAATAAAACCATATTATATTAATCTAGTCTTCTTTTTTAGCTTTTTTAAGATCATATTCAAAATGTTTCTTTTTCATTTTTTACGGTATTTCAACCTTTCTAGAATTATTTTATTCCTATGGGTTAGGGAATAGCGTTCCCATTTACAGTTTTTGTGTAATTGTATAGGATTTACACTTCTATACTTTTAAAATGGCCGTGATACCAATTGTTCCCGAAACAAAGATAGTGGACGTCGGTAAACTAATTAGTCTCGGGAACCTATTGACCAGGAAAGTCACGTGATTTGTGCTCACAACTACGTCCGCACCTTTGATTTTATCTCGCGCATTTGGAGCCGACCACGTGACAAGGATTGCCTATATATACTCTCGTCTTCCAAGAACTCATTTTCTCCATTTTGATTTTCAGAGACAGGACTCTCTCTCTCTCTCTCTCTCTCTCTCTCTCTCTCTCTCTCTCACACACACACACACACACACACGCACATTTTGACTTACAGAGACAGCACATTCTTTCTCACACATTTGGACTTCCAGAGACAGCACTCTCTTTCTCTCTTCATTTCGACTTCTTGTAACAGTTTGACCTTGACACTTAGTAATACAATTCAATACGCGTAAAATGGGTACGTATACATTCTGCAACCTTTTTCTTTCTTGTTCTGCCTTTTCGGTTAGACTTTTTCGAGCCTCGAACACAACCTCAGAAATTTCATCAAACCCCGAAAGTGACAACCAACCAAGATGGGAGAAGACACGTTCCTCCTAAGATACATTGTTATATTTCTATATATTGATACCTCGCATGAAATACTTAGTCAACATACATTTAATAGTCCACAGGACACTTTCAATATTCAGTCTTTTTTCCATAATATCCGTGTTAGTTACATACACACACGCACACACAAACAGAGAGGAATATTCAACAGACTATATTAGAATATTTGTAATGTTTCCTTTTTCTTGTATTTGTTGATATATAAACTTAATTTTGTTTGTACTGCTTTGTTTTGAATGTTCTTTTGTCTGCGTCATTTTACTTCGTTTGCTTTTCAGTAATGGGGAACAAACTAGCAACCAAACATGCAAAAATTACCCCTACAGTTGTTTCTTTTTTTTTTTTTTTTTTGCTCAGGATTCTATTGAATATGCATAATTTTCAAAGGGATCTATTTAACTCAAAGATGGAACCCTAATAGGTACTACCACTCCGGGTTTAGAGTAGACCTGTGGGTATTAATAATGAAAGAATACTCCACACTCCGCCGAGTTCCAGATCTTGAGTTTCACTTCCAAATGAAGTTTAATGTCATACTTTGGAAGAAAAAACTTTCTTGAGGTGGGGGATTACCCCTCTTCACGGTATACACAGGCATATTCTGAGCCGCGCCGAAGTAACTATATCTTTAGAAAAATGCATTTAATTCTTACATAAATGTTTAATGTTATCTTTCTATTTATCATATATTGTTGTTTTTCCGACAGATTTTTGTTACGTACTTTTATTTTGCTATATTCAAAATCCCCTTTTAACAACATTTACTCAAGGTCGACGACACATCTAATAAACAAAATAAACAAAGAACCTGCAACTACCAAATGTGTGGGATGAAACAGAATAACTACCTACTACTACATTTTACTTGACTACAAAACTTCATCATTTTTCAGCGGTCAATTAGCCAATACAAATATAAAACATTTTAAAAACTGACAAGACAATAATTTCTGAAAACGCAGATAAGAGAATTAGAGAAATAGAAATAGAAATTCGAGGAAGAATTAAAATTGTCCAAACTACAACACTGACTACTTAGAAGAGTCCTAGTGACCTGAGAACACTTGCTGTCACTTGAATTCCTGTAAAAACTACGACTTACTTTGAGTATGAAAAACTCGCTGTGAATATAATATTTTTCATTCTGCGAGTTTTTATTAACACCAAATTTACCTGGTAGTTTTTTGGGTTTTTTTACTGAAGTCTAAGTAATAGCTAGAATCCGCATGTCTCCAGGATTTTTCTAAGTATTCTTGCTAATCTTAACAGTGTTGTAGTCTGTGCAGTCTCGATTCTTCTAATATTCAGCTCATCTTGTCTCTTTTCCAGGTCTTTGGGAACCGTTCATATTCTAAAAATGATTAATACTAAATACAACCATTTTTTCTTTAACAGATAAAATAATTTTACTTACGTGATGAAAAACTTTCTTTAGGTTGTACATGAGTAAATGGAGAAAGTGGATATAGTTTTTGTAAAGACAAACCCCGCATCGGATTATGGACGATCCCGGCTCGGCCGGCCCGCGTACTTAAAAGTTCAATATTTTTACTGAAAACAAAAAACAAAATCAAAATATTTTAGGATATTTGTTTGGTTCAATGGCTTTGTTGATAGACCATTCATTAGAAAATGATAACTCAGACATCTAAATGTTTATTTATTTATCATTTCGGGTGTTATAACAGCAGAAACAATTATTGAAATTATGACGATTTCGAGACATTATTCTCAACTAGACCAAGAAACCACTGAAGATGCTCGCAGGATTCGAGAAGTGGAAGAAAATTATACATTATCAAACCATACTCCCAGAAACTGATGTAAGCAGTTTGTCCCTTGTGATAACACCCAGAAGTAGTGTCGATTTGTCGATTACAGTATTTTAAATTAGAGCGTCCAACTGAGTTCGAATCCTTATAGAGAATTACATCAGCTTAAAAAACCTTAGGAAGAGATGGAATCATCATAGAAAATAACATCAAAATTTTGAAAATTAAAAAAGTAGATAAATGAATAAATAAAAACAGACAAGTATAAAGTAGTTGTTGCAGTTGTAGTTGTAGTTGTGTTAATACTAGTAAATAAATAAAAACTAATAATTTAAAGATAATCGAGTAAATAAATTAAGAAATCACAAATTTAATTCAATATAGCTATCTAAATAAGTACCCGGTATAAACTAGACCATTATTTTAAGATTACTTCCCGAAGTAGATCACCCTTTGATCATGCTCCAGACAACAGTATATAAAAGGACCCCAACCAAATGAGAAGCACATTATCTGACAATCACATCGCTGTTGTCTCTGTATCTACACAATCCTAACTATATATATATATATATATATATATATATATATATATATATATATATATATATATATATATATATATATACCGTTTGACAAAGATGAAAGAATTTAGAGTATTCTAGTATAGTTCATGTAGAATAGAATTTTTTCTTCTTTATATCTAAGAATTCTTAGAATTTGCTAAGAATTAGACAGACCCCCCAGGTTCAGGTTGCATTTTGCACTCATATTAAAAATGAGCAAACTCATAACTGCTTAACATTTGTAATCTCACCGGAATCCATGTCTTTATTGTGAGCTTACCACTAGATATATCTTATTTCAACAAATCTTATTATTCACCAATGTACGCCCACCCGTCAACGCGACTAAGACTACGTCATTTTGGCCTGATTTCAATTAAACTATCAAGGAATCTTAGAATCATCTCTAAAAAGTTTTAAAACCCTAATTGGCTAAAATTATTTTATTTTCATTCCCTAAGATGAACCTACTTCTTATGCCAACAAAAGATTAAGTAATGTTGTCAAGTAATTCTTTCATGATAAATATATTTGTGGTATAAGATTTTAGCCCAAAACTACTTTTTAGAAATCAGTGATCATCTGAAAACTTTTATGTAATACATATAACTATTACAAGTTATATATAAAGTTTTATTTCATTTTTACTTTTTTATCAGGAATATTTTTATGGATAAAATGTTTCCAAATGGATAACGGAACCATTGTCATAAATGGCGAGTTGTTCATACCAGCCCAAACTGGTTGTTTTTCGCTGAACTCTGAGAGACAGCAAGTCTCGTAAGGTCTCCAGAACTTTACAGAGTATTCAAGTTGATTTCATCAGTGCTGTGATCTTGATGTTATCGATCCTTCTGATCTCCAGTTTCCTCAGTCTCTTTTCCTGGCCTTTGGGAATGTTCCAAAGACAACAACTGCAATAAGTATGATTATTACCTTCATGTTCCACAGCTTTTCTAGCTCTCTGATAAGATCCAAATGTTTGCTTATCGTTTCACTTTCTTTTATTTTTACTTAATGGTCTGCTGGAACTGAAACATCTGCTAGGTGTCAAGTTTTGAAAAATATACATTCTTCCTTGTCTGTTCTTTTTTAACAAAGCACACGCGCGCGCGCATGCGAGCACGGTCGCGCGCATATATATCTGACGACATTAATTGTTCAGAGTTGAGTGTGAAATTTCTATTCAACATTGACAGTAATCTTTGTTTCAAATTAAATCGATCGTAACACCGCGACAATTGCATTTGACAGACTGTGAAATACGCATCTCTTTATATAAAAACAAAATGATAAATTATGTATTTAGTAAGTTTTGCTAAAAGTTTCTCATGAAACAAATATGCTATTCAACATATTCATCCAACAGTTTAACGCAGTATTTATCTGTTTCTCAATATTTTAAGCTCTTAAAGATGTTAATAATAATTATTATTATTTGGAATTTTGAAATACAAATGGATCACCTTATCTCGGCCAGACAACAAGACCTAGTGATAGTCATCAAAAAAGATAACTTGCTGAATAGTGGACAATAAGTACCGAGACTTTGGTAGAGAACAGAAAAAACTATGGAACATAAAGATGACGGTGATGCTAATTGTAATTGGCGCTTGGCACAGCCACCAAAGGATTGGTTCAGGGACTGGAGGACTTGGTTAAGAGAGGACGAGTGGAGACCATCCAAACTACAGTATTAAGATTGGCTAGAATATTAAGAAGTCCTAGAGACTTGTAGAGACTTGCTGTCCCAAAAACTCCAGTGGAAAGCCATCATCTAACGCTGGAGTAAAAACTCTCAAACGAGTAAAATACAATTAAAAGAAAGTAAATAGACGAATAGTACCTAAAACTTGTTAGTGAACTTAAAAAACATTATTGAACGTGAAGTTGACGGTGATACCAATTGTAAACGTGTGAGCTTTGAACAATCCCCGAAAGATTAGAAAAGGCACTGGAAGTCGTGGAAATAAGAGGATAAATGAAGACCATACAGGCTACAATACTAGGATCGCCCAGGATACTGAGAAGAATCCCAGAGACTTGAGGAGACTTGGTGTCATTCAAACTCCAGGGAAAAACACATCAGCAGGCACTGGTGTGAAAAACTCTCAATAAAGTAAAATAAAACAAAAATATTTAGATTTACTAAGAAAAGAACTTTACGTAAGTTTAGAGGAAGAGTTGGCAAGAAGTGTGCGATAGACATTTTATAGTATGACAATTATATTCGAATTTGATCTTGTTTAAGGTAGGTTTGTTGATATATCCATATTTATCAACCCCTCCGCTCGGGCAGGATATGACACAGGGTTAATTTTTAAGCGGAGTTTAACAGGTTTGAATTCAGAGTTTTCCTTCTACAAGACTAGTATTCTCATCTATGCTGAAGAACTCAGTCTTCCCTACTATTTACCCATAGGTTTGTTGATATATCCATATTTATCAACCCCTCCGCTCGGGCAGGATATGACACAGGGTTAATTTTTAAGCGGAGTTTAACAGGTTTGAATTCAGAGTTTTCCTTCTCCAAGACTAGTAGCCTCATCAATGCTGAAGAACCCAGTCTGCCCTTCTATTTACCCATAGGTTTGTTGATATATCGATCTTCAAGAATTAGGAATTTTTGTTTATTATTTTTTTCTGAAAGTACTTGGGAAATAGACAGTGCCTTTCTAAATTCATTCCATCCAAAATTCAAACGACATATACACTGAGTTAAACGGATCAAAGATAAAATCGGTGGACACGAAGTGTCTGTCATATCTAATCAAACATATCTGAAAAAGAAAATGCTGCCTCGAAACACACACGCATATATATATATATATATATACACACACATATATATATATATATATATATATATATATATATATATATATATATATCATTGGTGACCCTAGTTCATCAAAGTTATAAGGACAAATATTTTTGACATAATTTACTTTATATATAATTCAGAATAGAAAAAACTTTTAGCATCCAACTACATTTTTTCTAAATACAATTCATCAAAAATCTCTTTGCTTGCGTAAGCTAGCGCAGTTTTATTAATTCAAACAAATTCAGAGATAAATTTCAAAAGGAATTACCAAAGTTTCTAATACAGCATACTCCTTTACGATCCATTTGTATTGATAGTTTCGGTTGTAAATTAACGCGCCCGTTTATCCAGACAAATCAGAAAAGGGTAAATTAAACCAATAGAAACTTCAATATTTGATGGTCATGCTTTAACAAATTAATCGTTTGTGTCAATTATTTTATAAGATTGGATACTTTTCGTTATTATAAATGGAAGTACGTAAACATCATCTTTTCTGGCGAGTATCAGAAAGTAATATGGATACTTGTGGTAATCCCCTTGTTATCTTTTTAAGATATAAGATTTTTAAAAGTATATAAGTAAAAGATTACAAAAATAGAATAAAATGGAGTGATAAATTCAAAATTGATTTTGACATACAACTTCAAATTAACAAAATGTAAATTCTCCTGGGTGTGACACAAAACTGCATCTCGTGGTGAAGCCTTTGTTCTTGACATCTGAGGAGTGTAGTCTACCCCTTCATTTACATTACTCCAGGTTTACTCTGATCCGGAGTGGTAGTACCTGTCAAGGTCCCATTTAGGAATTAAATAGATTTGTTTGAAATTGATTCTTAATAGATAAGATAACTTGATACGATAAAATTGGGTGTGAATTATTTATATTAAGCCAAGTTACATGAATTTTTGTTACTGAGGATTGTTATTAAATTTCTTGAAATCATAAAATTGTGTGCAAATAAATGACAATATTTACATAGAAATAATTAATTGAAACCAAATGATTATTACAATTAAGTAGAAATATTGGATATCATATGATTTTGTGGAAAAAAAAACTTAAGTGTACATATAGATATTAATATACTTAACTTTTAGACATAAAATAACCCTGAATGACTTGACATGCCATTAAAATCCATTAATCAGTTCATCGCAATTTCGATAAAAATAATACATAATATACGAAAACAAAATAAAACATGTTACAATAAAATTCGAATTCAAAATTGATTGATTTAGTAAAAGGGATACTGTAAAGTTCTCGATCCAACCAAGAGGGAGAATGACATTTAAATTTTTCATTGAACAAAACTGCCGATAGAAATGGTATATCTATTTTTCCTCCTACTTTTTATATAAATGTTTTTGACTCGTTATTGAGTCATTTCATTATTCGCTTCTTCGAAGAGGGCTCTAGTAGGGACCGAAAGTCCTTGCGAAACATACGGAGCCTTTCAAAATCCGTTCCATCCAAAAGTCAAACGTCTCACATGGAGACTTGAACGGATCAAATATGAATAGACAGGCATGAAGTGCCCATTCTATTTAATCACACATTCACGCACACACACAAAAGCATTCTCATTTCATTTCACAAGTATATCTATTACGTCGGGAAATCGGGTTATTAAAGAGTTGGACGTAGACTGAGAATGTACACTTCAAAAATAGTCAATCAGGTGGAAATTGCGCTGGAAATTGCTGTGTTCTTTAAGTTAAAGCATTTTTTAAAATCTCACAGCGAAATCCCGTTTTTTCTTATTCCATTGGAGATTCTGTCTGTAACCGAAACTTTGTCACCTCCGATGTCATCATACCCTAAGTTATTTACGTTATTTTCTCGATTAATATTAAACAATCATTACTTCATCTTGATTGGCATCTTAATTATTAGGAAAGTGTCAATTAAAATCAAGCTGAGTTTGGTTAAAATACTCTTTTTTAACGGCATATCAACCTTCGTGCGTTTTTTAATGCTAAAGATATCCTTGTAGAAGAACAGAAGTGGTACTATTTAACCTATCGGTGGAGATAAGGAGATTTATGCTTTTCCTAAGGGTATTAGTCTGAAAGTGAACGCAATAGTTCAATTGAAGTTCGAATCCCTTACTACGATTTCGTAAACCGGCAAGTTAACCACTACACCACGAGGACCCCACCCTGGCTAAGTTAGATTTGCCTCAAAATAGCCCATGTTAATAAAGTGTTCAAAATCCTGCTATGTGTCAGATACATCGCTAAGAAATAAAGGTTTTCATAATATATGGTCTGGATAATTTCTATATTTGTTTTAAAAAAACCGAATTTTATAAATAATTACTTCGTGTTATTGATTTCTAATATTGTTTAATTCCCAAACATATTGAAAGCAATCTTATGGATTTTATTAAGAAATCAATTCAAATAAAATAAAAATACGTGTAATCTTTGTATATGCGTTATTATTTAGTTTCGTTAGCCGATCTGATTAAATAGAATATTTTTCTAATTATTTTAATATATGTATTTACCCAAAGCCTCTGCACAAGTAGGATCCAAAACAAAAACAATTTTTTAGCAGAGTTTAACAGGTAAGAATTCAGAGTTTTTATACTTCTAGACGGGTTGCCTTAGCAAAGTTGAATTGATTGATTGGCTGATATATTTTAACGCCATGATATATTTTAATCGGTCCAGAGTTATCTTATGCCAAGTGATTAGGAAATTGCATTCATTTTACGTTCATATTTACATTTTTTGTGTAGTTGTTTCTTAAGAGTTTATTTTATTTGCACATAGTCCTATTGAATACGAATGATTATTAAACAGATATCTGACCCATGGACTGGACCTAACAGGTACTACAACTAAGGATTAGTGTGGATCTGGGAGTAATGGCAACGGAGAAGTACTCCACACTCACCAGAGCTGCAGAACAAGGAACCTTGTAGTTGGATGCTAAAAGTTTTTTCTACTCTGAATTATATATAAAGTAAATTATGTCAAAAATATTTGTCCTTATAACTTTGATGAACTAGGGTCACCAATGATATATATATATATATATATATATATGTGTGTATATATATATATATATATATATATATATATGTGCGTGTGTGTTTCGAGGCAGCATTTTCTTTTTCAGATATGTTTGATTAGATATGACAGACACTTCGTGTCCACCGATTTTATCTTTGATCCGTTTAACTCAGTGTATATGTCGTTTGAATTTTGGATTGAATGAATTTAGAAAGGCACTGTCTATCATCAGGTGCAGTTAATTGTCATACTCAGGAGTGTGTAGAAAGCGTTAAGAGAAATTATATTGTAAAAAACAAGAATACTTACTTCTCAACTAAACCTTTGATGACGCTTCGCCAGAATCCTTGTTGTTTCTTTGTCGATTGTTTTCTTTTTATGGCAGCAGAGTTCTTGTTGCGGTATCTTAGTCCGTTTTTTCTGACCAGGCGACAATTTAATGTTGGCTCATCTTCATCGACTTCATTCAGTCCGTTGGCTGTGTCATCCGGTGCAATACACTTATTCAGACTTTCAAATGCATTCCGTCGAGCTATTTCTATATCCAACCGATTATGGTCCGGTGATTCCCGTCGGTCATTCGGCTGGACAAAGTCAACAACGTCTAAGTCTTTGTCCACCTCAGAAATTCGTCGGCTGTCTGACATCATTGTGACGTCACTGTCTACGGATTCCCAGGATTCTCGTCGACTGCTGCTAATGGTGTTTTCAGTTTCCTCTTCTGAATCGCTGCTATCCGATGAAGAACACTCCTGGTTTTTATCCAATTCTTCAGCTGAAGATTTATTTTAAAAAAAAAGAATGAAATTATTTAATATGAGCAATATACTGTTTACTTTTTGTTTTATTTTGTTTTGTTTTTTGTTTTGTTATTTGTTTGTTTTATTTTTGTTATCTGTTTGTTCTATTTTTATTTGTTTGTTTTATTTTTGCTAGTTTTTAAAACTAAAAAAAAAATAATAAAGAAAAATGAAATAAATAAAATCATAAAATAAATAAAATCATTAATTATCAAAATTAAACAAAAATAGGAAACAAAAATAAAATTTTTGGTTTTGTGATTTGTTTGTTTTATTTTTGTTATTTGTTTGTTTTATTTTTGTTAGTTTTTAAAACTAAAAAAAATAAGAAAGAAAAATGAAATAAATAAAATCATAAAATAAATAAAATCATTAATTATCAATTTGCACAACTTTGACTCTAACAAAACGTTGTAGGAAATGCATAAGAATGCTGCGTGCTGTTTTGAACAAATCCTGAAAGCGGTACTCTACAAAGCTGTTGCTGCAGCTGCTGCTGTACGGCCATTTACCTTCCATCACATAAACCATTCAAGTTAAACTAACAACACATGCTGGGCAATGCTGTAGAAGACGAACTCGGAAACGACGTTCTTCGATGGACACACCAGTGTTGGCCGACCAACAAAAAACTTACATTTACCAACTCTGTGCGGACATTGGATGTAAGCAAGAGGTTCTACCAAGAGGGTGAGCCGATAGAAACAAATGGCTTGAGAGACAGAGAGAAAGAAGAGTCAAAGGAATCCGTGCTGTCAATACCCCTTAATGATCAAAATGAATATGCCGGTTGACTTTGACGAACCATGAAATTTAGCAATAAAAATTTTATTATTCCGGATATTATTCAGATTATCATTTTCGTCACTGCTGTGCCGAATATAACATTTCAGCGGATACATTTTTCGGTCAACTCCAAATATCTGCTGAATGGGATCTTTTACAATGGACGAATTGATGAAATTATTTATGCAAATATCTAAAATCATGAACACCTGAAGGTTGTTAAATGGGTCGGCTAAAACATATTGGAAAGAACATCTACAGTAAATAAAAGTAGTGTTTATGGTTAAATCACGCCGAAAACACCGGTTTTCATCAGATCACCAAATTTAAGCAATGATGTGCTCACTTAGTACTTAGATGGGTGATCACTCGGAAGCAGCAGGTTGTGTAAGCTATGTGATGCCGGTGTGCCAGACTTGGTCATTTGATTTTAATGATATGAAAACCTGTCTGGAGTTATTTTTATGCCTATAGGTTAGGGAATTGCGAACACTGTACGTTTATATTTATATTTTTTGGCAATTTCTTCAGTTTTTGCACGTTGTTATATAATATCAAGAATTCTTATCAAATAGTAAAGTGGGCGACCATAGTCGAGGGTGACCCGAAGGTTCCTTTTTCGATAGCTACTACACCAAGGTGTAGGGGGGCGCTACTCCTTTCCCTGGATTGCTCCACTTTACCCTTGATCCGTACCTTATAATGCTGAGTGTTAAGCAAGGAGGCATCAAGTACCATTTTTGAGTCTTTAGTATGACTCGACCTGGGATTGAACCCAGGTCTCCCGGCCATTGGTGAACACTCTAACCGCTAGGATGGGTTCCTAACAGAGACTACCTCTCCGAGTGAGAGTGAACCTCGGAGTAATGGCAATGAAGTTGTACTCCACACTCATCAGAGCTCCAGAATTGGAACTTCAACACCAGATGCAGTTTGGGCGCCTTTGGTTAGCAAGCTCGACTAGCAAACCTACACGAATGAGTTCGAGTCTCATTGGGTGCCCCTTTCATATGGCCTTGTGCCACATTTAAGCAAAAAGCTTTGTAAATTACAAACACCAGATGCAGTTTTGTTTCATATCCCGGATAACTTTTTTTTAATAGGGGTCTTACCCCTCCCGGCAGGAGACAAAATGTATTCTAAGCCATGCTGACTGTGTGGACTCTAAGCCAATGTCCATAGAATAATTACAAAAACAAGTTGTGATTATGCTTCACCCATGCTGAAAGTAAAGAAACGATGAGCCAGTTTAGTACATAGCTGTTTGTCCATTTCGGAGCAAAATGGGGTCGTAAGTAATATGATGCCGTCGTACCGTTAATGAATGATAAAAACAAAAATAAGCACTTAAATTGACCAAATAAAACATTGGTTATTAACTTTTTTGAGAAGTTTCAGACAATAAGATTTGATTTTTTTCTTAAATCTGATATGAAGTGTTTACTGGTCTTGGGTGGGGTATGAGAAGCGTTATCATAATAGAATCGATGAATTTACTTCGTATTTTGACTAAGGTTACAAGTACATACTTCCCGCCAATGTTCTTTGAATATACACGGACTGTCTCCTCTGGAGAGTGACAAGACCCCTACCCCGAAGAAAGAGGATGTCCTGAACATTGACAGTAAAGTGCATCTGATGGTGAGGTTCCAGTTCAGGAGATATGGGAAGTGTGGAGTACCCCTTCATTGCCATTACTCCCTGATCCACTCTGTCTCCAAGTGACAGTACCTGTTAGGGTCATATCTATGGGCTGAATAATTCTGTTTTAAAATTATTCGTATTCGATAGGACCGTGTGCAAAACAAAAACACACAAAACAAAGCTAAACAAAAAAAAAAACGTCTTAAAAGACGATACAAAAATGTAAATAAGAACGTATAAATCAAAATCAATAATTAGGAAGTTTCACGAGTCGGAGATTAAACCAATACACTTTTCTTGATATTTCTAAGAAAATAAATAACATAAATAAGAAATATACTGACAACATACATTTAAAATTTTTCTAAGAGATTTTTCTCACTGAATGAGTTAAACGCACAGGCACATCATCGGGAACTTCAGCAGTAAACAAAAACCGCCGGTCTATGGTCTTTCGATCTTTTACACTCACAGCCTCACAGCATTTATCATCTAAAAGTAATATTGTTAGCGCTTTTACAAGTAGGGACTATGGAAAAATACTCAGTAAATTCGTCTTTCATACGTTGGTAACATTTATTCGAAACATACATTCATACTTGGTAAACGATATAGATGAAAAAAAAACAAAAAAAAAAACAGGAGAGACTGTGTACTCGAATAAGGAGAGTGCATATTATTCCAGAAGACTGTGAAACCGTGAAACTGACGGTCACCATTCCCTGTTGATTTATTGATTTATGTATCTATACTGTCTATATTCACTTATGCTTTGATATTGAAAAGTCTTCCCTCATAAATAAGACAAAACTTATATTGAATAACTAAAACAGTATATATGTGTGTATGTGTGTGTAGTGATGTGAACATCATTTTCAACATCTCAGCTTTGTCTGGCCAAATAGAAGTAGGCGTCTGGTGAGCTGCATTGCCCTAATAGGCATGAGACAAGTGTTAAAGCCAAGTGTTTTATTTACCTATCATTTTTTTTTTTTTTATCTTTTGGGTTTTTTTCTTTTTTACCCTCCCAGTGAAATGTCTTGAGATTTTATTTTCTCAAATATATTAACACTTAATCCAAGCGTTTGCTGATATATCTTGAATAGAAGAACGACGAGTACCTAGAGGATAGTGTATTGACTAAATTATGTATTATTGTCTTAATATCCACAGAAAAGGCATGAATCCATTAATCTTAGCCTTCTCTTATCAACAGATATATGTCTCATGCCTTAATGTTTGACAGAAAAGTCAGTATTTGCCAAAAAACATTCTCTGATCTTCCCATGCAAAGGCAGCCTAAATCTGCTACACTCACAGTAAACCTTGACAGAAATAACTTTTTTCGATCTATTAATGGCCGACAGAATAAATTTTATACGCGTGTAAAGTGTATGAATAGATTTAATAGCACAGTGGAATTTCCAACCATTAAATTTTCAAAGAATGCTTTCTTTTTTTTTTCTTTTTTTTTTTTTTTTAGTAAGTTTTTTTTTCTAGTTTGTCACCAGGCCACCAGCTTTAATGACTCTGCCATTTCTTTTAAACAGTTCAATTTTCGGAAATTCTAGTGATTTTATCATTCTAAATTTAGATCATCGTTTTCATCTCTGTTTTGCCTAATAGTGAATACATTTTTCGATTTACTTCAACTATGATCTGGTTTGGATCTTTAGAATTATATGTGATCTTTTTGGCTTCATCTTTTCTCAGTATCATCTATTAGTCTGTTACCTTTGTTTTTGTTGATGTTTAGACAATGTATCTGCTGATACATTCTTCGGGCTTCATCAAGTTTAGAACTTGTTTAGTATTTACTTTTACTTTTTCTTCGTCCATTTTATCTATTTTTAACTTGAAATGCGTAGTATTCGCTTGAGAAACTGGAAATCTGAGGAAGAATTAATATCATCTAAAAAATAGCACTGCAAAAAGAACAGTAAGAATTATGAGTAGAGTGCTAGAGTACTGAAAAACTCACTGTTTCTTAATCTCCAGTGCAAGTCAACGCTTACTACTCTTATGAAAAACCAATGTGTAATAAGAACTATATCAGATCAAGGTAAATAAAACAGTGTTATTTAAAAAAAAATTACCTTAATCTAATTTCCTTTAAATTCCACCTGCAATTAATTTGAGTAGATATTAAGACGATGCAGGGTACAGGGGGATTATTGAAGTTTATTTTCTTCATTTTACTTTTCTTTTTTTAATATTGCTGATGTCATCAGTCTACTTTGCTGAGATATTTGAATCAACATATATTGCTCGCACACTGCTCTCTCTCTCTCTCTCCCTCTCTCTCTCTCTCGCTCTCTCTCTCTCTCTCTCTCTCTCTCTCTCTCTCTCACACACACACACACACACACGAAACATACAGTGATGATATTCAATAAATCAAGTTGGAAATGAAATTATCCTTTTGAGGAAAATTATTTGTGAAGGTTTGATTTGAAAACAGGGATTTTTTTTTTCTGTCAGTTTAATTTTTTCGATCGTTCCATATTTTCGTGACTCACGTTTAAAAAAGATATTTTGATAAATTGATTGACTTACATATATTTTGACGAATCATTTCCACAGGATCCAATTTTCTGTTATCGTCAAACAATCGTTTGAATAAAATGCAAAAAGCACTTCCCCAAATCCCTGTGGAAAAAAATGGAAGCTATTAAAAAAACTTAAAGTGAATCGACAATTTGGTTGATATTTAGGTGAGTATATATAATACTCACATTATATGTGTTAGTGTACGCGCCATATATATTTGTGTATATATAGGTATAATATATTCATCTGTGTGTGTGTGTATGTGTGGCAATAATATAAAACTTGCATACATATAGAAATTATATATATATATATATATATATATATATATATATATATATATATATATATATATATATGAAGAGTAAATAAAGCCAAATAAAAACAAGCCCGTTGCTGACCATCAGCGTCCTGGAGACATTTTTTGCAAGCCAAGAATTCAGTGGCCCAAGGATAATCAGATAGCTACCTGGACTAACTTAGACCACGAGCTTTCTTTTTACTCACCACCCATCTTGAGGGCCCATTGATCAACAAATAATATCTTTTAGCGGAATTATATATAACGTTTGTCTCGAGTGCTTTTGGGCAGTAACGCATAAATGAAAGAAAACGAATCGAAAAGATAACGGATATAGAAAGGATTTCAACACGAATGTTATACACGTGTAACCACCATTCTCGTGTAATTACGCAAAATCAAGAAACGGTTGCTATGACATCTAACGGCCGTAAGTAAACGCTTTTTTCAATCACAAACTGCACCAAAATGAAGATGAACGAACGTCTAATGTAATGTCCGCTTTTAGTTGATCTTATGTATACATAGGTTTTTTTTTAAATACCCTATCCGGTGGCAAAAGCTGCTCGGTAGCGCCAGGAGTGGCAGTACCGCCTTAAGCTACCGAAACTGTGTTATCACCCTGGATGGCGGCTGATGAGGCTAGGGTATCGCACGTGCTTCCACACGTTGTATGATGAAAATTTGAACACTAAGACTCTCTGGAAAGCAAGATGACTCTTTGGAAAGACAAAGTGACTCTTCAGAAAGTTGGAGTGACATCCTGGAAAGACAGGAATTTTAACAAATATGGATAATACAATGAAAGAAAAATGCCCTCAGGGTGTCTGTAGCGGGGAGGGAGAATATATCACCCATCTTACTTGCTCCTACGGTAACGATCTGGATATGTACCCGGCTACAACGTGTGATTGCGGTAGAAAATTCAACAGCTTGCGAGGAACACGAATCCACAAGGCGCGCTGGTGCGAAGAACGTAATTCTCCTGCCGGAGAATGTAAATCGATTGATGGGCCTATGAGTCCGGTTTACCCCCACAGTATTCACAAGCCCATTGCTGACCATCAGCGTCCTGGAGACATTTTTTGCAAGCCAAGAATTTAGTGGCCCAAGGGTAATCAGATAGCTACCTGGACTAACTTAGACCACGAGCTTTCTTTTTACTCACCACCCATCTTGAGGGCCCATTGATCAACAAATAATATCTTTTAGCGGAATTATATATAACGTTTGTCTCGAGTGCTTTTGGGCAGTAACGCATAAATGAAAGAAAACGAATCGAAAAGATAACGGATATAGAAAGGATTTCAACACGAATGTTATACACGTGTAACCACCATTCTCGTGTAATTACGCAAAATCAAGAAACGGTTGCTATGACATCTAACGGCCGTAAGTAAACGCTTTTTTCAATCACAAACTGCACCAAAATGAAGATGAACGAACGTCTAATGTAATGTCCGCTTTTAGTTGATCTTATGTATACATAGGTTTTTTTTTAAATACCCTATCCGGTGGCAAAAGCTGCTCGGTAGCGCCAGGAGTGGCAGTACCGCCTTAAGCTACCGAAACTGTGTTATCACCCTGGATGGCGGCTGATGAGGCTAGGGTATCGCACGTGCTTCCACACGTTGTATGATGAAAAAAAAAAAAAAAAAAGGATTGTAATCCGACAATATGTAGAAAAACTGATAACAACGATCCAAGAGGAAGGAATGATTTATTAACGGGTCAACACTATAGCGTTTCGGTTCTACTGAACCATCATCAGGACTATGAGGGGTGATATTAATAATTTTAAGTTAACGATGGATGATTAGAAATGTGAAATACAAAAACCTACGGGAAAATATGTATAGTTAGAAAAAGTTAGCCGTTTAACTGGCAAATCAGCGTTTGATGTTTAAATTACGTCATTTGACTTATTAGGAATATTGTATAGAATTATGTACGTTGTTTAACGAGAAAGATTACGAGACAGAAAGAAGAAAAGAAAGAAAGAAAGAACAAAGGAAGAATAAAAAGCATGGAAATTATGAGATATACGGAAAATATTAACTAAGGATGGAATATATTGTAGCTGTTTAAAATGTGTTTGCTTAAGTAAGGAGAAATTTTATAAAAGCCAGGACGAGTATTTAGGGAACTGAGGAATGAGATAGCTGCGGCTTCGAAAATTCGTCTAAGATTTTTATTATGGATGTAAGTAAGCATCTTAGCAGAGTTGAAGTCAATGTTATGATTATGTTGAGAAGTGTGTACGAGTAATGCGTTGTTTGAGTTGCCAATTCTTCTGTCTCTTTTGTGCTCTTTCAAACGGATATGAAGGTTTCGGGATGTTTCACCGATGTATTTTAGTTTACAATCCTTACAAGGGATGCAATAAACACCGGCGTCAGAAAATATGTTACGTTGAGGGCTGGAGTGTACTAATTCGCGGATTGTTTTAGAAGGTAGAGAAGTAGTTTTGATATTGAGTTTATTTAAGTTGTTTGTTATGCTGTGAGAAGAAGAATTGTTTGGCAAAGTTATGTATCTATGGGGGGAACTAGTTTTATCAGATATTGAGTAGATATTATTAGAATCTGGTTGTGGTGTGAATAAAAGTGAATGTGGTCGTTTTTACAGGTGGTTTTACGATAAACCTTAAATTCTAGTTTGTTGATATTCCTAATAAGTAAAATGTCCAGAAAAGGTAGGGTGCAGTTATATTCAAGTTCATGTGTGAACTTTAAGGAAGGTTCGATATTGTTCAGTTTATCAGTGATGCTATTTAAGTCAAGATCTTGAGGATAGATAAATAGTATGTCGTCAATATATCTGAAGTAATGTGCAGTGTTGGGTATAATATGTTTAAAGGGACCAGATTCTAATAATGACGCCGGTGTTTATTGCATCCCTTGTAAGGATTGTAAACTAAAATACAACGGTGAAACATCCCGAAACCTTCATATCCGTTTGAAAGAGCACAAAAGAGATATAAGAATTGGCAACTCAAACAACGCATTACTCGTACACACTTCTTAACATAATCATAACATTGACTTCAACTCTGCTAAGATGCTTACTTACATCCATAATAAAAATCTTAGACGAATTTTCGAAGCCGCAGCTATCTCATTCCTCAGTTCCCTAAATACTCGTCCTGGCTTTTATAAAATTTCTCCTTACTTAAGCAAACACATTTTAAACAGCTACAATATATTCCATCCTTAGTTAATATTTTCCGTATATCTCATAATTTCCATGCTTTTTATTCTTCCTTTGTTCTTTCTTTCTTTCTTTTCTTCTTTCTGTCTCGTAATCTTTCTCGTTAAACAACGTACATAATTCTATACAATATTCCTAATAAGTCAAATGACGTAATTTAAACATCAAACGCTGATTTGCCAGTTAAACGGCTAACTTTTTCTAACTATACATATTTTCCCGTAGGTTTTTGTATTTCACATTTCTAATCATCCATCGTTAACTTAAAATTATTAATATCACCCCTCATAGTCCTGATGATGGTTCAGTAGAACCGAAACGCTATAGTGTTGACCCGTTAATAAATCATTCCTTCCTCTTGGATCGTTGTTATCAGTTTTTCTACATATATATATATATATATATATATATATATATATATATATATATATATATAACTTTATTTGACTTCATTTTCTTTGTGTCCGGTTTCTTTTTCAGAGATTCTCACCGGATACTATTGATTGGGGTGGGTGGGGTTCTATTAGGAATAACATTTGATTCCTTCATGAATCGAATTTAGGATTCCGTTCGATATTCTCAGAGGCTTACCCAATGCGAAAGATATTTTGGGTCCGTCAAAAATAAATAAATGAAGGGAATAATCAGTAAAAAAAAAAAAAAGAAGAAAAGGAAACAAAAGAAAAAAGGAAAGACAAAAAAAGAATGCAATAAAAGTGAAAGAAAGAAAGAAAGAAAGAAAGAAAGAAAGAAAGAAATGGTTAGATCATCTTACCTTGTAAGAAATGTAACGGAGGTTCATCGAATTTTTGACAAAGTTTTCCCAAAAAAAATTTAGAGCCAAATTCTTCCACTTTCAAATAAGTACCATATTTTGGCAAGCCAATTTCAAAAGGGGTAAATTCAACCCATTCTAGAAGATTAAAAAAGTGATCAGATGAAAGAGTCGGAAATAAAACATTGTGGAACTTTCAAATCTTAATTGTGTTACAAGACAGACAAAACATTTTTCAACATATTTATATATCACGAGAAAATCTTTAAACCTCATTGAATACACACACACACCAAGTTTCTTGAAGCGTGCCATATAACCTGGTATTAGCTGTAGTGCTTGGTAAGACCACATTTTAAGATAAATCTTTTATATGAAGATTTTAAAAGAATCTAAAAATGTTTCCAACCCAGTCGGCAGGGATTAGAAGATCCCCTCCACACAAAAGTTGTTTACTGGGTATGACCAGAAACTGCATGAGATGGTGATGCTCCTAGTCTTGAGAACTGAAGAGTATCAATTGCTCCTAGGTCCTCTCGGATCCGGACTAGTGGAGCCTGTTGTGATCCCGTGAGTGGGTCAAGTTGATTTATTGAAAAATTATTCGTATTCAATTGGAATTCACAATGCTATAAAACTGTAACTTATTTCTATAAAGAACAGTTATTTGAAGTTATAATTGTGAGTAAGGATTAATATCATTAATTATTTGAAACCATATAATTTTATCCAAACAAATGACAATTTAAATGACAATTTAAATAGAAATAATTACTTTAAACCATATAATCCTTTGTATTAGAAAGGAGTATCTTATGTCATATAACTGTGCAAAAAAAATTTTTCAGGAAACGACAACACAAAAATATAAATAAAAACGTAAAATGAATGCAATTCTCTAACTTCTATGCATAAAATAACCCTCGACGAATTGACATGCCGCGTTAAAATCAGTAAAAAAAATGTATGAAAATGCTTCTTAGGAAATGACAGATACTATATCTTCAAAAATATTTTGATAATATATTGATTACTTCCTTTTAAAGGAGAACAATTCTGGAAAAGTAGCCTCTTAAGAGACAGATGCCGCAATTCATTATAAAAGAGAAATACACTATTATTAGCCCATCACGATTATTGCTTTTGAGAAATTACAATGATTGAAGTGAACACGAACACTGGCCGCCATACGAGCCATTATTATTATTATTATTCCTAGAGAGTTTTTCACATCAGCGTTATCTGAAAGACTCTCACTGAAGTTTGAGTGACAACAAGTCTCTTCAAGTCTCCAGAACTCTTCTCAATATTTTGGCTGATCCCAGCAAAACTGTAGTTTGAGTTGTCTCCACTTGTCCCCTTATTTCGAATCCTCTAGTCCTTTTACCGATAATTTGGTGACTACCAAGAACACCAATTACAATTGGTATAACCGTCACTTTCATATCCACAGTTTTTTCTATTCTTGCGCAAGGTCCACGTACTTATCCTTCTTTTCACTTTCTTTCAATTTTACTCTGTGGTCAGCCGGGACAGCAAAGTCCACAGTTCAACAAGTTCACTTATAAGGTCTGGTCGTCTGTTTGAGATTAAATAATCCGTTTGCATCTCAAAATCTTTGACGAGACTCTGAGTTGTTCATAAATCATTTGTTCGTATGATCAAATTTAAATTTCTTGCACTGTTCCCAGTGAATCACCTTTCCCACTCAGTCATGTCTAGTCTTATACCCTTTCTGTGCAAGCTCGCTGCATTCGCTTATTATATGATTGATGGTTTCGTCTCTATCACCGCATAATCTACTTCTATTTTGTTGCATTTTATCTATTCTTGCTTTGATATAATTGGTCTTTATGCCGTTATTCTGTGATGCTATTAGAAGAGATTCAGTTTCTCTCTTACGCATTCTTACTTAGCCACGTCCACGTTTTCTCGTGTAAGATGTCGTTTGTTAGTCGCTTAAAACGGCAAGTCCCCTTCCTCTCTCTTTTCTTGGCTCATATAGACTGTCAACGTCATTTCTGGGATGCAACGCCTTATGAATGGTCATTAGTTTTCTTGTTCTCTGGTCCGTTTGTTTTAGTCGTTTCTGGTTCACTTCAAGAATGATCCTACGTATCATACGAAGAGGACAGCCCAGGTATTTATTCCTTTTATAAGGTTCCTGTTATATAGCTATCGAGTTCTTTCTGGTTCCCCAGAGATATTCTTTTTTTAATTTTTTTTCTTTCATCTACACTTGTTTGATGGTATCAGCTTCAAATATTCCCAAGTATTTGTAGGTTTTTTTTTCTCCAAGCATTCTGATTTTTTCTTGATTTAGTAGTTCGATTCCTTCTGTCATGTGTCATTCCCTGCTTTTCATAATTTGCATAACGCATTTTTCTATGCCCAATTCCATTCCTTTATCCTGGCTATATATTCTCACTGTCTGTATTAGAGTTTCCAATTACCTTTCGTTTTTGGCAATCAATTTGATGTTGTCCATGTACATTAAGTGGTTCATCTTTCTTGCGCGTTTACTGAGTCTATATCCGGCTGTTCATTTCCTGAGAATGTGATTAAGTGGCATCATCTCTATTATAAATACTAATGGGGATCGTGTATTTCCCTGGAATGAATATACCTTTCTGGATCTTCACCTCTGCTAAGTTTTTTCCTCCAGCTGTCAATTCGACTCTCCGGGTTTTTTGTTCTTCTCGATAAAATGTATGAATTCATGGGGTATTTTTTGAGACAGTGTATTATCCAGCTTTGGGGGACCATTTTGTAAGCCTTCTGTAGTCAATCCAGCCCATGGCTAGATTTTTCCGTCTCGTTTTACTCTCGTTGAGGATGTGTTGATCTATGTTTAGTAGCTCTTCTGTGCCTCTGGTTCCCTTGTGGCATACTTTCTGTTCCTCGAGGAAGATTCCGCTGCTTATCAATGAGTAGTAGATCTACGCCTTAATTTGTGCTGTAAGTATTTTTCTTCGTCATCTGTTGGCACATTATGGGTCTATAGTTGTTCGGGGTGCTTCTTTTGAGAGGTTCTTTCTGGATCAGGGTGGTCTTCACTTTGGTCATCCATTTGGGCATATCATTTTATTATTATCATCAACATTATTATTATTATTATATACGAATTTTCTCCACTAGTTTTAGTTGGTGGTCTTTCACTTGAGTCTGAGTGACAGTTTCCTCTCGTGTCTAGGACTCTTCAGAGTATTCCAGCTGATCTTAACAGTGCTGTTGTCTGAATGATCTCGATTCTTTATCCAGTTGCCACAGTCTCTTTTCCCGGCATTTAAGGACCGTTCCGAGCACACCAACTCAATTGTTATCACAATCACTTTCATGTTTAACAACTTTTCCTGCTCTCTCGCGAGATTCAAGTATTTGACCATATTTTCTCTTTCTTTTAGTATACTCATTGGTCAGCTGGAATGCAAAAGCCACAAGATAAGTTCTTTTTTTACTTAATTAATTTGGTCTGGTCATCTGGCCGTGATTATATGATCCGTTTGTATCTCTGTCGCAGAGAATTGTACACGACTCATTCTCTAGGACAAATTCTGGTTTGTGTATATACCATTTGTCAGCATGGTAATTTTTTTATCTCTTGCACAATTCCAAGTGGATGATCATTCCTACCCAGTCACTTTTACTCTTATTTTCCACTTATGCTAATTTGCTGCATTTGCTAATGCGATATACAGTTTCATCTCAGTCACTAAATCTCCAGCTCTCACGATACATTTGCGTATAATCAAGTTTGCTTTGATGTAATTGGTTCTTTTGGCATTGCTCTCTGATGCTGTTAATAGAGATTCACTTTCTCTATTCAGGTCTTCCATTCTTTGCCATGTCCAGGTCATTGCATTTGCAATTGCCTTAGTCACTTGAAGTATCCATTCGTTTGCTTTTCTTCCCATTTTTGTTTTCTAGATTTTTTATTTCTGCTTGTTTGTTCGTTTGTGTTAAAGTTATATTTGTTAATATTGCTGTTATTGGCAGCTGTAATCAGTTTTTATTTGTTCTTTTTTGTATATTCCCCAAGTTTCTAAAATATTGCATTTACGAAATCCTCAATGCTGGTGAGTTCTCTTCTTCCTTCTTTTCTCTATATATATATAGTCTATGTCATCTCTTGGGTGTAAGTCCTTGTGCTTAGTCATCAGTTTTTTGTTTTATGGATCATCTAAGTTCTTTTTAAAGAATGATTCAGTGTATCTTATAACGGGAGTAGCGCAGGTAATAATTCCTTTCATGAGATTCTTGCTGCAGGGCTTGGTTTCGAGTAGTTTTCTTGTTCTTCCGAAGTACTCTTTTCTTTCATCTCTATTTACATGGTGTTTGCCTATGTATCATCTTTTCACAAATTCATTTTAGTTGCTTTTTATCGCAACTACAAAAGTTTTATTTTATGACAGCGAGTAGCACCGTATATCGGAAGGAATAATAATAAGCGCTTTGTAAAACTCGAATTCACGTCACTTTTTTTTACCTTAAAGAATTCTGGTTATCCATACCAGCTGCTTTACCAACTCAGCTACAGGGACTATTAGTATCAAAAAGAGCTTAAATCACCGTATTTACACGAGTAATGAATGACCCCTAATTTCTAGCCATAAAAAAATGCTTTTATTTTTTTTTTTTTTTGCATCTAATGAATGACCCAAACTTATAACTATGCTAGCCTAAAAAATATTTCTTCAAAATCCAACGACATAAATAGAAAACATCCAAACACATATACTTTCAAAACTACTGCAATGAATTCAAAATCAATGCCAAACCGTAAAGGAACAATTAAGTCTGCACCTTGATGTAGCTTACCGTGTTTACGTGGATATTCCAAACATACAAAACACACACCACTGATACACAGTAATATTAATAATATAATAATTGTGTATTCAGTTGATTGGAAAGCACTATCTAATTCTTTTTTTTTTATTAATAATATCACATATTTAAGTAGAGACTATGCGGGAATACTTTGGATCGAAGTTATTGCAAGTTTAGGCTTAGAAACAAGTTAAGCTTCAACGTTTCAAAAACAAGGAGTCCTTGCTTGCTCGGTGAAAATTGATATTTAAAAGACGTTCATTATACGAGAATATACAGTACAACAAATGTCTGCAAAAGATAAAAACGACTGAACTGTAAATGACTGGAATAAATTTGTTCAACGGAGTGAATGAAACTTACCTTGGAATGATTTGGCGGACACATCTTTTTTTACGTGAACACAAGTGTAAAGTGGCATAGGTACATTACCAGCGGCAATTTTGTCTTGCTGATCGCTTAATTTGCTATCAAGTCTCTGATGGAAAAAAAAAGTTCTGTTTAATGGAGTCTTGTATCAATGATAGAATGAATCCTTAATTTTTGCCCTTTGGGCATATATGTCATTATTTTTTCCAGTGGAAACATATTAAATTACCGTTTAAATCAAAGAAGAAAAAAATTAAGTACCACAATATTGTTTTGAAATGAATAAGGGAAGAAAAACTGATATCGAATTTAAAATAAAAGCATTTTTTATACTGATAAAACAGTACAAAGGTACTTTTTACTTAATTTTGAATCGAAATAAAAAAAATTTCAAAGAAGTTTTATTTGTGAATAGTGTCAACAGCAATAAAGTAAAGTATACACTGGCTAGGAAAATCTTAGAATACACCGACTAAATCTCTTCAGAGTTGCAAGACTCCACCCTTGTAAAAAGAGGATATCCGAGACATTGACACTTAATTGTTGAGGCTCCAGTTATGGAGCTCTGCAGAGTGAGAATACCCCTTCATTGTCTTTACTCCTTGGTCCATTCTGACCTGGAGTGGTGGTACCTATTAGGATCTTATCAATTGGTTAAATACATCTATTTGAAAATTATTCGTTTTCTATAGGACCATGAGCAAAGAAAAAATTTAAGAAATAACTTCATAAGAATATAAACGTGAACGTTCAATGAACGCGATTTCATAACCTCTTGGTATAAAATAACGCTGGACGGATTGATACACCGTTAAAATCAATCAATCAATCAATCGCTGGACGCAATGATAAAAACACAGAGGCGAAGAATTTGGAAAGAAGTAATCTTTCTATAATAGAATGTAATTTATGTGGTCAAATAAATTGTTCGTATATACGCTTCAGGAAGATTGATTAACGTAAAAGATATTAGGGAAAGGCCTGATATTTTAACGACCAGAATGATAAAGTCAACAATGACGCGGGGAAAAGTCTGAATCTATCTATCTATCCATCTATCTATTTATCTATCTGAGCCCAAAAAAGTTTAGTTTGTGACTATGTTTAATCTCTTTATTTCTGTCAATTTCCTCTAGACTATATATATATATATATATATATATATATATATATATATATATATATATATATATATCAGTTTGGCTGTATATGTAGGTGCGCATGTGGACAGAGAATATTCATATTTTAATTTGTTTATTAATGATTACATTGTCTTACTTTCTACCGAACTATGATTTCTGCTTTTGTCATGATTACGGTAGCGATTTTTCTTTTTTCACCCAAGTTAAACAGTAGTGGGCCTGTTATGTATTTAGATGGGGGACCAATTAGGATCTGTAAATACCGCAAGCAATCTGAAGCCTGCGATCCAGACTAAACAAAGCTAAGTAAATTACTATTTAATACAAGACCATTTCATTGTAAGTTTACCTTAGTCTGACGCAAGTAATAACTACATTTACCAAGTGGTTAACTAAACAAGCTGCAAAAAGCGTACTTTCGTTTTCAAGTTATTTGATTTTAATTCGTGATGTCACGCCTAAAAAATATACTCAATAAAAGGGGTGCCTAATATATCGATCACAACCAATTAACTGCTCACATAGGAAGTGCGGGTAGATCGCCCGCCATTCACAAAGTAATTAAGATGTTTGATTATCACCTATTTTCCTTGTCGATCCTATTTATTATACAAGTCAGCTTTTTCTCATATGAAGATAAAGTGGAAGTAACGTTTCACCATGACTGAGGTTCATGTAAATGCCTACTTGAGGCGAACTACCTGCACCTTCTGTTCGGACTATGCAATTCTAGATGACTCCATTCAGTGCAAGTCATCAGCGTAAGATAATGACTATAAATGCATTCAATTGTGCCATAAGGGTTCATGCAGTGACTCTAGGTACGTGAACATATATTGCATATATAAGTTACATGTTATCTATTTCATAATTGTGCTTATTCATCTATTCGTTACGCTCATCCACATAACCTCACCGCAGCCAAATGGGATATTCTTCCACCCTCCCTCTCAATCAATTGGGATATTCTTCTTCATAGATACTTCTTCAGATTAAATACTGTGTTCATCTCCGATGGAATTGCCCCGTGCTAATTTCATTTTTCCTCACTAAGTAACATAATAAACATAAATTAGTGTATATTGGTTTGACTCTGACAATGCGTAGTTGAAGGCTGGAAAGGAAAAGCAAAAAGTCCTCTAAAGATTCCTCGGTTCTGTTATCCACAAATTAGAATATGCTACAATATATTGATATTGTTGTTTCACTAGAATTGAATATATAGATTGTGATTCTACATTTTTTGCATTATTTATTTCAAAGGAAACAGTAGTATTTATATATAAAAGAATTGCAAAACATCCTTTCTTGCTTAAATAACTCTTCTTGATTTTTTCGTTCCTTGTCATTTTAAAGTTACTCGCAAGCAGAAAAAGTATAGACAACTCTGATCTATTAGTATACTCTAAAAAATTATAAATGCAAATTGCTTATTTACTTACTAACCCCTTTTAGTATCGTTTCTCCGACCATGTGACCAAAGAAATCCGTGAAACTGACTGGTTGGCCCATTTGCTTTTTGTGCAGGATTCTGTCCAAATACCGATAAATGCTCTGTGGCTTGAGAAGCCAAAGGAGACTTGAGTCAATGTTATATTTCAGTTCTTCTTGGACCTTTTCTGGTTTTATGAATGGCCATTCTGAATGCGAGTACAACGTCGACAAATACCTAGAAAAGACGGAGAGGGACTTAAAATTAAGGTTTATGTTTAGCATATTTCGATGAAAATCGACATCACATTTAGAAAAAACACTATCATAAAAAAGATGAATGTTGTTTTTTATACTTACAATAAATAAAAAATTTATTAGGAAAGATATGGTGAAAACGTATCGAGGCTTAAGCTGTATCGACTAAAACAGAAAGCTCTATTAGTGGTGCTTAGAATATGCTGACTACATCACTTGCAAAGGGGTCAAACACCCCTGAAAAATGAGGTGTCCTGGGTAAGATGCTAAACTGCATCATTGCCATTTGTGGCACGATGTTGAGCATTCATTTCTGTGAGTGTGAACGTGGGTGAGTGCCAGTCAGATTCTTTAGTCTGTTTTGGCGCGAAACCCACTCAAAGGGCTTGACGCGACATCTCTTACGAGACCGGATTAAGGCGAGAGAAGGCAAGGTTCCAGAGCAGAACAGAAGAAGGCAGTCAGCAAGAGAGAGCAGTCAACAGAATTCAGAGGCAGCCGACGGTCAGAAAAATGCGACTGAGGATGGCCAATGTGAGAATATGAGTCAGCGTTCCTGGTGGCTGTGTGGAAATTTCGCTCGAATACACGCTCGCGCTAGCCCACAGATGCACAGAAAGCTACGTAAAAGTGTCACATACTTCTCCTTTCTTGCGTTTGTAGCTAACCCAAGTCCGTGTTTGTTTGTTTTCTTTTCTTCCACCCTCTCGGTTGTGTATGTTGTGTTTTGTGTGTTTGTAAAGAAATGTGAAATACGCCTGACCGGAGATGAGAGAAACCACTAGGCGATCGGATGGCCACTAGCTGGTTTAGGAGGTTGAGATAGTGGGGACCATTGAGTGTATTGTCACACATTCCTCCCAGGCCCATTATAACCCGAGATGTTTGTACCTTGCGCTAAATATATCCGTTTGAAAATTATTTGTATTAGATAGAAATATTTTAAATCATATAACTGCTAACAAATTATAATGATAAGTAAACCATATTTCATTGAATATGAACATTGATACGATGAGATAACAATTGAACATAGAAAAATGAATAAGTACGACTGAAAATGATTGCAATGAACGTCGAAAATATGAATTTCAGCATTAAATAACCCATAAAGAGTTTATAAACTGTTAAACAAATAAACGAAACTTTAAAACTATAGACGTTTGCAAATGATTATCATTGAATAATAATAGTTACTTAAAATCATATAATTTCTTGCAAAAAGTACTGACTTCGGTATTATTTAATGCCGAAATTTTATTTACCTATAAAGTGTTGATATGACATTAAACAAATAAACCAAAACCGAGAGAGAAATGCACAATGAAACATTCATTTTGTGCATGACAATCCCATTTACATTCATTTTATTCCAGATCATTTTTCATTAGTCGAAACAACAATAAAATTCTTGAAAAGCTACATTGTCGTATTTCTAAATTATTGCCACGTCCTCAGATTTTACCCAAGAGCTGTATTTTCATTTTAGAAAAGCAGAAAAAGTCACACAGGGCTAGCTTTGGCAGGGAAACTGACCAAAAAGAAGGAAAATACTGGCAGTGAATAATAAGATGAATGAAGTTATGTTGTGCATTCCCTTTGGCAATCGACCACCCACACAAAACTTAGTATCAGTGTAGTTAGCTGGCTGGCTGGCTAGTAGACGAATGAGAGCCATTTCGATCGAGGGCAATTTTTTTTTACTTTGAAGATTGACAATGAGTCCATGCAAAAGTTTGATTGACATAACTTCTCATAATTCATAGATCGCACTTACCAGGTTGATCCCGACAGTCCTCCCATATATGTAACGCAGTCTAGTAGTTTGGCCTTATATAAAGCATTTATGACGCCACTAAATCCGACCATGGCACGAAAACCTCCACCAGATCCGATCACCGCAATGTTCGGCACCTGAAATATGAAAAACAAAAACATTTAATGAATTGACGAATTCATCACAGGATTATAATTTTATGAAAACCCGCTTTAAAACCGCTTTAATATTTATCAATTCGGTGTCAAATCGAACGTTATTAATAGAATCTAATAGACGACCTGTGAAACCGTTAGTTTCCCGTTTTAATAATCGTCCTAAATAATTGTAATGCTTCGATTTAGAGCGATGTGAAAGATTCTAATTAGTTATCGTAGCTGTGTCAATTATTTGGCTGCCCAGTTGGCTGTGGCTGTAGAATACACCAACTACCTCTCTGCAGAGGGGTAAGACCCCGACTAACGAGTGTCCTGGATATGATACTAAACAATCTGATGGTGAGGTTCCAGTAATGCTGGAGCTTTGGGGAATGCGGACTACCCCTTCACTGCCATCATTCCCAGGTCCACTCTGGCCCAGAGTGGTAGCACTTGATAGGGTCTTCTCTATGGGTCAAATAGAACTAAACTGTGTACTTGAAATAGAACTGTTTTAATGTTTAAACTTCGTACTTATGCTAAACTGAACTGCTTGAAATAGAAAAGTTTTGACATTTAACTGTGTGTGGAAAAAAACTATAATTTTTGAATCAGTTTGGACTGTTTGACCAAACTGAATAGCTTGAAAAAGAAATGTTTTTGACAATTAAAATGTTTACTCATGCTAAACCGAGTTGTTTGAAATAGAACTGATTATTTCTAAAAAATAGATTTGGCATTAAATAACCTACAAGAGTTGATATGCCATAAAACCGAAACAACCGACCAAATCAATTGTTTGGAACATGAGAAAATGAACGAACGCGAACCCCTAGGATTTTATTAATATATTGATATAATCAACCGCAGATAAATGAATAAGACGGTGTATGTGCATAATCAGAAAAACTTTCGGAGAAATTGGCCGACAACATCACATATTCTAACTATCCTTCGAATCATCGAAGGAGTCCGTGCAAAACCTCGAAGTGGCTCTGTTATTCGTAGACTTCTCCAAGGCATTTGAATCCATACCTAGAAGAAAAATGGTCTTCTTAAATAAACTGTTACCACGATAATAATGTTTTAGAAAAACACGAAAGCAATGGTTTGCTCACTCGTTGTCGCAAGAGTCTTGCAAGGAGAAACATTAGCACCATATGTTTATAGCCTACCAAGATTACGTACAACGAACTTTAGTAGATCTAATCAAAGAAAATGATTTTATGAAAAAAAAAAAAGCAAGAAGCAGACGATATCCAACAAAAGCTATCACAGATGCAGACAATGTAAATGATCAGGCATTTCTTACAGATATACCTGTCTAATCGAATCCCTACTGCATAGACTAGAGCAAGCAGCTGGAGGCATTAGCCTCCATGTGAACGGAAATTAAACAGAGTACATGTGTTTTAAACATGAAGGAGCCATTTCCGCTTTGAGTGGTAAGCCTCTAAAATTAGTGGACATATTCACATACCTCGACAGCAATATCTCATCTACAGAAAGTGATGTCAACATACACAATAGGGATACATGGATCGCTATTGACTAGTTATAGATCATATGGAAATCTAATTTCTTTCAAGCTGTTGCTACATCAGTACTTCTGCATACTAACAAAACGACTGTAGGAAAAGCTAGATGGGAACTACATAAGAATGCTACATGCTGTTTTGAACAAATCCTGGAATCAACACCCAACAAAACAGCAGACGAACAACACATGCTGGGCACTGCTGGATAAGTAAAAGTGAATTCGTAAGCGACGTTCTTTAAAGGATCTCTACATATTGACGTCCTGGTGTTAACCATTCAGCACGCAGTCTACAGGATCTGCTAGGACCTCTGGACGATAGAAACGGATGTCGAAAGAGACTTTGGGAACTCCTTACAATCAAAACGACCAAATGATATATATATATAGAGAGAGAGAGCGAGAGAGTTGTTGATCAGTGAGAGAAAAGTAGATATTTCAAAATGAACAGGTTCACAAATGAATCTGAATTTGGTATTAAGCTTTTGATTATTTCATATATTTGTGATCTACACCTGTTTCGGACTTTACATTTTCTTCAGGAGATTGGTTATGATTAGGTTGGTTTTTGTTCCTTGCTTTTACGGTGAAAACTATTTTGATAGAGATGTAATTCTTTTAAATTCTAGGTTTGTGTTTGAAGTTAATTGTTTGTTAAAACCTCTCTCTCTCTCTCTCTTTCTCTCTCTCTCTCTCTATATATATATATATATATATATATAACATTAATGATAATATGCCATACGATAGACAGCATTTATGAATAAATAATTTACAGTTTGCTATATTTTCAACTAAAGAGAGCTCAATGTTGATGATAAAGCATGTGTAAATCTATGTTTGAATTGCTGAGACTCATAGTCAGCGGTGCTTACTAAGTGCCACTTTCATTCCTATGCTATCATGAGACCAAACACGCTCTCTCTCTCTCTCTCTCTCGATATATATATATATATATATATATATGTATGTATGTATTTCTTAAAAAAAAAAAAACCGGTCACATTAGGATTATAAATTTATTTCCATCCTGTTATGGGTATTGATATGAATCAATAACACCAAAAATAATAGGACTTCTTCCGATCTAATAGATAAAATAATTACGGTCAGAATAGACACAGGAAGGAAGGGTGGGAGGGGGTAGAAGAGGGGTAAATAGTTTCCTCCTCATTTACTCACTTCCAGTTTTTCTTTTTTCAATCTTTTATTACCGGTTGGTAAATCTTTAGATTCTAAATACATTTCAACGTAAAACTCCAGATTTAATAATAATTTAGGGAAGTACAAAATTCCTTAATAACCTTACGTAAGGATTACAGTAATACTTATCTTAACTAAATTCAAAATTTAAAAATAAAATTTTAAATTTAAAATTTATATTCTTGCCAAATAATTCAGTTATCCTTCCATTGAAAAGTACGTACACATGATATGGTATCTTCCCATTTTTTTATTTTATTCATTTCACCTCAAATCTCAAATTAATCCTATTTTTTGGTTAATTAGACATTTTCTATGATATTTTTTCTATAGTTTAAACATAAATCAAGAGAAAAAAATATATATATATACATCTTTTACTCTTATATATATATATATATACAGAGAGAAAGAAGAAGATGAAGAAGAAGAAGAAGAAGAAGAAGAAAGAGAGAAATAAAGAAAGTGTGAGAAAGAGAGAGAGAGAGAGAGAGAGAGAGTGTGTGTGTGTGTGTGTGTGTGTGTGTGTGTGTGTGTGTGTGTGTGTGTGTGTGTGTGATTAAGGATTTTTAAAAATCCGTAGTTCAACATATGGAATTTAATTGAATTTATATCTTAAAATTTTCATTTGATCATGTTCAATCCTATTATTTAGTACACTGACAAGGAGAGGGATTATGTAAAAAACAAATTTGTTCTTTAAACTATATATATATATATATATATATATATATATATATATATATATATATAATTTGCCTAGTAATTCCAGACAATACGTCTTTATATTTACAAAACTGAATCGGTATTGAATAACCGAAAATGGTTAATATGCCATAAGACCAAACCAAATCAAACAGACAATAGGATTAAGTAATATGACTAAAACGTTAAAACTAAATTGTTGAAATTAATAATTCATTAACATGACCAGCTTTACTTATGAAGTTTCGTCAAAGATATTGAGATTGTTTTTAAAATAATTAAAGAAATCATATATGTGCGAGCGTGCGTGCGTGAGCTCGCGCGCGCGTGAGCTCGCGCGCGCGTGCGTGTATGTGTGTGTGTGTGTGTGTGTGTGCTCGTGTGCTCACGTATGTATGTGATATTATTACCATTTAAGATATTTCCTGAATACTAAAGGAAAACATTCCCCGCTCATCCAGTATACCCAAATGTCATGATCACCTGCTGTTTCTATCTAGGAAGAGTTTCAAATAGTTAGACCCACCTCTTGAAATGTACTTCCGCTTTTTTACTTAAAAGAGAGGGCTATGGTTTTCTGTCAGTTTTAGTTTTGGTTACATAGGAATTTTTAGGAAAGCCTGATATTTAAAAAAGCTGAAAATTTCTCACAAAGGCAAATATCCCCGTTGAAGAACCTAAACAGAACTGAAAATTCTCCTACCTTTTTGTCAAACTAGTCAAATTATGAATCAACATGACACCCACTTTTAACTGCAAAAAGGATTGTCTAAGAGTGTCTCCTATCTGAGATTAAAATGCTGTAATTATTTATGTATTATACGCATTTTTTATTGGGAGACTCGAAGTTTCGCAATAAAAATTCACATGAAAATCAAATTGTCTTAATTTTTCCATGAAACGCTATCAGTATTAGTTTTGTACGCGTTTGTATTTTCTTTTATCGGATCTGGATGTATATATCGAAGGGACTAAATTACAATTTGTCCGGCTGATCAGTTTCTGCCAATGTCAGAGAGGTTCCTAGAATTTCGAATCCTGTTAGGGATTATTTTCGAATCATACTGCTGATCATTAATTGTAAAGAGCCTTTTAAGAAGTAAGAGAAATGATAGGAATGATAAACTGAATCGGCTAACGATTTCGGGCATGGAGAATGGAATCTGCGAACCGAGTTCAAACTGCGATTGGAGCAGTTTGCATTCACTTCATTTTAATGCTACAAGGAAATGTATGAGGTCTTTAAATTTCATAAAAGCAATTCATCTTTCGTGGCCAGCTCAGGTTTCTTTCCATGTACAATTTGAGTCAATATATATTAATCAGGGAGAATGATACTATTAAGTAGATTTTCTAAGCATCTAGACGATGTTTCTTTTTTCTTTCCTTTGTTTTGTGGCATATCACTCTTTGTGGCTTATCTAAATCTAAGCCTAGCCTTGTAGAACTGTAGTAGTTCTATTTAACCCAAAACGGGTGAGCTAAGCGGATTTATATCTTTCCCATGGGTATTAGTCCGAAAGTAAACGTAATAGCGCGACACAAGTTTGAACTCGCTTACTTCGAGGCTTCAGCCCAGTACATTAACCCTTACGCTACAGAGACTTTCACAGAAAGATCTAATAGATGTCTTGGTCATGACACTAAAGTCCATCTGATGGCAAGGCTCCATATCTAAAGATCTAGTGAGTGTTGAGTACCCCTACATTGCCATTACTCCTTGTTACACACTTACCCAGGGTAGTAGTACCTGTTAGGGTTACACCTATGAGTCAAATTGATCTTTTGAAAATCATTAGTACAAAATAAGTATATGTGAAACCATATAGCTTATAGTAAACTAATGCTTATTAAATGAATTAAGAATGTTAGCAAGCCTTGAAATTTAAGGATCCTTATTTACTACTTAAACGATATAACTGCGCAGGAATAATGATTATTATTAAAAAGAAATAATTACTCGAAACCATATAATTATGAGTATTAGAAGGAATATTTGAAACCATACAGTTGTGTGTAAATTTTTTAAAATAAGAATACTTGTTATCACAAAAAACTCAAAAGAAACAAGTACACAATGTAAATATTAATGTACAATGAACGCGATTCCTAACCTCTTAGCATAAAGTATCCCACGATGGTTTGACATGCAGTTAGATCGAAGGAAGCATTTACGCCAAAAATGTGTAGAATTTGAAATATTTTGAAATTTTACAAAGTAAAAGTATGTATGGAAATATTTCTTTTAAAATGTGGACAGGAAACACAACCCTAAATTTAACAGGATCTTTTAGTAATTTTTGGCGAGAAAAAATAATTCAATACAATTATACAATAAAGAATGAAAAAATAAACTGGAAAAACCGATGAGGAGAAACCAGAATAATCTTTAAATAATTATATAGGCTTGGTAACTCCTGTTAGCAGTTATAATGCAGCTTTTAATTGCCTCTTATGCCCCTGGTGTCGAGTGATGATTTGTAAAGCTGCCTCTTTAGACAATCTGCTATTGTATTCTGAGGCTAGATAAAGTTAAGCTTTATAAATATGTTATCGGGACCTGCTTTAAGGGTTTAATAGTTGTGACTTGCTCATCAGTGGTCAGTGTTCAAACTAAGGTAAAAGACGAGCATATCCTAAATGCATTGACTGTATCCCCTGCAACAGACTAAGACCCTGCCTTCACTTCTTCAAAAATGTGATGTCCTTGGTATGACACTAAACTGCATCTGATGTTGAGGTTCCAGTTTTGAAAATTTGGGAAGTTTGGTATCCCTCTTCGTATCTAATAAACATCTAAAATAAATAATGTGGTTAACTCGTTGGTTTTACGACATGTTAACCCTTATTGAGTTATTTTATACTGACATCCAATTAAACACTTCACAATTAGTTGTAATGGGAATTTAGTTCAAAATCATTTAAAACATTTCAAACATTATCTCAAACGGACGTATTTGACAAGTTAGAGAAGAACTCAACCATCAACAGGACTCGAAAACTTTCAGAAGTGGTAGGGACATCGAAAGATACCGTATATAGAGAATAAAATAAACTTCAAAAATTTCCAGAAGAGCTAGGATCATTGAAATATTCTTTATGTAGAGCATTACATAAGATTCAAAAACTTTCAGAAGTGTCAACTTCATTGACAGATACCATATGTAGAGCATAACAGCAGCTTTAAAAATATACAGGAGATTTTAAGAGATAGCACATGACATTTGAGTTGATTATAAACGAAAATACCTTTGATACAATCTGATATCATTTTAAAGAGTTTGTTTAGACATTTTCTCTAATGATTTTTTCCTAACAAATAAAATTATTTTGTAAATTTATCCAAAGGAATGTTTCTTTTTATTTTATTTCTTTAATAATCAAAACAGTCGTTGGGGACGAGGCTTTGTTAACGTTGAAATATAACACGACATCATTGATTGATTATCGATTTGTAAACAGCATGACAACATTTACGACTAATAACATCAGTTCAATTAGTAACTACAAAACCTTTAACGAAATTATTTGATAATACCAATTTGAACAAATCTCACTCCGAATCAAAAATAGCAACGCTATGATTTCACGCGAGAGAAAAAAAAAGAATATGGAAAGAAAAAAGAATAACAGAATTTTGTAAAAACAAAACTCATATTATGAACACAATATAAAATCTCCCAAAATAATGGCAGAAATTATTTTCTAAGATGAAAGATTCAAGAAATTTTTATTCTTAAACAAAGGAAAGAAAAACAAGTAAGAAATTCATCTCAGCCGACTATTTCAATTCTCATTTTGAAATCAATTAAAAAAGTCACCAAAGCATAAATCAAATACAAAAGCGCACTTTTAGGATGTTCATGATACTAAGGTAAGTCTAAAATTTTACAATATTTTGGTGATATGAGGCACAATTCGCAACGCTTGATGCTTTCCGGGGAGTATGATGGTGGACTGGATTATACCGAGCTCACCTGATACTCTCAGGATGGTACTTGCCGGATTTGCCTCTATAACTTGAAGCACAGCCTAAAAATTCAGTTTTAAGTCTATCTGACATAGGCTAATCATTGAAGTTCTTGCAACCCCGATCTAATTTTCTAGAACCATCCGGTTATTGTACAATGGTCAACTGAGCCTTCACCTTTCGCCAAACAAATGTTTTTGGTTACGTCGTTATGGCACAGATTGAGCTCGTAAAGCATAAGATCCTGAATTTGACTATGTTTCATGTTCATCTGTGCGGCTTTTAAATCCGATAGAGAGCGAAGGAATAAAGCAACCTGTCAGCACACCTACGACCACAATACTACCAACTACAGCGCATACATTTTCCACAGCTTAAACTGCTTTAGTCACGTGATATACGCGCCGCAAGCAAGCACTTACCAAATTTTTACTAAACTTTTGAATCACTAATATTTGCCAATTTAACTTTAGTATGAACAAGATAGATCAGCTTTCTTAAACACTGCACAAATACAATATGCTATATTGTATTTGCTTAAGTTCGGGTAGTTTCAAGATATTTGAAACGAATTCATTTAGGCATTTAAAATCTTTTATATAATAATATCTAACGAAATTTAGAATGGTACCTCGTATGTTGTATTAAAACATATCAGTATTCATATATATATATATGTGTGTGTGTGTGTGTGTGTGTGTTAAACTGAATAACAAATGCTAAAAGAAATTACAAGACAAAGAAAATTAGAGAATAAAAAAATCATTTTTATGAAAGATGATAAGTCGAATAATTTTTACAAAATGGACAAAAACGTCAACGAAAAATTAATGAACGAATCAGTGACTAAATTACAGAAAAAAATCCAAACAGTTGGGATAACCTTTTAAACATCGAAGCAAGTTAACATCGCAGCCAAATTGCATTATTAAAATGATGATAAAAAACAACTTTCCTTACTATCAAGGATCAAAAGTAAAATTTCCAAAATAAACCGGAATGCAGACTCTTTTACCCAAAGAAAAATTGACTCATTGATCATGGCTAAAATATGTGACATAACAATATCCAAAGAAAAATTGACTCATTGATCATGGCTAAAATATGTGACATAACAATATCCAAAATATTATTAACAAGCATAATTTTGAAATATCAAATGACAAAAATGTTAGACAGAATGAAAGATGCAATTGCAAGGTTATGGCTAAATGGCCCTTGAAAGGTAATTGTTTTATAAACAATATACCAAGCCACTATCAAGGGAAAAGATTTTTTAAAATACGCCGGTGCCACTGAACTGTATTGGAAAAACAGATGGTATAATCGCGTTGTCAGCATCAGTAACAAGATATTCCAACAGTACTGCTTTATCTAAATATTTTGGCATATAAAAGATAAAACGGGCGAAACTCCCATAATAAAATGAGATATTATTTTTAAAAAGCCGAACCTTTAGTATCTAATTGTTGACATACCAACAAATTTCTCTAATGTCATATAATGCATCACTCAATAAGTCCCGGGCCTGACATATAGATGGTTCCACTAATAAAAAAAAATACTATAATTTTTATTAAGTACTGACCTTCAAATGGCACGTGTCAAAATTTTTTCCCAATCGGATTATTAGTTTACAAATTACAGTTATTTAAGTGAAGCTACTGTTGCAAATTTTCAAAACAATAGAAAAATTTGAATTTCGTGTGTTGATAAAGCAGTGCTTTCTGATGAGAAAAATACTGTTCAATCAAAGCAATGGCTTGATAAGTTTTGTTCGGACTCTGGTCCGTCGGAAATAACGGTTAAGAGACGGTATGCTAACTTTAAACGCAGTCGTATAGCTACAAATGATGCTAAACACCAAAAAACCCCACAAACTCGTTTTGGCCGATCGTAAATTGAAGTTGCATGAGATTGCAGAGTTGAAAATTTCAGAAGGCAGTGTATTCACTATTTTGCATGAACATTTGTCAATGAGAAAGCTATGTTCAAAGTTGGTAACACGTTTGCTCACAGTCGATCAAAAACATCAACGCGTCGACGATTCAGAGCGTTGTTTGCAACTGTTTCAATGAAACAAAAAGGATTTCTTTGCGTAAATATGTGACAATGGATGAAACATGGATCCATCTCTTCACTCTGGAGTCAAATCAACAGTCAGCTGAGTGGACAATAGCAGGTGAAAGTCGTCCAAAATGATAAAAGACTCAAACCGTTTTTAGGGTGCACAAGGTATTTTGTTCATCGATTACCTTGAAAAAGCAATAACCCTCAATAGCAAATATTATATAGCATTATTAGTGCGTTTGAATGAAGAAATCACCAAAAAACGGCAACAAATGAAAAAGAAAAAGTGCTCTTTTACGAAGATAATGCACCGTGTTACAAGTCGATCGCAAGGATTGCAAAACTACATGAATTGCACTTTGAATTACTTTCGTACCCACCCTATTTTCTAGATCTGGCCCCCAGCAACTGCTTGCTGTTTGCATTCCTCAAAAGAATGCTTCAGGGAAAAAGATATGGCTCCATTGAAGAAGTGATATCGGAAACTGAGGCGTATTTTGAGGCCAAAGACAAATCGTTCAACAAAAAGGCATAGAATTGTTAGAGAAGTGTTGGAATCAGTATCATCATAGAAGGAGACAATGCAGATGAATAAAGTCGAATTTTTCCTAAAAGTTGTTTAATTACTTAGGCCTGGGACTTACCACCAGAACATATTTAGCCCCATAATTTATTCTCCTCATTTTATACTGCTATGGAAAAGCGTGAGAAAGGAAAAACAAGAATTTATTTTCATATTTTTTTAATCAATTATCTATATTTTTTTTCTTTATCGTTTGAATGCTACGTATTCTATCACCTTATCAAGTTATTATTTCTTGTAAATGTCTCGTGCAATAACAACGTATCGCGTGACTAAATATCGATCCTAGATTGGACATTTTTACCACATGACTGTCTAAAAATAGTGGAAAATGCATAAAGAATTAAGTAACAAACTTTATGTGTCCATAATTGTAATATTTTTTGGTTCATATCTGCTCTGCTTTTACTATATCGAGCAGTCTTTACATGCAAGTTTTCTTATTCGTTCTATTGTCTTTATATATATATATATTCTTCTGTGTATGTGTGTACAGAGTATAAGTGTTAATTTGCACAAGTGGCTCTGTTATGACTTTGGTTACTGTGCAATTAAAGTAATAAATCATGTATCAGTGCTTTCGACAAATATACTAAGTGCCTAGTCGTTCATCAAAGATCATAAAATACAATACTTATGAATGACATTTGCAATTAAGAATACAACCTGTGTCATAGTTTCTTTATAGAATAATAATAATAATAATAATAATAATAATAATTTTACCTGCATTCTTAAGATCGGCTTGCATACTCAGAAGAGTATTGGAGACCTGAGTAGACTTCCTGTCACTCAGCCCCCAGTGAAAGACTACCAATTGATGCTGGAAGGAGTGAAATAGTAATAATAATCGTAGTAGTTGTAGTTCTGGAGAGTTAAGAACACTTGCTATTTTTCTAACTTCAGTAACTACTATCGTGAAAATTGGCATAATAATTACCAGATCATCGAGAAAAAATATCTTCACTTTACTTGAGAACGAAAACATTATGTAACAGGAATGTGGCCGTGATACCAATCATAGTTTTAGTCCTTGGAACAATCCCCAATAAGCTGGAAAATGAGACTTAAAGAATTGAAAATGGGAGGAAGAATTGAGACTGTTCAAACCTCAGGAAAACTGAGGTCCGCTTGAATACTTCCAAAAGTCCTGGAGAAACTTGATATCACTTAGACTTCAGTGAAAGTCACCACTTACAACTGGGGAGAACACGTAAAGAAATGATAATTATTATTTCACACCTTGAGAGTTCTTCACTCCAGCGTTAGCAGATGTTATTTCACTGGAGTCTAAGTGACAGAATGTCACTTCAGGTCTCCAGGACTCTTCTCAGTATTCTAGCTGATTTTAGTAATACAGTAGTTTGGATAGTATCCATTTGTCATCCGACTTCCAACTCTTACAGTTTCCTTTCATAGCCTTTGGGAACCGTTTCAAGTGTGCCAGTAACAAATGGTATCATCATCACTCTCTGTTCTCTGGTATGGTCAAAGTACTTGTCTCTGATAAGGAATCAAAATGGTCCTACGTCTCCCACATTGGCCATCCAGGGATAATTTTCCGATCATGACATATATATAAAAAATCTGAGTCCCATATTGATTTAGATTTGTAATTTTTCTTGGGTAATATGTTGCTATATCAGACACAGGTGTTGATTATTTTCTTTGCTCCATTCACAGATGTAACCTCGTATTCTTCAGAACACACTTCAGTGGGACACAAACATTTTTTAATACTTACGTCTTTAAAATAAGTAAGCTTTAACTTCGCATAAGTTCACAAGACCCTTTATTCGTTTTTTTTTTGTTTTCTTTTTTTTTTTTTTTTTTTTTTTTTTTTTGGCTTGATAACAAGCATTTAAGCTCAGAAGCGGTTAGTTTTCGTATAATTCGGGGTATAAGACATATTCTTTTGTTTTTATTTTTGGTTTTTGGTTTGACTTTTTTACGAGTTCTTCAAAATCTGACGCCCATTTTCAATTTTTGGCTGTAGGATCCAAAATTCAAGTGAGCATTACAGCATTCAAACTTTACACATATTCATTTGATAATAAGCAACGGCAAAATTGTGTTAATAAAGCTTAAAATTGACAATTGCAATTTTCGACTCTTTCTGCTTTCTTCAACTTTCTCCGTAGAACAATCCATTTTAGTCAAAGTAGGATAATTACTTCTCCATCCATTTGAGTACGGGAGCAATCATATTTTTATCATAATTATTAGAATTATTATTGTTATTATTTTACTCTTTTGATAGTTTTTCACACAAGCGTGAGATGATTATCTTCCACTGGAGTTTGAGTGACAGCAAGTCTCTACAAGTCTCCAGGACTTTTTTTTAGTATTCTGACCATTCCTAATGCTCTAGTTTGGATGTTCTCCACTCTCCCTCTTATTTCCAAGTCCTCCAGTCCCTGTCCTAATCCTTTGGTAACAGCACCGAGCGCACCTATAACAATTGATATCACTGTCACTTTCATGTTTCATAGTTTTGGTTCTCTAGTCAGACCTCGGTACTTATCTCTCTTTTCGCATTCTTTCAGTTTTACCTTATGGTTAGCCGGACCGGCAAAGCCCACAATTCGGCTGATTCTCCTTTTTTGTTAATTATCACTTGGTCAGGTCGTCTGGCAGAAATTGTATTATCCGTTTGTATCTCAAAATTCCAGAGGCGCATTTTCTAGGACAGATTCTGATTTGTGCATATGTTCGTATGGTCAAATTTTAACTTATTGCACAATTCTCAGTGGATCACCTTCCATATCCACTTATACACTTTTTGCACTGATTTAATGCATTCAATTATTATGTGATTGATCATTTCGTCTCTATAACCACATAATTTACGTCTGCTATTTTATTGCGTTTTGTGGTGTTTTTGTTTTGACATTGGTCGTCCTTATGGCGTTGTTTTGTGCCACTACTAGAAGAGATTCCCTTTCTCTCTTAAGGTTTCCCTTTCTTAGCCATGTCCAAATTTCCTGTGTGAGATATCACTTGTTTGTCGCTTGAAATGGCCATACAGTTGTTTTTCTTCCCATTCTTTCTGGATATTTTAGTTCTGTTGATGCTTGTTTTGTCTGGAGTGTTTCTGGTGTCTATAATCAGTTTTCCTTTGCGCTCTTTATATCTTTTTTTTTTTGTCTTCTAGTCTTTATATCAATGTATCAACGCTATCTTCAATGCTGACGATTCCTCTTCCTCCTTTTTTTTTCTTGACTCATGCAGTGTGTCTACTTCATTTCGGATATTTAAGGCCTTATGCATTGTCACAGTTTTCCTTGTTCACTGGGACATTTGTTGTAGTTCTTCCTTCGTCCACTTTAAGAATTGACCCAAATATCTTACGAGCGTGACAGCTCAGGTGTTCATCCCTTTGATGCAATTTCTGCTTAATTGTTTGGTTTTGAGAAGTTTTCTCGTTCTACCGAGTTATTCTTTCAATTTTTTAAAAAATTTCTGCTTCTTTGATGGTGTCCTCTTCCAATATTCCTAAGTACTTGTAAGTTTCCTTTTTTCTTGCGATTTATGAAGTTTATATAATGGCAATAGTGCATCCCCCTTGAAGATCCCTCACTGGATTTTCACCTCAGCTAAACCTTTTACTCCTGGTGTCAGTTCCATTCTCCAGTTAAACTTTATGACTTCGTTGGATATCTTATACATTTTGAGACAGTCTATTATCTAGCTTTGTAGTATATCACAGTATCATATTCACGCCATAGCAAAATTTTTCCATCTCGTTTTGCTCTTGTTGAGGATATGTTGATCAATGTATAGTAGATCACCGCTTTTTCTGGTTCCCTTGCGGCATCCTTTCTATTCCTCAGGGAACAATCCGCAGCTTATGAGCGAATCATAAATTTCCTCCTTAAATTGCCCCGTTAGTATTTTCTACGTCATGTTATGGAACTGTAGTTGTTGGGGGCGGTTTCTTTTTAGGGGTCTTTTTGGATGAATGTGTTCTTCCCTTTGGTCATCTATTCAGGTATGTTTGCTTCTCATAAGCATCTATTCATTTCGATAGCCGGTCTATCATGGAAGGAAATGAATATCTAAAACTAGAATCCATGTTTGCCATCTTGGCCTGACGTTTTCAATTTGGTACTTTTTTGACTTTTGTTCTGAGTGAATCAGGTTATATTTTTGCCTTTAGTCCGTCTTCGAATCCTTCTAACTCTTTTCCCATGTTACATATCTATTCGGCTTTTCTGTTATGTTCTCTTCGTTGCCATATTTTGCTCCAATATTGTTTTGTTTCTTTGTCATCTGGTTATCGGTTTGACTTCGTGCATTCTTTCCCTACTTACTGGAAGAATTTTTTCGGTGTTTTTTCTGTATTGTTTGATTCTGTCTCGATATTTTAGTCTTCCTTCTTTCGTCAGTACCTTCTGATTAATTTCCTTGAGTTGTATTGTTTGATTTTCTTCTGCTGCTTTTTTTCTTTTCGTTCCAACATGTTCCAGCGTTCTTCTTCTGTCTTATCATTTTCACTTGTCGTAGATTACTTATCTGCGTTTCCAGTCAAATTTCTCATCCACGTGTTGAGTTTCTGTTCGTGATCTTTAGGTGAACACCGACTTTTTAACAGACTAATTTCGCTCCTACATAGACTAGTTCGTTTAATTCTGTGAAGTTGTTCGTTGATATATGTGTTAATAGTTTGTTTAATTTTTCAGTTTCTGCCTAGACTGTTCTCCAGACTTTGTTTCTTAGCTATGGTAATCTAGTCTTTTTTTTTTCAGACATAATTCTCTTTAAATTTTTCATATTAATTTCTTCTTGTGTTAGTGTTTGTTCTTTTTGGTTTAGGTGTTTAGTGTTTCGATTGTTATTACTTTGCAGATCATTCCAGTTAAAGTGTTCTTGCTTTACCGTATTTGATGTGCCGATTATTGTATTAGGGTCTTTTTTTTTTTTGTATATTTCTAATACTTCAAGGTAAGAAAACCAACCTTTCTTTATTATCGTCCTAATTTAGCCAGAGAGTCTTAGATCTGTTGATTGAAATCTAGTGCATTCTTCCCAGATATCTTTCCTATAGCTTCTTTGTGTAAAGTTGTTTCTAAAATAACAGTGAAATGCAAAGTTGTTGTCTTCCCAAGTCTATTTTCTGTGTGGTTACCTATGTCGTCGTTCGTGTACCTAAAAAAAGAACAGCCAACATGTTGCCAGGTTCCTACGTTGTTTTATGTTTCGATTTGACATTTTATCATGGGTAGTATATTGTGGCTATACCAAACCTAGGGGTTGTTTAAAATTTACACACCGGTCACAGATGTGACCAAGTCCTCTTTTGGTAAGATATCTCATAAGCCGATCACAAAAAGTATAGTTTGACTGTTTTTCCCCTCATCAATAGACGCCACACTAATCGATGCTTATCAGTAGTTCCCTGACTGAACTATTTGACCCTAGCCGTTGAACAAGAAAGTTCTTCCACCCAGCATCTGGTGAGACTCACCTTAAAGCCGATTTTGGATTCATCCGCCCACAACTTTGGATTTATTATTATTATTATTATTATTATTATTATTATTATTATTATTATTATTATTATTATTATTATTCTTTACGAGTTTTTATGCTAGTAATAATTGGTGATTTTCCCTGGACTTCGAGTGACAGCAAATCTTCTCAGATCTCCAAGACTTTTCTAAATATTCTCACCTATCTCAGCAGTTCTGGGATCTGGACTGTCTTTTTTCCCCGGTCTCTTTCCTTGTACTTGGGTATTGTACTAAGTGATTTCCCTATGATTTGTATTACTAACACTTTCATATCCTTCAATTTTTCTATGGAGTTCTTTGATTTCTTATCTTCTAACTCAGTGATCTGCTAAAACTAGCAGACACGTTCGTTACACGTAAGTCTGGATTGGGTGATCTAATTTTATTTCAAAGTCCTATTGGATTTTCAAGGCCTTATTTTGCCGGAAAATATCTGATTTGTGAAGAAACTATTTGCATGTTCAAATTTTAGTCACTCGCCCAATCCCCGGGTGATCACCTATTTTCCTTATTTTTAACTCTACAATCTGATGTTTTGGTTTTGTATGGATCTCAAATCTTTGAATATCTTTTTTACATAAAAACCTTGATTCTTTTTGTTCCCTCAGTTGAACCTTCTTAATTTGTACAGTTCTCGATGTATTACCATCCCTACTTGATTTATATTTTTTGTATTCTCTTTTAGCTTCATTTGGTTGACAGTTTGTATGTTAAGACCCTAGTGTATCTTATTTGTTTTATTATCTACGAATTATTTGTACTCATGTTGATTTCTTTGCTTCGTTGAACTCAAAATACTCGAACGGTACTTAGTCAATGCCTGAGCCTATTCTGATGTGCATGCTTTTATATATTTAGGTTATTTGATATAAAGTTGAAATAAAAACACCAACAAGTCAAGAAAATTGTTCTTTAAAAGTTTCCAGACAAGATTGAAAGTAATTCATTGCAAACATTTCATAAATAAGATATCTGAGGTGAAGTTAACTGTGGTTGTCTCTCCCTTTATCAGCTTCTCTAATACCAAAGGAATTTCCATCTTAACTGGACTTCTGTAAAGTTATAGTTTGAATAAAGCTTAAGTAAAGCTTGTTTGTTGATTATTACAATATCCAACGTGTATCCTTCCATAAGTGCCTTTACTTTTGAAAAAAGTAAAAGACGTTTCTTACCTCATTGAGACTTTCAGGACCTTCGTCTTCAAGTAAGTTACACATAGCTTCAAACACTCGACACTTTCGGTTGTTCAAAAAGTCTTTTTCCTCATCTGGAATGCACAAACTATATCTTAGGTCTGGATTTGAGCTGAAAAACCAAGACAAAAGGATTTTAAGATTATCGAGATTATCATCGAAATAGATCATCACATAAAGTCACAAAGGAAACAGTGATATATTTTAAACAAAAGAATATAAAATGAAATAAATAAAATGCATAAAAAAATCGAACTGTTTTTGATAAACAATGGAACATTACAAAAAATGGAAAAAAAAAGACTGAATAAATTTCTCAGGGGAATTTTAGCTGCATTTATTCCTAACTAATGCAACTAAGAAGCTTTCAACTAAAAATGTCACTAGTGTCACGTGGTCTGAGAGGAGAGAGATAAGGAATGTCCCCTACACCTCCGTGTTTGAATTATCCGGCCGCTCAAAGGATGACCGTTAAGAGAGGAATAGGAATCTAGGTCAATTCCTCGCGGCCGAAGTAACAAATCCAGGTCAGAATAAAAGCCAACAGATGTTTGCACTCTGTGACCGGGTGAAAGAGATAGTAGTCCTAAAGAATCGCCTGAAAGAGGAAGGAAGAAGATAGAGGCGAAATGATTGGCCAGAACCCTAAGGCGGAAGTAGCACCTTCTTCCGTCAGCGGAAATAGGGGTAAAGAATGTCAGTTTTGAAGTGAGATGTCGTCGTGAACAGATGGGGCGAGTCTCATGCCAAGACTCCGGGTGAAGAAGCGAAATAGAATCTTGTACAAGAAGAACCAATGCCTTCAAGCCATAGCTCTATATATTTATATAAAATTCCGCCAGCCCGTAAAAGAGAAAATACTCTCCGAAGGAACCCGTCAAAAAGATAAGTAAACATTAAGACTGTTTCTCCCTACATTAAGCATTGCAATTACTCTCTCTCTCTCAATTTAAAGAAAGACGAAAGAAAAGAAAAAAGGAAGAAAGACATTTACAGTTATGTATTATCCGCTGATAATCTAGCCGACATGTTGAATATGTGTGTCCGCGGATATATATAAAAAAAACCTTGTCATATTTTAATGTCCCCACGTGTTGAAGTTTATTCATTGTGTTGTCTGCTATCAAGTTCATGTTTGTTTTCAGTTTCTTTCGCCTTATGTTATTCTCGCCTAAATTGTCCTATTCTTTCCTTTAAAAATATTATACGAGAAACCGAAGTTGTCGACTACTATAGTTAATATTATTATATCAAGACCTAGAGGCTCATATTTTCCTTTATCCTTGGGGTAGGAAGAGCTAGTGTCCTGGTGGTGGTGGTGGTGGGGGGGGGTAATGTGAAATTTGGAAATCCCTTGGCAGCGGCGGTCAGTCTAGCCCCAAATTAACCCCCACATAATATGCCAGTTCCAAAATGCCCGGGAAAGGACTTATTCTACGAGGGATCAAGTGCCAGACCGCCCCATCTTCACACGTGTGAAAAATAAATTCCCGTCTTGGGATTTTAATAATTCTGCCGTCACACTAGATTCATTATGAGAAATTCCCTTTCCAGTCAGCAGCTCAGGGATTATATTTATAGCAGTAGCAGCATTAGTAGTGGTAATACCAAACACAAATTAGAATAACTATCCCTCTCCCTCTTTCTCTCTCTCTCTCTCTCTCTCTCTCTGTCTTTCTCTCTCGCACTCTCTTCTTCTCTCTCTCTCTCTCTATATATATATATATATATATAAGATGAACAAGCGTGATAAGACAAATAAGAATATTTCTTTTGTATTTATTGATTTTTTGAATTTTTTTTCAGCTGGTTTCGATATTAGGTCATCATCAGAAAAAAATATTTTTGAGAAGAAAGTTCTTGTTTAGAACGTTTTTAAAGATACAACAAATATCCAAGGTTTCCATATGAAAAAATGCATTAAATGGCAATCTTGGCTACATACCGTTTGCATAGACAGCAGCTGCAACAATTGTAGAGGTTGTCACAAACACATAAAAGTATAACTGTTCCTCTGGACCTCTCTCTCTCTCTCTCTCTCTCTATATATATATATATATATATATATATATATATATATATATATATATATATATATATTCAACTGTATAAGCAATAAACATAAGATATCTAAAGCGGAAATTTTAGTAATTACTTCAATAATGTTCGACCTGGTTTGAAGACGTAGAATGTTGATTAACGATCTTTAATGTGTGTGTGTGTGTGTGTGTGTGTGTGTGTGTGTGTGTGTGTGTGTGTGTGTGTGTGTGTGTGTGTGCATATCAGAGTCTGAGTGTGTGTATGCGTGAGTGTGTATACTTACATTTGCGTGTGTGTTTCATTTTGATGAAACAAATCTTTCATTACTTAATTAAGCTGTAGACTGTTGAAAGGAAATATGTAATTAATTATTATATTTTTGTATTCACACACACACACATACGCACGCCCGCGCATATATATATATATATATATATATATATATATATATATATATATATATATATATATAAAGTTAGCGTAGACACAGAGACAACAATGCTTGGTAACTGTCAATTTCTCCTGAGAAACTGTCACCAAGCTCAGTTGATTCTATCCAGATTTAACCTAGATCTTTAGACGCTGCATCATCGATATCGAATATTCTTTTTTTTATAAATATTGCAAATATATATATATATATATATATAAATTGTGGATTCTGTTTAAGTTGAGCGGAACACTTAGATAGATAGATAGATAGATAGATATTATACGTATTGATACATACATATTCATACGTACGCATACACACATATGCTTTCGCTTATTCCAAAATTTAAAGCGTTCCTTGTCGTCTGCCAGTAACGAACTGACTAACACTTTTCGAAAATCATCAATTCTCACGTGTATCCATTTCTCGCATTCCGTGACAATTCCTGTGATTGGGCCTTTCTTGTTGGTCACACAGCTGGTCACCAGATTCACTGCTGGCGGAAAATAACCACTACATAACATACCCAAGTGGAATCAGTTTGGTTGCCAAGTGTTATGTTGCTGTTAAGTCAACACAAATCCATTCTTCCTATGCTAGTTATCTTAATATTGAATAAATGATATTTTATAAAACTAAATGCAAGAATAAACTACTTACTTGTTCTCGATTTTTATTTCGATATCCACTTTTGTTCTCTGCAAAATAAAATGAATATTTCTATTAAAGCAATTTTATGTATTAATGTAAAATTGAGTGAATTTCAAAAGTGTCCAGTTGCTTATTAAATAATTTATAAGAAAATCATAAAAGTGTCTTTGAACTTTCTTCAACTCTTTACTGGTTGTTTTTGTTTGGTTTTTTTTTTTTTTGTTGTTTTTTTAGTAAATTTTCATAATTGTAATTCGTTTTGTTGAAAAGCGTGACTAAATATCAAGTGTCTATTCAACACGTTTTACTGGTTATATTTAAACTTGGGAATTGCTCGGCGAAATCACGACGATGGGTCACCGAAGCATATAACAACTACACAACATGTGCATTTAATTTAATTCAAACTCAGTTTCCCTTTTGTTTGTTCATCTGCTCAATTTTAGGAAAATCTTAGAAGTGTCATTGAAGTCTATTTATGCCTTTATTTTTTAAGCCTGCATACATTTTAAGAATTGTTTACCAAAATGTAATATTTTTCTTCATTTTGGTGAAGATCATGGCTGAATATAAAATACCCACTTGACACTTTTCATATTATTTTCAAGAAAAGTGTGTTCACGGAGTGTATTCAAATAGTATCGAGACTGAATTTGAATTTGCCAAAACAGAAATAAATGATGAATGAAACATTAATTTTCTTTCTCTTTTTTAAAAAACTTCTTGGGATACGCCCACTTATTCCACCAAGTTTTCTATTAGTTGAAAACCCTTTAAAATTTCTGTTTTGGTATAATGTGAAGTATGAAGACTGCTAGTCAAAAATGTATCGAGAATTGACGTTGACACCTCTTGACCAGCGCAACTAAAAGTTGTGGTACGCCTACCGGTGCTGGTACGTAAGTCATCGACGACAGATGCATGGCGAATTTCCAGTTTCACATTGTCAAAATATAAATAACATGTAATATATAAGATGTTTTTAAAAAATTGTGTCAACTCTTATTATATTCATTATATCTTTATATTATTGCCGTATAAATCAACATAAACACGGATTCTGAAACAATATTTTCTTGGATCAAAAAACAAATAATAATATGGCACAAATATCGTACCGATCCGTGGTACACTGGAAAAATATCCTGCCCGTAAGCTACATCAGATAATTTGAAAAGCACTTTCTAAATTGCTGTCGAGACGTCTTGAAGCATTACTATATTATATATGTTGCTCAACTGTGCTTACATCTTTATTTAAATCGTGAGTTTAAAATAAATAAATAAATAATGATTCACTCTCGATATCTTTGTATGACTTCTCATAAAGTAACGAATTAATCATTGACGCTCATGGTATGCAGTGGGTTCAAGCAAGTGTTGGAAATTGGTTGTAAAGAGAAACTGGAAATCACCAGAGCTTTAAAATTGATGAAACAGAGAAAGTTGTGAAGGAAAATTCTACTCAAACAACGTATTAATAAATGAGCATGATGGAATAAGACGTTTTTCTACATGTGGTGAATTATCTAAACTTGTCACCTTTATATTATCACTTTATTCTTTCCTGTAAACACTCCTTATTTGGTTAAAATATCCAAAGATTTCTATCAAATTTAAAATCGTTTTCTTTTTTTCTTATAATATAATACACACTTTAACTATAAAAGAACATGAAAAATTAAGGAAAATACAATGATGGCTGAATAATGATACTATGACTTGATATGAATAAATAGATTGAAAACTATTGTACCAACTTAATTGATTGATTAATTGACAGATTGATTAATTTAATGGCATATAAACCTGTCTAGGTCTGTTTTGTGCTTAGAGGTTAGGTTCATTGTACATTAATATTAATATTTTTGTGTAGTTGTTTCTTAAAAGTTTTTTGCAGTTTATCAAATATTCCTATCTGATATATTATCAAATATTCTTATCTGATATATTATCAAATATTCCAATTTGATATATAATCAAATATTCCTATATGATACATATTACAAATAGTATTAGTTATATATTATACAATATTCTGATACTCATAATTTGCTCACAGTTGTATTACTATTTAATACAAATATTTTATACACAATTATGTGGGTTCATTAAACTATTTCTATTTAATAATAATCATTTTCTTTCAAGTAAATAATAACAATAATCCTTAATAAACCATTATAGCTTTAAGTGAAAAATAAGTAACAAAGCTTATTACAGATAATTTACACACAGTTATATCAAGTATTGCTATTCAATACAAATAATTTTTAAAAAGATCAGGCCATCCTTTCCATCCCTATTCAAACACTTGCAATACTTATGCAAGTATTTCAGAAAAAATAGTGCAATATTAATAAAAAGATTAATAGGCAGCTTGAAAGGCATTTTGGTGGCTCTACTAAATATTGGTATCTTCAAGTTCAACAAAACCAAGAAATCGCTAATATTTCTTCTTTTCGTTTTTTTAATTCAGATGATACGCAGAATACCGATAAGTATTGCAAGCAGATTGATTTCTGATTAAACTGTGTTATGGATTTTCTTCCTTAGAAAGATACCATTAAAATCACGTTTTCTGATAATATCAATTCTTTTATTTACCTTATAGTCACAATAGCCAATGATATACATATATTACATGTGGTCTTCGAAAATATCTTTCTGAAAATCATCGGTTACAAAGCGTAATAATAATAATAATAATAATAATAATAATAATAATAATAATAATAATAAATCTCTCCTAATTGCAGCACAAAACAACGCTATCAATCATATCAAAGCAAGAATAGATGAGATGCAACAAAAAAGCTAATGTAGGTTATGTGGTAATAGAGACGAAACGATAAATTACATAATAAGCGAATGCAGCAAATTAGCACAGAAGGAGTATAAGACTAGACACGAGTGGGTGGGGAAGGTGATCCACTGGGAATCGTGAAAGAAATTATGGGAATTTTTATCTTGCATTCCATATATCCCAAACCTATATGCCTGGGGTGAGGTATCACATAACACAAAAAGCTTAGTAGGACGTGTTCTACAGAAGCTTCTACGAGTAAAGTTAAATAGATTTAATCCAGTTAACTCCTCAACCATCGAATCCCATCTGGATTGCATATATTGAGGAATCTCTGTATCCCAGTCCAATTTGAGTCTCAATAATGACCTGAGAATTCGTTTCGATTTGACCGTGATGGGGGCATAAAGAGACGGGGGATCAAAAACTTTGGCACTCTGGGTCAGTATACTCTTCTTTTGGTTTTAGCTCTCTTATCGATGGAGCTAGTCGTTATATTTAATCAATCTTTATGGGGATGATAGTTGTATCCCAGGATTCTTTCAAATTTCCATCAGAGCTTTTAATTCTTTTGAATTAGAGTTGTCGGATTTTAACGAGAAATTTCCTTCTTGCAATCTGGTTACAGCCATTTTGTAGATGTGCATGAGTTTACTGTTATCGTCATCTTAGACAATCAAATTGTCAACAAAAAAATTCTTTTTTATCATTCTCATGCATTCATCATCAGGATATCGATTGATATGATTCTCTAGAATGAAATTCAATCTGAACGGGCAGGCATTAAACCCGAATTGTAGAGTCTTGTAACGATAGCAGATAAATTCGTTATTCTTCTTGATGAAAAAACAAAATCAATTCTGATCCCTTTCTGCTTTCAACCTTATCATGAAAAATACGTTTTTTTATATCCCCCAGCATAACAAATTAATTCGTCCTAAATTTCAACAATATTTCATTAAGTTATTAATTTAATTGATTCCTGGATAGGCGGGTTCATTTAACGAATAGTTACCGTGTGTTTTCAAGGAACAGTTGAATACAGGTCTGATTTTAGTTGTCACCTGTTCAGTATTTTTGATAACCGACCGTTGAGGAATCTAAATAGACTTCCAAATTCTTCAGGCTGTATCTTCAATCTCTTAATGATTCCATCCTTTTCATGTTGAAAAATGACCTCATTGTACGCTTCATCAAGTTTATTTTTTTTCTCAAGGATGTCATGGTTCTATCAAGAACTTTAAGTAGCTCATGAAAATTTGATGGTACTCTATTTACTCTGTTTTCAATCCAAGGAAGATCTACATAGTAGCTACTGTCTTTGAACTCGGAGCCATATGCTGCTGCAGCATTAATAGCAAACATGTTTTGCAGTTTAGTATTCATTTGTGACGCGTTAAAGACTTCTTCGCTGTCAGGCAGCTCATCCCTCTCACCCAATACCTGCCTGACGTAATTCTCGAGACAATGAGCATGTTCAGAGAGCACTATATTGTAATTTAGCAGTATATTTGGAGGTGGTCTTTTGGCGATGGATTTTTGTTGAGTAAAAAATGATGGCAGTTTCCAAAGGGAGCAACTCCTTTTGGTGTAAGCCATGTTTTGCCCCTCATACAATCAATGATTTTTAAGTTGTCCATACGTTCAATTAAGTCTATACCAATCAAACTTGATATTTTTATTTTATTGTTATGCCTACTAAATGTAAATGCAAATTTTCATTGCATTGCTTTAGATTCTTTTCAATAGATCTTAAATGTGGGAATCGGTAGAGAATATTGAATTCTTTATCAACAAGTACGGGGCGGGTTGTTTCCTTTTCATCACCGAAACCGATCTTTAATTCCACTAATCGGAAGTTTTTAGTGGAACGGCTTGTATAAGTGTTCAATGGTAATCTTACCTCTTTTATTTGTCCTCTGCTTGGTTTCAAATAGTTGGTGATGTTGCTAGAAAAGAAGGATCGTTGACCTCCTGTGTCAAGTATGCGATTTACACTCATTCTTCCAGCCCCGTTTGAGAATGTAATTTGCACCACAGGCAATATGTACGTTTCATCATTATTATTCTGGCTTATTCCCACACAAGTATAAAGTGAAGTTGTTTTAGGTTTGTCACACAGTGCAGAAATGTGACATTTAGAATTACACTTTAAAGATGCCAAGCGTAACCAGTTTTTTCTTCCTTGGGCAATACTCATTTTTATGTTTCTTGCTGGTGAATTTGCTGCATAAATTTAATTTCTCACTTCGATTTTTCCCTTTTTCAAAGGAAAAATATATTTTGCTGGAGCTCAATTTATGTGAATTCATGACGCATAAGACGCAATATGGCTTCTGAAAATAAATTGCGAAATTTTGTATGGCTGGTTTCTCAGTATCTTTACTTTTATAGGAGTTCTTGTATTTATTATCTCTTCTATTTGAGAATTATTCAGTCTTTTCTTGAGGAGATCTTAACTGAAATAGTTTTAGCAAAAGGCTACAAATACCAGTCTCTTTAAGACCTTGGGTACAGCTAAATCCGATTACTTCCAACTTCTTATCATGATCTCTGACATTCAAAGGACCATAAATTCCAGGCCTCTAACATATCTAAGTATGTCTGATACTGAGGTATTACCGTCGACACCCAATGCCTTTTTACATCCAGATGTTAATGGGGATACTTCCCGGAAAACAGATTCTGGTGGATGTTCTGACATGGAACCTACTTCCAGGTCTCAATTATTATTAGAAGTTTAACGACACTCGCATATGGGTCGTAAGAAAGAATAAACAACACGGAAAGACGTTTAAATACGTTTAAATAAGAAGTACAAAAGAGTTGCAAAAGCATATTCCTTTAGCGGTCAATAGTCTTTTAGAGAACATAGTTAAAAAAAAGCCTCTGTTCATCTGTTTGCATACAGTTCGATAGTTTCAAAAATTGCTATTGTTCGCATACAATTAAATGCTTTCAAATATTGCCATCTATTGTTTGTTGTACAGTTAAATGGTTTCAAGAATAATAAAGGATTAAATAGTTCTCTTTGACCCGAACAGGTACTGCCACTTTGATTAAAGTGGACCTGGGAATTATAACAATGATGTGATACTCTTCGTTCAGAAAGCTTCAGACCTGCAGCATCACCATTAGATGTCTCAGTGTAATATCGAGGGCATTAGTTTCGAGGGGGAACGTGTAACTCCTTTGCAATCGGTATATTCTACAGCTACAGCCGATGAAACTTTACGAAAAGGGAGGCAATATGCAAGATTATATTGATGTTACACTTTATGGCAAGACTTGTCAATATAATTTTGCTTAATATCTTCATCAAATTTCATTTTATATGAAGAATCCTTATCGTGGAACATATCTATTTATTTTGCACACACACACACACACATACACACACTCTCTCTCTCTCTCTCTCTCTCTCTCTCTCTTTAACTCTTTCTCTCACACACACACACACAACCACACACACACACACACACTGACACACACACACACACACATATATATATATATATGTGTGTGTGTGTACACAAGCGTCCAGTATCATTTTTCCTGGCTTACGCGGGAAATAATAAAAGAATATTTAATGCGTAAAATAAATGTTTACTTATATTCGTGTTAAATAAAGTAAAGTTGGAGTCTGTTATCGAAGGCGACCCGAAGGGCTTTTTTTCAATAGGGAAGGGCGTAACTCTTTTCCCTGGATTTATCCATTTTACCTTTCATACGTACCTTATAAGGCTGAGTCTTAAACAAGGAAGTATCAAGTACCATTTTTGAGTCTTTGGTATGACTCGACCTGGGATTGAACCCCGGTCCGCCAGGCCATTGGCGAACACTCTATCTGTGGATATATGAGTGTATATACACTCATTGTACAATCACACGTAAATAATATGCATATATACATATAAACAGAAAGATAAGTATTAAATGTATTGATACAAGTATTCAGCTCATTGCATAAAACAATTGAATTTGTACGAAAATGTCTAAATGAATTGTTTAATTGCCTACCTCATTAAATGTAAGAGTCAATTTTTGCAGTTTTTCGCGTTCAAGTTTATGGCAGTCGATAGTTTCTGTACCAAGAACTTGATCACTGGTGTAATTAGCCTCCATCAAAGAAATTTCTGAAAATAGAAAGATAATTTCAAAAGTTTAATAAAAAAAGAAATTTTTAAAAAGATTTGTTAAATTGTTTCAATTTTAAATATAATTATAGCATACAAAATTTTTGGTAATACTTAAAATTAACAAAAGACAACTTGCATAGATCATCATGTTATAAAATCATTAGCAAAGCAGACAATGTGTTTGTGTGTATAGCTGTGTGTGCATGCACGAATGTCCGACGTAATGGTTATTCTAAAGAAAATGGGTCCGACGAGCCGTGTTCAAATCCTGGACAAAGTGTTCCAGTTCTCGATATAGCACATTAATTTCTCTGTGAAAATATACCGATTCCCAGCACGCGTGCATATAAACTTAAATTCATTGAGAAAGTTACAAGATTTTTTTAAAGAATGGAGAAGAAAAGAAAAAAAATTCTTTTTCAACTTGTCACGTGATGGCTCACGGAGACGAAGAGGTAGGACTGATACTATCCTCCCGTATTGAATGAGGTATCAAGCAGTCAAAAAGTGACCGTTAGGAGAGAATGTGGGTCACGGAGAATATAGACCAGATGTTCACACTTAGTGAACTCAGGTCGCCGGACATCGGAAGGGGAAAGAGAGAGAGAGAAGCCAAATGATTGGCGGGGACCCCAAACGGAAGTGGGGGTTCCCTTCCCCTCAGCGGAAGTAAAGGAGTAAAAAGTCAGTTTTTGAGCAAGGCAGTCGGACCATAGCCATTTTACTCCGGGCTAAAGACAAAAGATTAGCTGAGACACGAAGGACCCCAAGTCCTTCAAGCCAGTATTAAAAACAGTACAAAGTCTATTAGCCCGTGAAAGAAGAAAATTCTCCAGTGGAACCCCGTCAAAAAAATAAGATAAGTAACTTTGGGACATTTTTTCCTTTACACCCAAATTTTGTTTACCACTCTCTCTCTCAATTTGAAGAAGGATAAAAGCCAGGAAAAGACATTTATATTCATGGACTATCCTATTATATGTTTTGACACTCTGAACGTATATATATATATAACCGTAGTAAAGAACCTATGTATTTTCATTTTACCATGTGGTCTATGTTGTTATTCCATGCTTTCCTTTCAGCTTCTATTCGCCTTATATTATCTTGCTTAGAACTGTCCTATTAATTCCTAAAGTATCACACGGGAAAACCGGAGTTGCCGACTACAATAATATTAATATTATTACAACTAAAACCTATAGGCTCGTAATCTTCCATTATGTCGGGGAAAGAAGAAAGCGACCTGGTGGGTGTGTGATAGTGTGAAATTTGGAACCCCTTGCCAGCGGTGGTCAGTCTGGCCCTAAATTATTCCCTCATGTAATATGCCAGTTCTTATATGCCTGAGAGAAGAACTCTGAACAGGACTTATTTCTGTAGGGGATCAAGTGCCAACCTGCCCCGTCTTCACACGTGCGAAAATAAAGTCCCGTTTTGGGATTTTAGTCAATTTGCCGTCACAAACTACTGCCAGACAATTAAGATCACATGACATCACCTCTGTAACTTCCAATGAGAAGAGGACTATGTATTTTGTTCTTTCTTTTCTGGTGTAATGTTAAGGTTCACCAGACTAGACTAATAGTGTTATAAGTGATTTTATTACTAATATATATATATATATATATATATATATATATATATATCATGATTCAGCTCTGTTTTTTTTCTTTCGGTGGGTGGGTTGCTCGAAGATAAACATTCGCTTTGAAGGAAAGCAAAGATATGAGAAGACTGTCCTATAATAAAGAAGAAGTACCGTTGTTCTTTTCTTCCTACTTCTACGGCCAATGAGACTGAACGAAAAGAAAACAAATGCTAAAAATCGAGTTGTGTTTTTGTGTTTCTCTTCCCAGCCGACAAATAGCTTCACTGACTTAGCAATCACTCCAGACCACACCACAAGACATTTATATTGGCCAAGCTATACTCATTGCACTTGGAAGACTGACAAAAAATCTATCTACCCACTCTACCATTTCCACTCGTTGGGCGAATTGCATCCTTTCTACCACATTGTATTGACTTCGAGATAGTGAAGCACGAGGCCAAAAATATGGGGCTCCCAGTTAGAACCGAACTCTCGGTAATCTACTAGCCTAACTTTCCAACAACAATATCACACAAGATGCCTAGTCTTTTAGTAAGCCTAACTTAGTTTATCACAATGTCAAACGTATGACATTATCAAGAAAAAATATGGAAATAATGTTGGTGGGACCCAAAGTGAGGCTCAAATCCACAACTATCTTTCATAATAATTCATGTATTCGAAAATATGAAAGTGAATGCTTGCACTGATACAAAATAGCTATCATAAAAAAGCTGTTAAATCGCGCAATAAAAATCTCTTCATTCAATAAAATATTTTATAATGAATTAAAAATATCAAACAACCTCTTATTAACAACGGATTTCCAAACTTATATGTAGACGAGCAAATTAAACTAATGATTAACAATAAGAATAAAATAGATAATAAAAGTTATGTTACACAAAATAATTGTAATCATATTGATTAATTTTCTTGTAAACAAATGCATCCGAATTTTAGATTTGATGAAAAATTGTCAAAAACATAATACATAGATATATATTCCCTATAGAAAATAATAATAGAATAAGACATATGATTTACTATAAAAAAATTTAAAACATTAAATTAAGTTATTAATAATTCTGTCCCTCCCAGAAAGATAATGGAAAAAACTAATGTTATTTATCTATTTAAATGTCTATTGGAAGAATGCATCTCCGACAATAAAAGATCATAAGTTACGTTCATTATACGATAACAAAATTATCCAGGAGGCTCTCTCTGCACCATTCAGATTCTAGCTCCATTTGTCAACATTTAAAAAAACATAATTGTCTTAATGCAACATGTAGAAATATGTTTGTTAATATTGCAAAATACTCCATACTGGTAATAATATAAAAAATTCAAAACCCTTGAAACTTTAAATATAGAATTTAGACCAGCCACTATTAACAGAATTAACTTCGAAACAAGTGATAATATTCTAAAATGTTTAAAATTGATAGAACAATCCATATTACAAAAGAAAGGACAAATTTTATTCTACTTCACGTAATAGAAATATTGAAAAACAAAGTACCACTACTGCAAAGCATCACCTTGGTGATAAAAATAAGCCTCACTTTAGTAATAAAAACGAAAATGAAATAATATTTTTGTTTAGATACAAAACAACTTTAATTTACAAATAGCATATATATTACTTCGACAATGGTTCTGATAAGAACTGAAAGTACTCGGTATAAAAAAATGAAAAATTTTAAAACCACTAGGATTCGACATAATTTAATAGAACCTGTTTATATATATATATATATATATATATATATATATATATATATATATATATTGGATTTTACATGATTATATATCTATCTATCTATATATATATATATATATATATATAATCATGTAAAATGCAATGGACCCAATCTGGTTTTGTAAAGAAAACTTCTCTAAAATTGTCACAGCTTCATAAGAACCGGGCATTTTAAAAGAATTTAATTAAATTCAGAGTCAATGGAAAAGTTTCAAGACAATAAAGAAGCCCAGCCCCCGCCCCTCTCTCTCTCTCTCTCTCTCTCTCTCTCTCTCTCTCTCTCTCTCTCTCTGGCTATATATATATACATAGGAGTGTCGTTCAAGGAACTCACGTGGTGTGTTTTGCAGTACTGAGATCCCGTTTGTCAGAAACACAACCGTAGATATGACATCATATGAACTTTTCAGCCAATAAACTATTCTGACAACTCTCGTATATATATATATATATATATATATATATATATATATATATATATATATATATATATTTAAGTGTGTGTGAGTGGGTGTATAGGTTGGTCATTGTGTTCTGGTCGAATGCGTATTTGATTTCATTATCATTTTTAGTAACAAGTTATCTCCTAGGTCTCTCCCACTACATATATATATATATCTATAGGTGTGTGGGTGGGTAGATATGGGTCCTCGTATTCACACTTTTGTATTTTTATGGGACAGTCTGTTTGTTTGTATTTTTTCGTTTTCACATTCTGACAAATGTCAAAACAATGATGAGACGTTCAAAATGGATTACTACTTATCTTTGTAAGTATTTCAATTACCCACCTGCCGACCTAATAAGACAAATACCAAAATTGACAAAAACTATGTCAAAAAGAAAATAGTGGATTTATATCATGAATATAAAGACATCAAGAAATGGATGAATGAAAGAATGAAACGAGAAGAAGAAGAAGAAGAAGAAGAAGAAGAAGAAGAAGAAGAAGAAGAAGAAGAAGAAGAAGAAGAAGAAGAAGAAGAAGAAGAAGAAGAAGAAGAAGAAGAAGAAGAAACGATAATGAATAAATAATGAAAGAACCGATTATAGTTGAAAGATAGAAATTTTTAAAAAGTAAAAGAAAAAAGAAGCACGAAAGAAAAATGTAAAATAATTTGATAAAGAAAGAGATACTTTAACGTGAGACAGAAGAAGTAGACAAACTGAGAAATAGAAATAGAAAAAGGAAACAAAAGAAAAAAAATGGGTGCGAAAAGTTTTATGTAACCTGAGAAAGAAAGAAAGAAAGAAAGAAAGAAAGAAAGAAAGAAAGAAAGAATAGGAGTAAAGAAAATTTAGAAACAAGGGCAAAAAATAACGTAAGAAAAAACAAAATGATACTAAGTAATATATAAAAACAATGAATTTGAATCTACACTATCACTCACTTCAAAAACAGATAAACAAAAAGAAAGAAGTCCAAAAGGAAAGAAAAAAATATTGGTTATACCACATACAATAAAAAAGTAAAAATGGATGTTGGAAAATCATTTCTACTACTAAGGACAAACGGTTACCAAAAACAAATTTACTAAAGATAAATTTTCATAGACAAACACTAAAACGTAGCTGCAACTGTACTGAAAAAATACTGAAAATTATAAAGTTATAATTATGATATAATAAACAATGAATAAAGTACTTAGGAAAAAATTGGACAAAAATGTATTAGGTCTATTACAAAGGAATTACCCGAAGACAAGCATAATATACCAAACAAAATTTAAAATATTAGAAGACCCAATTCGAAGATTATACATATATATATATATATATATATATATATATATATATATATATATACGTAATTGCATATTAACTATTCCTCCAACTGTTGAAACCGAATCGAAAATGGGTTACTACACCCATATAATGATATTGGAAAATTAAAAAATACGAAAATAATACAACTATAACGAAATATATTGGCAAAAGTCCATGGGTAGAAAAGAAAATAATTCGGAGGAAAGCACCACAGAGAGGAACTTCCCTGTCAAGCAGAAAAATAGAAATAATGCGATTTAAAAAAATATAAAAATTTGGCAAAAAGGAATCGATATCGAAATGTAGATACAAAAACAAATTCAAAATAAGAACACGAAAAGTAAGAAAATTGAACAGTGTTCTAAAACCGTAACAATATTATGTCAAATGAAATTACATAAAAAAGAATTAACCTATTTCTGAGTAACGAAAAAAAACTTGGTGATATCGAGTCGGATGAAGTACGTAAAAAATATATGAGTTCGTAGTAAAATGAAAATCGAAACGTCTATTTGAATAATTGTATCGAACATGAAATATTCATCATGAGCTATTAAAAGAATGCTGATTATATATATATATTGGGAAATATAAAAGACAGCTTACAATTGTCTGTCAATCATTCTTGTAACAATGCTAAATATCCAAGATAAAGCTGTTTGTATATTAAGATTGTAAAATGTAATCTTATTAAACATAACTGTTATGTTTTCATGCTGATCGGGCGATGATAAAAGAAAATTTTCTTTTTCGAATTCACTAAATGTATTACCGCTAACACATTTTTATTCGAAAAAATCCCCTATACAATTCAATAATAATAATGATAATAGATGCCATAAGGACTAATTATATTAAGGCAAAAAATTATGATATGCCACAGAGTACCAATTGTAGGTTCTGAAGAGATAGATAAGATGAGAGAGATAATAAGCAAATTCAGCAAACTGGCGCAAAAGGAATTCAAGACTAGGTCCGAATGGATAGAAAATGATCCACAGCAAATTGTGCCAGAGATGAAAATTTAACCAAACAACCAAATGGCATATACACAAACCAGAATCTCTACTCGAAAACGAGACTTATAAAATAATCTACAGTCTTGAAATACAAACAGATCACCTGATCTCGACGAGAAGACCAAATCTAGAGTTAATTAACAAGAAAAACAACTTGTCATCTACTTGATTTTGTTGTTCAAGCGGACCAGAGGGAAAATAAAAGAAAGCGAAAAGACTGAAAAAAATGGTTGGAACCTTTGAACAAACCCAAATGACATGGAAAAAGATTGAAGCAATTAGAAATCAAAGGAAGAATCGACACTATAGCTGAGGAGATCGACTAGAAGAGGTAGTTGTACTGGAGATCAAAGGAGACTTGCTTTTGCTCAAACTTCAATGAAAGACTACCAGTTGAAACCGATATGACAAACTCTCAAGAAGTATAATAATAATAATAATACGTTGAGACGAAAAGAGAAAAGCAACACAGTTGAAACAAACAATAAGACTCGAGGAAATTAATCAGAAGGTACCTATAAAAGAAAGAAGACTAAAAATATACCCAGACACGATCAAACTGCACAGACAAAATAAGACATTCCAAAATAACGTAAAAATTTTTACCATCAAGTAGGGGAAGATTGCACGAAAACATACTGACAACCGGATGCAAAGGATGCAAAACAATTTTGGAGCAAAATATAGGAACTGAGAGAACATAATAGAAAAGCTAAATGAATTAACAGCAGGGAAAAAAGAGCTCGAAGAAGGACTGAAGGCGAAAATAGACATCGATTCATTTAGAGCAGCACTCAAAAAAATACCGAATTAGAAAATACAAGGCTATGATGGTAGAAATGGATACTGGTTCAAAAAATTCACTTTTATCCATAACAGACTGGGTATCGAAATGAATATATGCTTAGAAGAAACAGAGATAAAGGAATGGATGACCAAAGAAGAGACCAATCTGATCCAAAAAGACCTTCAAAAAGGAACAGTCTCTAACAACTGCAGACCTATAATGTTCCAACCGATGATGTGGGAAATACAAACGGTACAATTTTGGGAGGAGAATCACTATTCACTAATACGCTTCAGACTGTTCCCTGAAGAACAGAAAGGATACCACAAGGGAACAAGAAGAATTAGAGATCAACAATATATTGATCAACATATTCTCAAGGATATCCGAAATCATTAAGTTCATCGAGGAAACCATGAAAAACCGTAGAGTGGATTTGACCGCAGGAGTAAAGGTTTAGCTGAGGTGAAAATCCAAAGATGTATATACCATGGAGATACGCTGTCACCATTATTATTTGTAATAGCGATGATGGCACTCAACGACATACTTAGGAAGTGTATAGGGGCATGCAAATTTCATAAATAGCAAAATAAACAAAAAAGATTTACCACCTAAAGTACATGGCCAACACTAAACTGTTGGTCAAAAATGAAAAAGAATTAGAAACCCTAATACAGGCAGGGAAGATATACAATGACGATATATGGATGTAATTTGTCATAGGAAAAATGTGCTGTGCTAATAATGAGAAGCGGAAAACGCCAAATGACAGAATGAATAGAACTATTAAGTCAAGACAAAATCAGAACGCTCGGAGAAAACGAAACTTACACGGAATATTAGAAGCTGAAACCATAAAAGAAGCGGAAATAAAAGGAAAAAAATTGTAAAAGAATAACTCAGGAGAACAAAAAAACTACTCAAAACCAAACTACAAAGCAGGAATTTCATCAAATTTTATACATCGATAATACAACTAAAAGACTTCATAAAAAGCACATAGGAAGACTGATTACAGCCATCAGAAACAATACAGACAACACAAACATCAACAAAAAAAGTAACTAGAAAACAAAAATGGATAAGCAATTATATCAAGCGACAAACAAGTGTAATCTCACATGAGAAGACATGGAAATGGCTTAGAAAGGGAAATCTTAAGGAAGAAACAGAATCTCTTCTAATGGCGACGCAAAACAACGCCATAAGGACAAACTATGTCAAAGCAAAAATAGCAAGTGTAGGTTATGGGATAATAGAAATGAAACGATCAATCATATTATAAGGGAATGCAGTAAATTAGTGTGTGAAAAGTATTAGACTAGACATGACTGGGTGGGAAGGGTGATCCCCCGGGAAAGGTGCAAGAAATTGTAATTTGACCATACGAACAACTGATATATGCACAAGCCGTAATCCGTCCTGGAGAATAACACGTACAAAGTTCTCTGGGATTTTCAGATACAAACAGACCACCTAATCTTTGCCAGACAACCAGATTTAGTGATAGTCAACAAAAAAGAGAACCTGGACTTTGTGGTCCCAGGAAACCACAGACTAAAATCTTTTAAAAGCTAAAAAAGAAATAAATATAAATAAACCTTGCAAGATAATTTAAAAAAGACTATAGAACATGAAAGTGACGGTGATACCATTTGTAATTGGTACTCTTGGTACAATCACAGATGGATTGCTACAGGGATTAGAAAACTAATGAATCAGAGGCAAGTACAGACTATCCAGACAACAACATTATTAAGATCTGCCAGAATACTGAGAAAAATCCTTGAGACACCAGAAGACTTGCTGTCACTCAAGCTCAAGGGAAAAACTATCAGCTAACACAGCTGTGTAAAACTCTCAAAGGAGTAAAATAGATAAATAAATAAATAAATAAAAACTCGTGTCCAAGTGTAAGCAAGAGTATAAGTCTGTGTTCTGTCTAGTATTACCCTTCAGAAAGAGAGGATTGCTTTTTGTTCTGTTTTTTACAACATGTTAGAATTTTTCGGAAGGTTTCTTTATATTTTAATGATGTATTCATAATTTATTGATTAGGCGAACGTAAATTTATCAGTTTATCAATGAGTGTTTTTTTTTAATGTAAAGATATTTTAGGAATGAAAAGGCCTTTGGTTAGTTTGCTTTGTTTTGTTTTGTTTTTTGTTCAATGGCATATCAACCTTCGTGTGTCATTTTATGCCAAAACCATCCTTGTAAAGAAGAACAGTAGTGGTACATTTTAACCCATAGTAGGAAGATAAGAGGAATTCATACCTTTTTCAAGTTTATTAGTTCTGAAGTTCGAACTCGGTTACCACGATGTCACAGTCAAGCATGTCGAATCCTCAAAAAGGTTTTTTTATCCTTATCATTATTCAATGAATCAAGTTAGTTTATTTTCGTGAGAGGAAAAGAGGAAAATATTGATTAATACTGTGAATTCGAAAAAGAAAAGTTCGGCTCATTGGCCCCGTGGGTAGAATGTTCGCTGAATGGTTAGGGAGACTTGGTTCAATCCCAAGTCGCGTCATACCAAAGACTTTGAAATGGTACTTGATATCTCAGCAATATAAGGTATGTACCAAGGGTAAAGTGGAGCAATCTAGGAAAGGAGTAGCACCCTCCCCTACTCCTCGGTGTAGTTGCTATTAAAAAAGGGAGTCTTCTGGTCGCCCTCGACTACGGTCGCCAACTTTTTATATACATATTTACCAACGCCTCCGCTTGGTTAGGAATTGATACAAGGTCAATTTTTAAGAGGAGTTTAACAGGTTTGAATTCAGTTTTCCTTCTCCTAGATTAGTTGCCTCACCAAGACTGAAGAAATTAGTCTGCCCTACTATTTACCCATAGCTGGAGGGAGAATAATTGGATTCATACCTTTCCCAAGGGTGTTAGTGCTATGTGAAATGCCAACTTTTTATATCACCCGACAGTGGTGTTTGATATGCTTACATTTAAACTCTCTCTCTCTCTCTCTCTCTCTCACACACACACACACACACACACACACATATATATATAAATATATATATATATAGAGAGAGAGAGAGTGAGAGAAAGAGAGAGAGAGAGAAATCGAGAGAAAGGGCGTATAATTTGGTTGCAAGTTAATATTTATACAAGTTTGGTTTACCGAATTTTCCTTTTTTATGATCTTATGTTTTTGTTTTTTGTTGTTTTTTCTATTTTCTCTACTACTCATCGGGGTCCAGTTGACAGAGAAGTTATTTTAAGTTCCGCTCCCAAGCGTTTTCGATCATATCGATCGATCAGCTTCTGGGAGATTTTTGTAGGCATTATTTGTTTTTGTATAATTTGGGTGTGATATTTTTTGTTGTTTATTATTGGAGGGATACTTTAACATGTTAGTTATTAAAGATGGTACTAATATACTAAACATCTTTAACAACTATATTATTTTTTTACGTTTGGTTGCTTATCTTAATACTGATGGGTTCAAGAATTTGTAATTGTTTTTTGTAGTTATTTTATATTGAATTTTGTTGCTATCAATTGGACCTTGATAGAAAAAATAAAAAAATAAAAAAGCAAAGTTTCGTGGCGTTTAAACAAAATTATATATATATATATATATATATATATATATATATATATATATATATATATATATATATATAAAGAAAAAAGGGAAAATAATATTCACTAATGGTTTTATCCGTAGGAGGACAAAATATTCACAAGCCTTGAGCAAAAAATTAGATTTAAGATTGAAATTCATAATTTTCCAATTAGTAGCAATTAATTACTTAATATCCCCTTAACATGCATCTAAAAACAAAAACAACAAAATTTTCCAACACTGATGTAATGGACGTTTTTAAAGCAGTTGAGAAAAAACAAAATATCGCATATTATCACAATCATATCTCCTTTTTCTACTCGTTTTTCCGGTACAGATTCAAATATATTGAAAAAAGCTAAATATTCGAAAATTCAACTTTATGTCATTATTTTGAGTTAGAAAGATGCTATTTAATTTGGGTACAACACAGACTTATCATTTTTGAAATTTTGCTTTGTCTGGCACATAGGCTAAGCGCTACATACAGCCACTGCTGTTACTAAGTGCTAAGAAAAGATACTCTTAATTGATACAAGAAAACGATCAAAATTAAAAGTTTAAATCATTCTTTTTCTGTCAGTGGTATTACAAGTTATTTCCTTGCTACAATGAGGGTATAGTTTCACTATACAAATATATATATATATATATATATATATATATATATATATATATATATATATATATATATATGGGGGGGTGATTAAATTTGACAGATACGCCAATTCAACTTTGAACCGTTCAATCGTTCATGAGTCGTAGACTTTTGGATGAAATGATTTTGAGAAAGCGCCACAGTTTTTGTTTTACTACTATTATTACCATATCACTATCTACACTAATAGTAATGCTGATATCATAAACTTTATTCGACTATTGTTTTCACAATCATATCATGAGTTTAATTCAGAGGCCAGCTGAAATAAATTTATAATAGCCACATGTCCATTTAGTTTTTCTTCCAGTTATATGAAATTGCTCTGTATGCTATTTATAGATCTATATATCAAAATATCATACATTGAGCCCTCCTGGAGAAATATAAGAATCCTCTTACATATTCTCAACTCAATATATATATATATATATATATATATATATATATATATATATATATGTATATATATATATAAGGATACCTAAAATACCTAAAACCTATATGAACCCCCTGTACATATAGTGGATCTAGTGGATTTTGCCGTTTCAGGGAACCTTAGAGCGAAAATGAAAGCAAACAAAAAGATAGACAACCTGGACATTGCCAGAGAGCTGAAAAAGTTGTGGAGCAGTAGTAGGGTTTCCAAGAGCTTGGAAAAGTGACTGGAGGAAGTGTAGACCAGAGGAAAATCGAGAACACAGCATTGAATTTGAAGTGTCGTATTGGTCCGATGTGACTTGCTGCCACATAGACGTCAGCGAAAAAAGCACTAGCTAAAATAGGTAGGAAAAATTAAGACAAGCGAATAATAGACATTCCTGAAATGATGCTTTGTAGAAAAGAGTGTAGGTCTATCTAACTTACCCAAATGACATTCCAATAAGGGATCATGAAGAAATGTAAAAGACTCGTTCCATATCGGATTAGCATCATTGTCAATCGTTTTTGTTCGTCTCTTTCCGTTGGGTGCAGTTCGAATTCGTAATTCGATGTAGGGATCCGGTGTATCGACTGTAAAAAGAGTTTACAAGAAAAAGAAATGAAAAAAATGATTAAAATTATACATATATTCGCCTTTTAAAATCGTTTTTTTATTCATATATAAAAATATGAAGTGAATCCATGTAAACGCAGAGTTTGAAAATTCTACTCTTTTATTCTTTACGAAACACATTATATATATATATATATATATATATATATATATATATATATATATATATATATATATATATATATATATATATATATAGAGAGAGAGAGAGAGAGAGAGAGGTTGGTTTATTTGGAATCACAACTGTATTTTTCATATTTCATTGGATATTTTAATTACCCTTTTTTTATTCGTCTATAATCACTTTTAGAACACAGTTATATAATATCGAGTATTCCTATCCAATATATATAATTTATACACGCTTCTATAGTTCTAAGTATTCAATACGAATAACATATAAACAATTCTATAGTTTTAAAGTACCTATCCCTATTTAATAATTATCATTTGTTTGCACACGATTATGTGGTTTCAGGTATTCTTATGCAATAATTGTAATATTCAAACAGATTTATTGGAACCATAGATGGGATCCTAACGGATACTCCAAGGCTACACCAAGGAATATCAGCAATGAAGGGGTGACTCCAAACATCTAGAACTGATGCCTCTTCCCCTGAGGGATGTTGGTGTTAAATTGTGAACAAATCTTCTTGGAGAGAAGGGATCTTACTTCTCTGAAGAGGATTCAGTGTGTTCTACGTCCCGCCGACAGGTCTACTTTTATACTCTATGAAACACCATATATGGGTCTGAGTGGATGTGTATGCGTTTATATGCGAGTATGAGTAACGCTCACCAAGTGCTTACAGATACTTCACTTTGGTTTTGGTAAGTGGCATATACTTGCACGGCGTGGTGACAGTCTCAGACTTTATAAGTTATCAACTGCATATATATATATATATACTTTTCCTTGCGCAACTTAATTTGACTCAAAATAATGTGTTAAAGGGTATAAAATGCATTGAATTATGAGAAACGTTGAATTCATTTGTCAAGTTATTATAACGAATGACAAAAGATAAATTGGAACCGCATTCTTTATTTACTCACAGAGATACACTTTAATTCTAATTGTAAAGTATTCTGATAATCTCGAACTTCTTCCTTCTCTATCTTCAAAGGTTTCTCTGTTCCAAAACAGCTTTTATTGATTTAATTAAGCAAAAAGTTGTGGTTTCTGAACAGACCGATTTAAGTGGATTAAATATTCAAAGAAAACTAGTGTAATGAGTTTGATCCTAAATTGAACAGTCTAAGATATGATGATAGTATCTTGTCAAAAAGTGGTCGAAAAATTTATGTACACTTTCTTAATAGCTATTTTGATGAAAAGTGATTGACTTACGGTCAAGTCACGCTGAAAGCACCTATTCCTTTCCTTAACGCATAAGTTAAGCAGCGATGAGACTGTTTGATACTTAGATGCGTGACGACTCAGCCAACAGTAGGCAATGAAAGTAACCTGAGGCCAGTGCGCCATATCTAAGTCAACAATTTCTTTTGTCATTAACTAAACTTTAAAAACTTCAAAATTTAAAAAAAAAGCTTTATTTAATGATTCACTTTTTATTTTAAGACTGGGCAGCAAAGACAGTATATTGTGGCGTTAAAATTCTCTTGCTGAAATTTCCAGTCAAATCAAGGACTTAATAATAATTGTGTGGTGTCTGAATTTACGCCAAAGAGAATAATAACAATGTAATTTCGTATGTTTATGTATTTGATAAAAAGCCTTGCAAAGTTTTTCAAATCTAAAAACACTTCAATTTTTTTAAAAGTAAAACACAAATTTAAAACGAGCATTAAAAGCATTAAATCATAGTTTATATACAACACGGCAAGCTGCGCGAAATGAGCATTATTATTATTATTATTATTATTATTATTATTATTATTATTATTATTATTATTATTATTATTATTATTAAATTCAACTTTTAACAGATAAAACAGAATGAAATGAATTGTTTTCTTCCTTGCTGAAAGAATCGGTGATTCCGGTTGGAAAGTTTTCAGGTAATATAGAATTTATTTCTTCCATACACAGAAAATGTTTCGCTGATTTAATTAAATGAAAACCTCCAGGTTCTCAATTGGTTGAGTTAGGAAAATGCGTTAAAGTATTCAAGCCTAAGGATTTATTTTCTTCCTGCGTTTTTCACTCGAGTGCTGGTTTGCATCATCGTCGTGGTAAAGAATAATGCACAATCTGTTGATTGAATCGGAGGGGGGTTTACGGAAAACTTCTTTTCATTCGTTGTTGACTGCGTCTTGTCTTGTTTAGAAAGATAGTATAAACAAAACCTTATAGATTCCACTAACACGTAAAGTAATCAAAAGTCTAATAACCAAAATGATTATCAGCATTAACTTTCATATTATCAATAAAGACAAGATCTCATTGGGAGTCTCACAGAAAGAAAGAAAGAAAGAAAGAAAGAAAGAAAGAAAGATTATCTAATAAGGAAAGATTTTGTTCTCTTTTGAAACCAGTTTTCTTATTAAAAGAAAGAAAGAAAGAAAGAAAGAAAGAAAGAAGTTTATGAGTCGGTAAAATAAACAAGGAAGGAAGGAGATAAAAGACAAAAGATATAAAGAAAGAGAAGAATTAAAAAGAGAAGCAAAGAGAAAGAATGAATAAAATAAAGACATGATAATGAATTTTAAGAAAGAAAGAAAGAAAGAAAGAAATATTTACTGATGATCTTATTCTCTTTTGTATTCAGTTTTCGTTCTTAATCCAATTTCAAAGGTTTTTTAAGTACCCGGCTATTTTAAATATCTCAAGAACTTGTTATGCAGCTTTGATATAATTCGGCAACAATTAAAAAAAGACCTTTCTTCTCTCGTTCAAACTTATGCCTGTCAGTAACTCCAGTCGGCATTAAAATGCTGTTGATTGAACTGGTGTGATTATTGCGTTGTCGTCGAATCTGCATCCGGGTATTTGACATGAAAATTAGAAATTTATAGGCAGAAAATCTTTAAATGATTAAGAGATCTTCATTAGAACTAATTCAATGAGCAAACCTCGGATAGAATTTTAGCATTTACCCTTCAAACTTTGGCTGAGAATCCATTAAAATGGTTTCGCATTGAAATGGACCTTTTTACCAAAACAACTAATAAGGTCGAAAGCGTGCGGACTGCAATTAAATTAGATCAGTGATTGATTGTGTAAAAATTAGAAGAAAATCTTAGGATTTTATGGACAATTGGAGAAGTGTTCAATCATTTTGAATATCTCAACTACCAGTTATTCAAACATTGTTCAGTGCAGCTTGTTTTTCAAAAATCACATCAGCCAGGTTTGTCAACTTTTCTAAGATTGAATAGATGCAGGATAAGTTCGTAATGCTCCCTAACAACTTGCGGCTTTTTCCCATAGAAACTCTTTGCTCACTAGAATTTGGGCTTTTCCAAAAAGAGACGCTATACTTTCTACAACTTTGCGTTTTCCAACTGCTTTTTAAAACTTGTATTTTCTCCCAAATCGCCAAAAAGCGACGATGATATTACGTGATAACTGATATGAAAAGAAGATTTACTCACAGAAATCTGATGCCCATCCTTTGGTGACATTTTCAGCGGAAAGTACTGTAATATGAATCAACAAACACGGTGTATGTTCGACCTGAAAACGCAAGAAATGAATAAGTATAGTATATAAATCATTTATTTATCATATTTACCAACCCCTCCGCTCGGGCAGGATATGACATAAGGTCAATTTTTAAGCGGGGTTTAATAGGTTTGAATTCAGAGTTTTCCTTCTCCTAGACTAGTTGCCTCACCAAGGCTGAAGAACATAGTCTGCCCTACTATTTACCCATAACTGGAGGGAAAATAACTGGATTCATACCTTTCCCAAGCGTATTAGTGCAATATGAAATGCAATCAGTCTCGTCAAGGATTCGAACTCGTGTCGCCCTGTCCATTTCCTACGACGATAACCATTTCACCAAGTCATTTATTCATTAAATACAAAATCTTACGTTACAAGTCAATTTTTTTTCTACTATTTGACATTCTCCTCGTTCCCGACGATTTTATTATAAGCATCTACATATCACATTTTAGTAGACAACACTCTGCTCAGGAATTTAATTCATGTTTTGCAATACCGGATTTTTGGTCCTCACTCATAACAATTTGAAATTTTTTTGTTAGACATTTTATTGTATATTGGATCGATTAAGACACAGTTTAACAATGTGACACCTTTTTATTTTCCAAAAAAATCGATTATGAAATATGTTTTATATATATATATATATATATATATATATTTGCGTGTGTGTGTATGTATGTGTGTGTGTGTAATAACATGATATCCATTACAACATGTATAAATATATGTTGTAATAGACATATTTATATCCTTTAATAAAAATATGTTCTTCCATGACTTGGTTGATCATCTTGATATTTCTAGAAAATATAAAGAGTTACTTTGCAGTGTTCTTTCCCTCTCCACGTTTCATGTGACTGCTCGTAATGGGCTACCAGCAAGAAATCATCCCTGACTTAATAAATAAGGGGTGGAGATATTCTAATTTTTTTTCTCAAACCCTAAAACAATTGCGCCAATCGTCACTAAATAAATACAGCGTATGATAAAGAAAGGAAGAAAGGAAGAAGAAAAAAATGAAGGAAATAATGTCTGTTCCTAAGAAGAAAAAAAAAGAAGCAAAGTAAATTTTATTATTATAGAAGTTATGTGTCTCTCTGTACCCAAAACCACGTCACCACTGACGTCACAATTCCATTAGTTATTTACGTCAAATTTTCCATGATTTTGTTTGAACTGAAATCTCATTCATTAAGAAAGACGTTTAATATTATTAATACTATTAACCTTATCTACATACTAATAACAAGTAATTGTATTTATGCATACAACCAAATAGTAGTTTAAAGTGTGAATGAAAAAGTTAATTTGCATATTGATATGAAAATTTTGATCTAATAAATATCTTCTTGGTATCAATGATTTCTTGTTGTTTTTTCTTATTTTAATAAATATGAGCGATAATTTGAACTCAAAAGAAATCCATTAACAAAAAGAAATAACTGCAATTTTAATTTTATTGCCTAATGTTGTTAACTTTGGAAAGTTTAGCCATGAAAGCTACGAGTGATGACAAATACTAACGTCCAAACTGTTCTCTTCTCCAATCATGAATCCTCTGTTTTAAGGATGTTTGTTATAATAATTTAATTTTAGACAATATTTTTTCTGCTTTGCCTAATATCAATTTTTTAAAAATATTTATACACACACACACACACACACACAAAATAAGCAAGACGTTAAAATAAAGAAATAATTGTAATTTGGTTCCCAAATGTCTAATTCAGTTAAATAGTTAAATTAGGAAAATTAAGCAATGAACGGCGAGGTTGATGGTGTTTATCGTTTTCTAATCTTATTGTTGTATTCACAAACGTATTAAAAACAATCCTTTCTGTAATTTTATATAGAAAATGCTTTCTATAATTTTATATTAGAATTAGTTCATGCTCTAAATAAATATTTATGTTTTAAATAAATATCTATGTTTTAAATAAAATTTGATAATTTCATATAGAAAATACTTTCTATAATTTTATATAGAAATCGATTAAAATGAAATTTAAAAAGAAACAAGTGTAATATTCTTACATAAGTTCTTTTAGTTTCATTAGTCTTTCTAACTTGGTATTATATCTTATTTTATCCAAACTTAAGTACTTGCGCTCTGAGGGTGCATATTTTGCAAGTAATTAGATAAAGAAAGAAAGAAAAGAAAAAGAAAAGAAAAGAAAAGAAGTCCTATTTATACGAAAAAAAGAAGAAGAAAAAACATGTTGAGAAAAGAAAGTATAAATCTATGATAGTTATGTGTGTGTGTGTGGTTCTGTGAAGAGTAATTCGTCAATACTGAAGAGAATATCATAAGTGTAAAATTATTGTAGCTAGAAATAGAAATTATGATCAGTGAAGTGATAAACATGCGTCGAGAGGTTGGGTAGTTACGTTGTCACGAGTTGCTCTGGTTTTAAAGTGACCAGTAACATGATTGTACATTTATAAAGATAATCAATAGTATATGTGACTGGCCGGGATTTAATAATAATGTTCTTCCTTGTGTGTAAGTAAGTTGAAAGGTTTTATCGTTGGTTATTAACACGTCGGTCCAAAATTAGCAATCATCGATCTTGAATAAAAATTTGGTGAAAGAGAATAGTGTGTTCCTGTCGACATATTTGAAAAGCAATAATATTTGATAAAGGAAAAATGATAATGAACATACAAGTAAACAATATAATACATTTCCCAAAACGAAATAGCTATTTACGGAAAACTTTACAAAAAGGACATTAATCAATGAGTCAATAAGACTAAATAACTGATTTGCAGATTTTCACTGGGTGAATAACACAAATGAAAGAAATTTAAAAACTCCTCCCAAGTGAAATGGGACATTACACAGCTTAATGAAAAAGTAAAATCTGCCATGGCTTCACTCAGCGTGATAGTGACGTGACCACTCAGATCTGAGCTATTTCTTTTTAAAAATACTTTTATTTACGTTTGAAAAGACTTCCGATCCCATCCACTGGCAAACAGATTTCACTATGCTCAAAGATATGTTTTTTCTCCCTTTAATAACTCTAGCTCATCATTATTATCAAAGCATGCCATCCGTCCCTATTGCATCTTGTGTCTGACGTCTTCAAACTAGTGAAATATCTTTGCATTTACTCTGTTGGTGTGTATATTTCAGTCTGTACAAAACTAAAGTGACTTTTGGACACAGACTAGATAAACGAATAAAGTTTACAGAAATATACCAGTTCATTAAAAAATATGGAAAGAAAAAGAAAGTTTTACCATGCACACCTTTGTAGTAGAATTTGGATTTTCAGTAATCTCAGTTCATGAAGCAGGCTACCCAACCTAATAAATAAAGAAGGGATGAGTTGAAAAAAGAAGAAAGAAAGAAAGAAAGAAAGAAAGAAAGATGGATGGATGGATGGACAAATGAGCAAATGAAAGAAAGAAAAGATAAGTTGTTAAAAGAAAGAGAAAGAAAGAGTCAATTGATAAAAGAAAGAAAAACAAACAAAAAAAGGAAAGTCTAATCAACTAATCTTTAAAAGCAATATTCTGTTTATGACAAAATTTGTATCCGATAGACAAATGAAAAGAAGTCAACCTAGCCTTCGATTTAACAATCCAATCAGTTGAAACCAACGCAATGCATTTGAGAGGTACAGATAAGCCAACTTGGGACAAAAAATAAACACGTTTCATACAATAGGCAATTGAATATGTTAAATGAAGCAAAATTGATAACTTTGACAGTTTATTCACAGATTAGATACAAACACAATTCAAACCTAGTAATCTCAGATTGACTGCTATGCTGCACCTTTACAGAACGTAAGTGTTTGATGGTATTTCTTGATGGCCGGAGAAAAAATAAGGATTTTCTGAAACCTATTTAATGAAAAAGAATGATGAGTTGGTTTTATATTTATAGCACTGAAAGAAAATATTACTGTTAGACACTCAGATACTAAATCAGCTATTAGAAAAAAATCTCTATGAAATCCAAAGAACTTTCGGCTGAAACGCAGAATCCCCCCACACACAAAATAGAATTAGAATCTTAAACATATATGCACTCTGTCTCTCTCTGTGTATCTCATCTCCTTTCTTTCTTTCTTTCTTTCTTTCCCTCTCTCTCTCTCTCTCTCACACACACACACACACACACACACACACACACACACACACATATACATATATGGGGAAAAAATGGAAAACCGACGGTATGAAAAAGAACAAAAATGAAAAAACTCGAGGTCTTCAAAAGAGGATTTTATGTATTGAATTAGTTTCCAACGTTAAGCATCTCGGTTTGTCAGACTTTCATTAGGGTGGGTGAATTTTTAAATGCAATGAAACATATAAGAAAGTTTTAAAACATTCTATTTTTATTAGTGGCGATCTGTTTCAAAATTATCTGATGTAATTAGTTTTAGGAAATATATTTAGTGTTAGGAAATTTGGTTAAAAAACTTTATTTAAAAATTGAAATCGCATCCATCCATCTCTCTCCTTCTCTCTCTCTCTCTCTCTTTATATATATATATATATGTATATATATATATATTATTTTATCATTATAAACAATACATAACTCATATACCTGTCTTTATCAATGTCAGACAGCTTCATTTTATCTCATTCAGTTTGTTTGATCCAACTATCTATTTATCTATCCCTCTATTTAATAATATATAATCGATGAAGCCAACTTATTTCAAATAAGGGACTCTTTTCAGTGTCAAGTTTCCGACTAAAATCTCGTTGTCATTAACACATGCATATTAAAATATCTAAGAATATATTTCATGCGTAATTACATTGATTAGATTATATATATATATATATATATATATATATATATATATATATATATATATATATATATATATATATATCGGGTTAAATCAAAATTCTAACATTCATCACCATGCAGGAAGCCACGTTTAACAACGTGAAATTCTGAGTCATGCGTTTTTACCTTGTTTTATCATTTTATTCTATTCATTATACATTTTGAAATATATCGTGATATTGCTCTGCATTTTCGTGCATTGAGCAAACACGGAAACAGAGATCTAGGGCAGAAAATTAAAAGGAAAACATATATTTTCAAATATTTCCTCTAACAGAAGAAAAAATACCTGTTACTCTCCAGCAATTTTATTCGGCTCCAATAGTCTATTAAAACTAAGCGAATGTTTTGGTTATAATGAAATGGAATGTATTTGCAAATTTTTGTAAAAGGTGGAGGGATGCTTAGAGATAGGAATTCTATAATTGATGCGAAACAAAAACAAATCAAACGAAAGAACAAATAAATGATGAGAAAAGAATGCCAAAGCACGAAGCAGTTTCTCAAAACATCGGCACACACAATAGGAAAACTTCCATCAACAAAACGCTCAAATAAATCAATAAATGGCCATGTTGAAATGCCTGGCTTACAGCAGATGATCAAAGCTTCTTTCTCAATAATTGTGTTTAGCTCTTTCTTTCATAAACAATAATAGTTGGGTATGTCAAAAGTATTTTCCTTTTTACCAGACTTTTACTCCAAAGATTATTTCATATACACATCTAATAACAATCTGACTCCACAATATTATTACATCACTCCTTGCAAGTTTTCACATCAGCGTTTAATAGTGGTCTTTCAGTGGAGTTTAAGTGACAGCAAGTCTCCTCAGGTCTCCAAAACTCTTCTGATTATTATTATCATTATTATTATCATTAAAGTGTATCAAAAATATGTTCTTTTTTACAGACATATTTACCAAAGCTTAAAGAAAGAAAAGAAAAATATAAGAAAAGAAAAATAGATTCCCCGTCGCGTTGTTGCTAACATGCTGGATTGCAACATCAGAGAGGGTGAGTTCGAACTCCAGTCGCGCTGATACGTTTACTTTTGGACAAATACCCATGGAAAAAGTATGAAACCCTTTATCCCATCAACTATGAGTTAAGTGGTATCACTGCTGGCTTTGGAATTAGGTAAACTACGAAAGTTGATAGGCCATTAAACAAAGAAACTAAAATCAAACTGAAAGAAAGAAAGAAAGATGTAACGATAGAAATGAGAAAACTTTTTATTATCTTTTATTTTCGATTCATGCATCCATTATTTCTTTCTTTCCAAATATGACAAATTTTCCTTTTTTTTCATCTTACACAAGTTCCCATGTCTATTTGCTACTTCGCTAATTTATTCTCTATTTCCATAATTATAGACTGAGAATTTTTTAAAATTTCTCCCAAAATAGACATAAGGAAAGTTGTTATAACACAAAAATATAGGTCATACTCTAATCTATAATTACAACAATATCACTGCCAGAACTGGCATGTTAAACGTTTTATATTAAGTAATTCTTTTATGTGATGTGGCATCCAATTGAATTTAGTAATGTTTATCTTAGTCCGACCACACTCTTTAGATAGATAGATAGATAGATAGATACTGGCTACGTTAATCTCCTTATATATATTTATAAGTGTGAAAACAAAAGTCCTTGTCAACTATTTTTTGCACATTTCAAAACAGAAATTGTTTAGAATCTTCATTGAAGTAAAAAAGTGTTTTCAGAAAAGAACAGAATTATGAAAGAACCCAAGAGATATTTCTATTCATTTGGAACAATGTTAAAATCTCGCAGACGACAAGTACAAATTATTGATGTTCTCTTTTGAGGACTAACCTTTCTGATCGCAATTTTTCTACTTATTTCTTATTTCATCATTTTTTTCACAACCAGATCATTTCTAAGTCTTTGTCTTCTTCATTTTTATCGATCTTTATTTTTTAATCATTTTTTTTCTTTTCTTCGTTTTTATCAATTTTTTTCTTTTTCGTTTTCGTTTTTATCAATTTTTTCTTTTTCATTTTTGTTTTTATCAATTTATTCTTATTTTATCTTATTTGTCTTCGTTTTCATCCGTTTTCTTCTAAACGCAAAATTCTTCCACTTCAATGTCTTAGTTTTCACTAGAATTGTCTCAGGCTCCTGGGGGTTCTGATTCTGGTGTAACAACTCCTCCTTGTAACAAATTGAAAATTGACCACTTCTTGACCTTGGATGTCGAGATCAGAGAATTTTTGTCCCTACCAGCGTGTACGGTAATACATGTCAAAGTGACCTGCACTGAAGTTTATCTTAATATAGAGGCAAATAAATACTTAGATTAAGAAAACAGACAGCTGACCTTCGATTTGATATCAGAGTGTACTATCTGTTCCTATAAAACGTTCTCGATTCTCATTTTGCATATCTTTTTGTTTCCTTCTAAAGGTATAACTTTTAGGAAGAAATACGTGTAGAAGAAATTATGCAAATAATCAGTCTCAAAGATTATTTCCATTTGGAAGTTTCAAAGAACTAACAAAAGATCAATAGCTCCTCGTTCTAAACAACACATATTTCAAAGAGCAAAAAGATAATCGTCTTTTAATCTTTAAAGTAAGCGATAAAAGACTTTATCTTTTATTCAATATTTCCACCACACACGTTAATCGCATCATATATATATATATATATATATAGAGAGAGAGAGAGAGAGACAGACAAAAGGAAAATATGTCGAGAATTATCCCGTATAACACCTGGGAAAATTTTTGAGTTAAAAAATAGGTTTTACGAATATAAACTCCAATATACTTCCAGATTTTCAAAAACTACTCTGTGCGTTAAAAGTAGTTAGAAGACCAGGTCCCTATTGTATGAGTGGTCCATGAAGAGAGTGATGCTTCTGTTCAGAAAAGAACCAACAATCAAATTATCATTTCATATTTACTCCGTTATATCGATAATTTGGATGATTACACAAAATGCCATTCAGCGCCAAGACTGATCGCACAAAATTATCTTTCAGTCACAAATTGGTCAAGGAATTCCTTTATTCTCTTAGTTAAAGCATTATAGTTCTGGTCTTCTGACCTGAATTGCATGATCCGTTTATATCTCAAAGTCCCTGAGAATTTTTATGCGTCTCATTAAAGGACGAGTTCTTGTTTGTGCGTATACCATTTGTTAGAATAGTTAAACTTTAGTCTCATGCACACTTTCCAGTGGATAACCTTCCCCACCCAGTCGTACTTTGTCTTATATTCTTTTTGTACCAAGTGCCTGTATTAGCTTATTATGTAATTAACACTTTCATCTCTATCACCACATAAAATTGCTGTTCTCCTGTCTATCATCAGTATTTGTTTTGACACCATACTTCCTTATTGTATTATTTCTACTATTGTTATCATCATCAACATTATAATTATTATTGTTATTGTTGTTGTTGATGATGTTTCTTCGTGTTTCTTGTTTTGAATCATGTCGAGCCAGATTTAAACTCTAAGCCTAGGGCATAACTAGAGACATGTCAGTTGTTAGACAGTGTTTCCGTTGTCAGGATTCATCTTGGATTGACATTGCACAAATTTTATCAGTGATCTGTGTGATCGGCTTAGGTTAAAAATGTCAATCCCTAGCCAACTGCTTCAATTGATATTTTTTTTAATTTCACCACGCTGTTCGTGATGGGAAAAGCTTGCATCGTAGATATATCTCTGGCATTTTAACCACCTGCTCTAACATTTGATTCGTTTTGTTTCTTTGTTTAATGGCATATCAAAATTCATGGCAAATTTAATGTCAAAGCCATCACAGCAGTTGAACTATTTGACCCAATTGGAGAATAAGGTCAGATGTTTTAATCAGAATATTATTAAAATTAAACTTTTAAATGACAGAATTTATAACCAAAGAAAAAAGGAGGATACAGAAAATATGAAAGTGTTCATTACTAATGTTGGTGATGTTGTTCTTGTTTTAAATACATTCTATATATAATCATTTGTGTGCACAGTTATATGAAAGCATTAAGACGTGATGACAGCAAGGATTCTCTTAAGTTTTTCTCTCACCATCCATCCTTATTGGCCAACTCTCTTGGTAAGTTTTCAAGATGGCATGCAGTGTCCCCAGAGAGCTAATGAATACAAGTTTTTTTGTTGATCGACCAACACTGGTGTGTTTATGTCCATGTTTATGATTCTATAGGGGAACATTCTCCAGCAGTAACCAGCACAACTAGTTCGTCTTATTTGGATGCTTTGTGATATGGAAGGTAAATGACCACACACACACACATATATATATATATAAATATATAACCCTCGATTAACACGACTTTAAATAACTGTCGAAATTACACAGTTCATGCCAAATTACACAGTTCATGCCAAACCCCTAATAACACTGATATAACCATGATTAGCACGGTAATATTTACAAATATCATGACTAAGAAGAAGAGGACAATCAAGATACTGAGAAAATGAACAAAAAATGAAACAAAATGAAACAAAATAAATGCAATGCTTTTGGGAATTGGAAAAGTTAAAGCAATTAATTATAGATATCGATCAACGTCTGCAACTTCAACGAAACTTGTAGAAATAACTTTGATGCAAAAAGCTGACGTATGCAGAAAAAAGGATGTAAAAATTGAGTTCAAATAACCTTGTCTTAATATTTTCAAAACCAAAATTTCACAAAAAGTTTACATAAATTATATTCCTCCTCCGTTTTTATATACACTAAAGCATTATATCATAAATATATTAAATTCTAGTTATCATTTTCACTCTATGCAAGTTTTCACACCAGTTTTAACAGGTGGTTTTCCTCCGAAATCTGAGTGACATCAAGTCTTCTCAGTTCTCCAGGACTCTTCTAATTATCCAGGCCAATTTTAGTAATACTTGGATCTGGATGATTTCGATTCTTCCTCTGATCTCCATTTACCCCCAGTTTAATTTCCAAGCCTTTAGGGAACGTTCCAAGTGCAGCAACTACAATTGGCATCATGTTTTACTGCTATTTCAGCTCTTTGGCAACATTCACTAAATCTACTAAATGATCAGTTCTTTTCTTGTCAATTAACATGAAGTCTTCTAGCCGGAAATGGATAATCTGTTTGTATCTCCAAGACCTAAAGAATTTTATACTCTCATTTTCATTTTGCTTCATTTGCTTATTACGTGATTAACCATTTCATCCCTGTAATCACATAATCTACGTTTGCTATTTTTCTGCGTATTATCAATTTTTCCTTTGACTTAATTGGTTCTAATGTCAATATTTTGTGCTGCTATTAAAAGGGGTTTAGTTTCTCTCTTCAGGTTTCCCTTTCTTAGCCATGTCTTGGTCATTTCCTGTGTATCTTCCTTATTTTGTTGTTTGAAGGATCCATGCAGTTGTTTTTTCCTGCCATTTTGTTTTTTTAGATTTTTTTGTTTGTTGTCTTCCTGTTTGTCCTTAAGTTTATGTTGTTGGTTACTGTAATCTTTTCCTTATCACTTTTTCATATCTTATTCTTCCTACTTCTTTCTTGAGGAGATGTCCTTGTGGCGTAATAGTTAAAGCAGTGGACTGCGGAATCGTAGTAAGCAAGTTCGAACTCTAGTCCAACTACTACGTTTACTTTCAGACAAATACCCTTGGGAAAAGTATGAACCCCCTTATCCTCCCAGCTATGGGATAAAAAGTACCGCTGCTGATCCTCTGGAAGGGTGGCTTTGGCATTAAATAACCCGCGAAGGTTGATATGCCATTAAGTAAAGCAAAGAAAGCAAAGCTTCTTCTTTCTTGACACATAGATTCTGTCTATATCAATCCTCGAGTGAAAAACATTGTGCATTATTACTATTACATTAAATTTGACGAAAACGTATTTATACACAGACAAACAAATATCAGTTCTTAAATTATTTGTTGTATGTCTGAGGGGTGTTGTTCAATTAGCAAATTATATCGTCTGCACTGAATAAGGAATCTTTTTTTCACTCTCTGGAGATTATGCGTTCTTTGATCATCATATCAATGACCTTGTTCATGCAAAACTACTAAATATATTACTTTAGGTGTTAATATAAAACTCACTAAAAAATTGAACCCTTAATATGACATCCTGATTCGACTGAAAATCGTTTCCTTTGAGCAAAATTGTCTAAGCAACATAAAAATTATACTTTCAGCAGAAATTAGGTCTAAACGAAAATGATCTTTCACTAACAAAAGTCAAAGCCATGTACTATTGCCAAGAATTTATTTTTCACAATAAACACCTCCGTTATTTCTCGAAGAATGCTCTTGTGGCAATAACACCTTTCTTATCAAATTACTTGCCGCTGAAGTTTTAATATTGGTAAGATTCCAAATAGTGTCCTCATGAAGTTCTTAGTATGGAGAGTGCCAAATAACGGTTGATTTTTCTATTCTCTGATGAGGTCTCTTAGAACACAAGGCCCCATTTATGAAGTAAGAAATTCACAACTGTCATGTGAAACTATCAATTAATTGCGTCAAAATGGATAATTGATATCTATCAACTGGTGTATGAATGGATGGATTTACTTGCACACAAGGTTAGATATTTGAGGCCTCCAATTAGGATAGAACACATTACACTAGTAGTGCTTGGTATGAAAAACAGATAGATAGATAGATAGATAGATAGATAGATAGATATGAATAGGCTGTATCAAATCAGGTCAAGTGGTTTCATGCCTTCTTGATATTATTTATGTGCAGAAACAATCTCCGTGTGAAGAAGCTCATAATAAAACTAAATATACCAGAATGTTAAAAAAAGACCAACAAAAAATACCTCACTCGTAAACTTAACAGGTGTTACAAAGTTTAACTGAAATGTAAAAACAAAATCTTTAAACAAAATTAAAAACTCTATAAAAAGAATATTTAGTATAACACGATCTTTCTTAATCTTTTTTTTTTTTTTTACTTCTTTTAATTATTTTTATAATAAGGTGAGATTATTGCTAGTTCTGTGCAATAGTTTAAATGTTGTTCCTTGATGCAACTACCATGTAATCCGATACAATTTCTCTGGTGTCACTGGAGATCATCAATATAATCATCATCATCATCAAGTCACACTGAGAGTACAGAGTTCCCTGACTTTCTTTCGCCATCCATCCTGTGTCCGCACTGAATAGATGCATCTAAGTTTTTGCTGGTCGGCTAACACTAGCACGTGCATATGTAGGGGTCTATTAAAGATCGTTGCCTATGTGTTCATTCTTACTTCTACAGCCATGCTCTACATATCTTGTTCGTCTTATTCGGATGTTTTGCGTGATTAGAGGAGAAATAGAGAGGATGACTTTACCCCCATTAAAACTCTGGTTGGGATCGTTCTCTTTTCACTAATATTGTTGAATTAGAGATGAACCCTCTTCTATCCCGGCTATGTATAATTAACAGAGAAGCTGGGGCTTAGAAGCCTGGTAAAAGACACCTTCCATTCAAAAATTATTTTATGCTGGTAGCATGTAACCTGTTACATATTACTTGGAAAAACTGATCAACGTTACTAAATAACTCGCTATTACTTTGAGAAATGCTGTGAAGAGAAATACTTGACATACCCTCAAAGACTTTAGAGATTACGGGAGCCTTCGCTGGTCTAAGGAATTCTATGACAAACAATTACCGTAAATTTCGGCATACTAGTAGACCTGGCAGATAAGTTTATTTCAAGATCTTTAACAGAAAATTCTAGGTTAGACCTGCAACATAGGTCGACCTTCACACATACAGTAGGTTACTGTGACATTCAAGTTTGTGTCTACTGTCAATACATCAATAGCTGAAAATGGCTTGTGATATAGCGCTAATAAAATACCTTATTTGTATTACAGTTTTATTATTCTATATCAATCTCTGAATCGATTTGTTAAATATGTTTACCAAACACGAATATGAATTAGTAATGTATGTGGCAATCTGCTAGAGTCATGATAAGTGGCGTGTATCATTAGATTTGGGTTTTAGGCCCGTGTATAAGTCGACCTTTAGTTTTGTAAATATCTTTACCGGCTTAAAAGTTCGGCTCGCACGCTGTAATTTACTGTAGGTTATGGAAAACAAACGTTCTTACGGTAGGATACCAAAGTCATATGTAAAAAAGACGTTTACTATTCTGGAAAATTATTAATCATTGTAGAAATGTTACCCTATCATATTACGAGAAGAGGATATATTACATATCCGCTATCTTTCTTTTCACTTTTCACTATTTTTTTTAAATATAATATACCAAAGCATTACGTCACGTAATCTGTCTATGTGTAATTTTTTATCGCACGTACTGATCTGGCCGTAGCCTTTAACTTTCTGATGTCTATTCAACAAAGTATTTACCCTACCACTTCCCTATGAGCAGGATGCGACCAAATGTTCTATATTCTAAGCAGATGTCTTCTTCTTCTTCTTCTTCTTCTTCTTCTTCTTCTTCTTCTTTAACTCTCATACAAGTTAAGAAAAAGTGAGTATAAAAAAATAACGCTAAACTAAAACAAACAAAAAAGAAAGAAAGAAAGGCTCTACTCACCTCAAAAAGTTGATATGGATCAAAACTGAAAGTAGAGAAGACGAAATAAAAACTGATAAGAAAAATTAGATCGATAAAAATGTGTTTATAAGTATTGATTTAAAAATATCAGCTTTTTTCACCTTTCATTCTTTTGCGCCGAATATAAAATGTTAAATTCGTGTAATTTTGTAAGCAAATTGTATCGGGGTATGAATATACAAATTATCAAAAAAGTACAAAATTTGTTTATATTGACCAAAAATTGTAAGAGCCATTAAGAATTTGGAGCAGTAAATCAGTCTGTCCTACAATTAATTTGTACCTTGGAAGGGAAGGAATGGATTCATGCCTTTTCCAAGGCTTTTAGCGTCAAGTGAAATACAAACTGTAACATTTTAAACAAATGGTACCGAGGTGCGTATAAATGAGTTATAAAAAAAATGGCTGCATCCAGAGGACGTTAAAAAAGTTCAATATATCGTCTAGTGGGCTATGTATAACAAGACAGAGGGTGGGGTCGTTGAAAAAATTCTAAGCTTAGCCCAAAAAGAAAAGCCATGACTGAACATTTTTGTTGTGGCAATGCAAAACCCCTTCTTATAAAACTAGAAAAAATAATTCAAATTTCTATTTTAATTTTTATTCTGTTGAGACCCATTCAAAGATGAGAGGTGTACACCAAATCTAAAAATGAAAAAAAGGATTAGAATTTTTAAACGACCTTATGCTTGATCTAGCACTCTGGGTCAGGTGTTGCCAAGGTCACCAGCAATTGGCCATCTAAGTGGTGTCAACAAATGGCCAGATGATATCTCACCCACCTAAGGCAGAAGTGACGATGTTGTGTTTTGTGAACCTCAATATAAGACGACAGATTTCTTGATCCACCTTCTTAAGGTGACTTGATACGAGGAGACAAATGTTTGCACTCAAGAAGGACAAAGAAAGGATTAAAAATACGAGTAGAGTCCTGTTTCTAGAACCAAGAGGCCTGCCTGCACTCTATAAATATCAACCTTCCTGCTTCCACAGCTTCAGGGACTGAACGGAAAGAATAAAGCTGTGGAGATCCTAATGCTTGAAGTGAATTGAGTTACTTCTCTCTACTCTCGATCCAACGATTAGCAATCACCGACATAGCAGTCATTAATGACTATGCTACACTCATAAGTTTTATAAACAAGCTGCAAATGAATAAAGCTCAATGAAAAAAATATCAGTGCAAATGAACTGATATGAGAAATAGGAAAATAACATTTTGTGAATAAAATCATTAAATTTCTTGTTTTTTTTTATCTTTTTAATATGAAACATCCCTAATTTTTGACTGTATATTATCTCGTAAAGCAATGAAAGACATGTGAACAACCCAAATAATTATAACTTGTTTACTTCTTTTTGGGGATGTGATGGGCAGTAACTGCATAGAGTTTGCTTTGTATTTATGGCTGACTGAAATATGAATCAGTAAACGGAACATAGTATAAAATTTGACAGTGTTTGTACACGTTACTATTTGGGGTATTCGACAAGTGTTGCTTACGGAAGTGGTTTAATAGATATCTTAACCGTTATAACATGGATCTTCCGATGCCAATGATGAACTCCATCGATAATCCTTGGCTAAAAATAGCTGAATATGTAAAATGTTATAATCTGTTATCGAACAGTCCGTAAATCAATCATGGCGATAACGCCGTAGAACATGGACTCGGCTAACGGGGTTCAAGTCCTGGACGACAGCGTTTGTATTTCACATTGCGCCAGTACTCTTTGGAAAGGTATGAATCCAACTCTTCTTCCTCCATTTATGGTTTAATAAGTGGGGTAGACTAGGCTCTTTAACCTTTGATATGGTAATCGGTATAGGAGAAGGAAAAATCGAAACCAGCTTTAGACCTGATGAGGAATGGGTTCCGCTAATCTGTCTCAGCCCAAGACATGTTTCAAAAACTAACCCTCCTACAGCTAAACTAGATAATTAATTACTTATGAAATATAAAGAATACAATATTTTGTTAGCATAACGATGCACGTATTTACTCAACGCCTCCAAAGCGGACAGGGTGACACTCAAGGTCAGTCCTTAAGCAGAGTAAAACTGGTTTGAATCCAGTTTTCCTTCTACTAAATGGTTTGTCTTATCAAGGCTAAAGAACTACAATTTATCCATAGATAGGAGAAAAACATATGGATTCATGCCTTTTCCAAGAGAACTTGATCGAAATGAAACGCAAACAACTTCATCCAGGATTTGAACTCAAATCACCTATTCCATTTTCTACGACGATAACCATTACGCTTTTCGATGTAGACGAAAAGATTGCTCGGTCGTAATTTAGGCCGCTCCTTAGCGCTAAAATTACTCATCGCTCGAGTTCTAAACGTTAACAAAAAACTTATACAATATATATATAATTTTTTTAATATATATTCATAATTTTAGTAGCAGTTCCAATGCTATAGAGTCAGCTAATAAATTATGTCTAAAAATATCCGTTTTTATTGTATAACTTTCCAAGGAAACAACGAAATCCTTCTACTTTTCCGGATAGAAAATTGGTTGTTGTGTACTTCATTTATAAGCAATACTGTATTAAGGACTTTGCATGGACACTTAGTAAAGGGGTTATCGTCGTGGGAAATGGAATCGGTGACCCCAATTTTAATCCTGGATAAGGCTGTTTGCGTTTCAGTATGCATTAATTGCTTAAGAAATGCATGACTTTATCTTTTCTCCCTTCCTCCAGCTATGAGTAGATAGTAGGAGAGATTTGGTTCTTTTGCCTTGGTAAAGCAACCATTCTATAAGAAAAACTATGAATTCAAACCTATTGCACTTTGCTTAAAAATTGAAATCTACAATAATAATAACAGTCCCTAAAAGCCTTGAAAAGAGACTGGTGACCTGAGATCTGTAGAAGAATCGAGACTATGCAGACCAAAGTACTGTCAAGATTCACTTGAGTACTTAAAAGAATCGGGAGATTTGAGATTTGTTGTTACTCAAAGTTCAGAGAAAAACCACCCATTAAAACTAGTGTGAAAAACTCGCAAAGGTTACCATAAAATATGCGGATATATAAGTCATGATTACTATGCTCAAGAAGAGCCCTCTACACGACCTGAAATACAAAATATTGAAAACTAAAATACCACAGAACCTATCACCATAACATTAATGTTAACACAAGATGACAGAAAAAAAGTACAGTTGATTAAAAAATCATGTCTTAAAAGAAGGGAACATTACCATCCTTAAGGAATAAGAACAGGAAAAACGTCAAGGTAAAAATCAAAAAGGTGAATAAATTATTTGAAATATATCTCAACGGACAACATCATCAAACTAAACGCGCTAATTTATGCATGAGCAAAACTAGTCAGTGATAAAATCCGTATCTCCCTAAGGAACCTGAACAGAAATACTAGACGGGAAATAAAGGACAAATAAAGAACCTGAGACAAGTAAAAGTGCTGAGGAAAAACACACAAGTATACAATGGAAGAAAAATACCAAAGAAAGACAACAAAAGACAATACAAGAGGAATAAGTAGGTTAAAAGATATTGACGAAAGAATGGATACTCTAGAGATACTAGAACAGAACAATACAAATAAAACAGGGCCTTCCAAAATAACAATAGTAAATTATACTAATAAGTCAATGAAGAATACAAAAGGGCGAATGAACAACCAGATGTAAAGGAAACAATATAATTTTGGAGAAAATATGCAAATGGAAATAACATAGAAGAAGGACCGAATGGATAAATAACATGAAAAAAAATTTACAGGGACTTGAAGAAAGCAAAGATGAAGTTGAGTTCTCAAAAGAGCAACATTCAACAAAGTACTAACTTGAAAAACACCTGACCAGGATACAAGGATTCTGATTTTAAAAATTCACGCCCATCCCCAAAAGATTGGCTCAGCAACTGAGTAAATCTCAAGAAGAAGCAAGTATATCTGAATGAATGACGGAGAGGGAACCTACCCGAATTGAGAAAGACCCCTAAAAAGCATTCCCAGCAACAATAGACCGATAATATGTTTATCTATGATGCATGTTTATCTATGTTTATCTATGATTCTAACTGCACCAATAGTGAAGAAATATATTATTCGCTTGAATGTCACGGATTATTTCCAGAAGAACCGAAAGGATGGCGCAGGGGAACAAGTTCTACGACATGATGACTATGCTCAAAAAGAGGACAAAAAATGTGGGAAATGGTTAACATAAAAGTAAATCCAGAACATTCTTAAAATGGACAAGGGAGGAACGTTGACAAATGGACCAAAGACCAAAGAAATTAATGACTATGCACTTGGCTTTTGATCAAACAAGTGACATAGACTACATGTGTCAAGAAAAAAAGGAAGAAGTGGACTCGCCAGCATTGAAGTTTGCGATGAAGCAACAATTCAAGGACACAAAGAATACATTAGAAATAGCACAAAAAGACTTCGTACACAAGTCAGTAACAGCAAGAACAAAAAAGAACAAAAAGAAAAACAAAAACTAGAAAACATAAATGGAAACTATATTGATATTTCAAGCGACAAACTGTAGAGATTGCACACGAGATGATCTGAACAAGGCTAAGAAAGGGAAGCCTCAAGAGAGAAACTGAATAACTTTTAATAGGTGCACAAAACAACTAAAGCGAAAATTCATAATGTTTTAGAATTGTATGTGTAGCCTATGTGGAGATTGAGATGAAACGGTTATTCCCATAATAAGCGGATGCAGAAAACTAGGACAAAAGGAGTACAACGCTAGGCATGACTAGGCAGTAAAGGTGATCTACGGAGAATTGTACAAGAGACTAAGATTTAACTATACTACCAGATTGTATATGCACAAAGCAGAATCTACAGAATGAGACGCATAAAATTCTCTGAGATTTTGAGATACAAACGATCACCAAATCCCGACCAGAAGACCACACCTAGGATTAATAAACAAGAAAAAACGTCGTCTATTGGATGTTGCCTTTCTGATGGACCGCAGAGTGAAAATAAAAGAAAGCGAAAAGATAGAAAAATACGAGGACTTTTCCAGAGAACTAAAAAAACGCGAAATAGGAGTGTGACAGATATAACAATTGAAGTTGATGGGCTTGGAATTGTCCTGAAAGGCCTGAAAAAGAGACCGGAGGAATGAGAAACCAAAGAAAAAATTGAGACCATCCAGACATTGTTAAAATTGGCTAGAATACTCAGAAGAGTCCTGGAGACATGAGGAGACTTGCAAACACTCAGACGACAATGAAAAACTATTAGCAAACGATGGTACGAAAAACTCACAAAGAAGAAATTAACAACAACAAAAACAACAAGAACAAAAAAGGACTTTTCATTCTGGATATTTTGCTGTTCCAGCAGACCACTAAGTAAAAATGAAAGAAATCAAAAAGATAGATAAATACTTGGATCTAGCCAGAGAGCTGAAAAAATAGTGGAACATAAATGTAACGATTATACCAATTGTTGTTGGTGCACTTGGGACAGTCTCCATAAGCTTAGAAAAGAGACTGTAGGAACTCAGAGAAAAAATAGAAACTATCCAAATGGCAGCATTATTAAGATCGGCTAAAATACTCTGGAAAGTCCTGGAGACTGGCTTTCGCTTCGACTCCACAAGTTAAAACTGGTTTGAAAAACTCTCCAAGAGTGGAATGATATGTCGTTTTCAAGTTGTCATTTACTTAGTATAGTTTAATTTAGCATAAGTTGTCATTTACTTAGTATAGTTTAATTTAGCAAAAGTATGAAAAACCTAGTGAGAATCAAACTCGCTAAAACGATTCACTGGACTAGTTTATTAACCATTAAAGTAACTGAGAAGATCACTTACGACTTTCAAGTTGCCGAGAAAGATTAGTTTGAAAGCGGAGGTCTGTAGGCTCCCAAATCTTGAAGTTTTAATGCAATACCACTTTTCTGAACCTCATTTCCTACAAATTTCTCCTTGTAAAGAACGAGGCTCATCATAATAAATAGCAATAAAACTTCGTGCAAAATCTTAGACTGCCCTATAATCTAGAAAATCTACATTACTAAGCTGGGTGGCTGATAGAATTATTTCATTTAACATAAAGACCAATTTTTATCAAGTGGGGCAAATATCTAAAAAGCTTTGATAATTAAAATCGTGCTCACAAATTGTTTTCACAATACAGATAAATAACCTAACGTGCGGTTGATTAATTAATTGATATTTATCAAGAATAATAAGAAGAAAAACCTGACACATCAATTCATTATTTCTCATATTTGGTTATCTATTACTGAATACAAGTCGTGGAGGGATCGTCTTCTAGGGATCAATAATCGTTTTGTAATAGGAAATAATTTGCGAAACGCAGTTTTCGGTGTTTGTCATGAATAAGCCACCCATAGAAACTTTCATTATTTCTCTGGTTACCTACAAAAAATTACATAGATATAATGCTTAAATTCACCATCGAGATCTGTCACTTAGTCATCTGATTCGTTTAGTTTATGGACGGTTATGCACTTCAATAGAATATATATATATATTTTCTTAACTGCCTGATATTTGTTGTTTTGCAAAAAATTCCATGAAACCCAGGGGTCACAGTCTAAATTCCATGAATTAAATCCCTATATCTCATATATATTTATTTATCATTATTATTAGATATAGATATAGATATAAGAATGAACATTTTTTTTCACCAGACATTCTTTGACTGGTCCATTACTACCAGTTTCACGCCGCTCTCATCTGACAATGGAAATTTTCTTCTTACTCCCTCAAAAAGTTTTCGTGAAATTGTTATGTGACAGCCAAAAAAGGATTAACGGAACAAAGTTTATATATATATATATATATATATATGTGTGTGTGTGTGTGTGTGTGTGTGTGTGTTAACGCTTTTGAACCATATTGAAGAGTTCTGATTATATGAAAATATTGAAACATCGTAGTCTAAAGTTAAAGGTACGTGTCATACATATGTGTATACTATATACGACTGATTATAGAAATATATAAATAACCTAGGGCAACGGTGCCTTAGTGTCCTGCACAGTTCTCTCTTTGTGATATCGTACAGTTATTCCAATATCCCATCCACTTTTCTAACAGTCTGCAAAGTTCTTTTTTGAGGGAACTACCATCAGCTGCTTCATAGATTTCACGTTAATCTTGAACGCATACCCAGATTGAAATCTCCTCCCATTCAAAGGCAATATTTACTTTGAGTAAACCTAAAGTCCTAGGAAATCAAATCCGGGTTGATAGGGAACTGATCGACTCGTGGGATGTGATATTTTCTTCAAAAACCCTATACAAGAGCGCAACCATCAAAAACTTCATACAAAATCAAACAATGGTATCTCTCTTCCTGATGAGTAAACATATTAAAGAGTATTCTAGCATGTTCTATTATGTTCACTCAGATGACTTGGTTGATTGATTGATATTTTAGTGACATTTCAACCCTTCTACAGTTAAAAGTTAGGGAATCGCATTCATTGTATGTTAATATTTAGATTTTTTTGTATGGTTGTCTCTTAAGAGGCTTTTTTTTTTCTTCTTCTTTTTTTTTTTTTTTTTTTTGCATGCGGTTCTATCGGATACGAAAAATATTATAACAGATCTGTTTGGCTCATTAGTGCGACTCTTAATAATTGGAAAGTTGCATCAACACTACACAAAAGTTCTTGAGATATTCCAAATGGCTGACTACATTATATACAAACGTCACACACATGCATTTAGATTTTATAGAAAATGACACAAATGTTAATAAAAGAAACTAAAAAAATATAAGATCAAATAAAGTTTTGAATAAAATCGAACTTACTCCTACGTCCATACGGGTATCAATGATAAAAACACCATTCCTAACTTTGCTGTTGAATTCATTTATTTTAACTGAACAGATAAAAAAACATCTTCCAAAGATGATTTTAATCAACCGCGATGAATTTCCATGAAATTATTCCATCTTCTAGCATTTAGATAATTCTGGGTCAGCATAATGATGAGGACTGAAGAATGAAACAAACGAAAAATCAAAAATGTGAAGAAAGTTTTAGTTATCTGCACTGGCAAGAGAATGAAACTTTTGCATTTGGCTTGAGTGTTAATATATTGAGCAATATAGAGCAACAAAGAAAAACTAATAAAAAGAATTAATGATTATAATAATAATCTCACACGAGAAAAACTTGGTAGCATCACAGAACAACGCCATAAGAACTAACAATATCAAAGCAAAAATAAACAAGACGAAATAAAATAACAAATGTAGATTATGTGGTGCTTGAGATGAAACGATTAATCCCATAATACGCAAATGTAGAAAATTAGTGCAAAAAGAGTATAAGACAAGGCATAACTGGGTGGGAAAGGTAATCCTCTGGGAATTGTGCAAGAAATCAAATTTGAACTTACGAACAAATGCTATATGCACAACCTAGAATCTGTTCAAAAAATAAGACGCACAAACTTTTTAGGGATTTTCAGATACAAACAGATCATCAAATCTCGACCAGACGATCAGATCTTGTGATCTTTAAAAAAAATAAGAACCTGCCGTTCCAGCAGACTAAATTCAAAGAAAGCGAACAAAGAGATAAATACTTCGACCTTGCTAGAGAACTAAAAGACAAACATGGAACCTGAAAGTAAAAATGATACCAATCATAAATGGTGTTTTTGGAACAATCTTCAAAGGATTCGTAAAAGGACTGGAAAACTTTGAAACGAGAGGACAAGTGAAGAGCATCCAGACTACAGCATTATGAAAATTGACAAGAATACTGAGAAGAGTTCTGGAGACTTGAGGAGACTTGCTGTTTCTCAAACTCCATTGAAAGGCAATCATCTGACGCTGATGTGAAAAACTTTCTATGAAGGAAAAATAGAAATAAAAAATAAACAGATATAAAAATCGATATGTCACTCACACTCCAGTGAAAGACAATCAGCTAAAACTGATGTGAAAAACTCTCAAGGCATAAATAATAATAATAATAATAATAATAATAATAATAATAATCTGTCCTAGAAAATGACACGCACAAACTCCTGTGGGACTTTGATATACAAACGGATCACCAGAAGACCAGACCTTATAATAATCAACAAAAAAAAAAGAAAATCTGCAAAGTTGTCGATTTTGCTTTCCCGGCAGACCACAGAATAAAACTGAAAGAATCTGAAAAGAGTGATAAGTACATTGACCTTGCTAGAGAACTGAAAAAACTATGGAACATGAAGGTGACAATTATACCAATTGTGATTGGTGCTTTATGGCACGGTAACTAAAGGATTATTAAAGGGCCTGGAAGATTTAGAAGTTGGTGGCCGAGTGGAGACCATTCAAAGAACAGCATTACTGAAAACTGCCAGAATACTGAGAAGAGTTCTGGAGACTTGGGGAGACTTGCTGTCACTCAATCTCCAGTGAAAACCATCAGCTTACGCTGATGTTAAAGACTCTAATGAGTGATAATAATAATAATAATAATAATTTAGAAGTTGGTGGGCGGGTAGAGACTATCCAAACGACAGCATTGCTAAGAACGACCAGAATCCTGAGATGAGTCATGGAGACTTGAGGAGACTTGCTGTCACTCAAAATCCAGTGAAAAACCATCAGCTAACAATGATATGAAATAATAATAATAATAATAATAATAATAATAATAATGATAAACTGTGAAACATGAAAGTGATAATTATACCTATCGTGATTGGAGCTTTTGGTACAGTCACCAAAGGATTATAAAAGAGACTGGAGGACTTGGAAATAAGAGGACGAGTGGAGACCATCAAAACTATTGGATTATTGAGAACGGCCAGAATACTGAGAAGAGTCCTGGAGACTTGAAGAGACTTGCTGTCACTTAAACTCCAGGAAAGGACCATCAGCGTCAGGTGATGTGAAAATCTCTTAAAGAGTAAATAATAATAATAATAATACATTTAGATAACTTCAGACTAGTATATCAAATCTTTTTTAATCTTAGATTAAGAAAAATAACTTTTAAAATAAAGCAATAATTTCACAATTATTCATTTTGACTCATATTTTCTTTATTTTTAATTTTAGTTGGGTTTCTTTCGGTTAGATCTCACCGTGAACAGATTAAGAGAGTTGTGATAAAGATAAATGAATAAATAATTATAAAATGTTGATTTCTTAGAACAATTCTTAGTCTTATGCTAAAGTTTAATTTTCTAAACTGATCTAAAACTGATCTAAACATTTGAGATGCAAAACATAAGATCTAAGCAGCAGTGGGCCTGTTTAGTACTTAGATGGGTAACTTCTTAAAGATAGCTAGGGACCGTAAGCTATGTGAAGTTTGTGTTTCTAAAAAGTTTTGTAAGTTTTCACTTATGGTCAAGTCATATTAAAAGCAGAGGTTTTCATCAAATCACTGAAGTTAAGAAGCAAACTGCTGGAACTGTAAGCGTTTAAACATCAAACGGAATATATTTCGTTTTATTTTTATGCCAATTGGCATAATGGTTAAAGTGTTCACCAATGGTTCAGAAGACCGGGGTTCAACCCAGGTCGAGTCATACCAAAGTCTAACGAAATGGTACTTGATGCCTCCTCGCTTAACACAGCATTAAAAGGTACGTATCAAGGGTAAGTGGAGCAATCTAGGGAAAAGTCGTAGTACCCTCTCCTACATCACGGTGTAGTAGCTATTGAAAAAGGAACCTTCTGTTTGACTACGATCGGCCAACTTTTATATATGTATATATATATATATATATATAAAGTATGTGTGTGTGTTGTTTGTTTTATTTGATAAGCGGTCTATCACTTACGGCTTATTAATCCCAAAATAAGTTTACTTTCTATTTTTATTATTTTTTTCATAACTATGTTTTAAATGTCCTTAGAATTTCTCTTTTGAATGGATTTTTTTTTCTTTAATCATTTTTGGCATCCAGTTATGCTATGAAGTATTCATATTTCATACAAATAATTTATACACAATTATGTGATCGAGTTATATGCGATCCAGAACTGGATCATCTCCATCAGACGCAGTTTGGTGTCATACCTGCAGTGGGAAGGGTGGGCTTACCACTCGGCAGATGTAGTCAGCGTATTCTTAGCTTTGCCGACCAGACTTTCTTTTTCAAATTATTTCTAAATTACCAAACGTCATTAGGAAAGATAAGATTCATATCTGTCAGTGTGTTTGTGTGTGATAAAAAAGATAAATAACCTTCCCAAAAGAAACCACCCAAAAATAGCTGATTTGTTAACTAATATTTTAGTAAATAATTTTTACACTTTTGTCTGTTAAACAGAGTACTCTCCATTTTCGGGGTATTGCTCTAACTTATGAACTACATTAGCATGTGTGATTTCAGTTTTGATCACCTGTAACATAAGTAACTTATGAGACTTTTGTTGCTGTCGTTTTCCATCAGGAGCAGCTATCAACATTCCGTGAGAACTAGCCCAGATTTTTTCTAGTTCTTTTACCGACCTGACGTGACAAGCAGATGTGGTGTGAGGAAAGATCAGGGGAATAAATGTCACTAGAATAACTAGGTGTGAGGGGTATAAGGGAAAAACTGTTGATGATGAGGTTTGTTCGCTAGTGTTTTTGATAAAACATTTTTGCGCTTGCTGAAACTGGAAACGGTACACAAATTCCAATTAAACTGTGGCCTTCATATTATTTGACGAGCATTAAAATAAATCTTGGGTTCTATATTTTGTCCTCATTTTTTTTTCTTTTTTTCTTTATTTATGTTTCTATCATTTTTTATTGTTTGGCGTGCTCCATTGTTAGCTTATTTATTATTACAAGCGTGTGACACTCTTATACTTTAGATGTAAAATACTGTAAATTGCAGTGTATAAGTCGACCTTTTAAGTCTGAAAAACTCTCTACATAACGAGAATCGACTTATACAACTGGGCTAAAATCAAAATCTTTATCAAGTTGTCAACTAAAGGTAAATTTTAGTCCTGTCATATGATTCGATCCTTGTTTTGTAAAGATTTTTTTCAGACCTAAAAAGTCGACTTATACGCCGCAATTTACGGTACTTGCTGAGGCAGACTGAGCAGTCAAGTAATCGTACAGTACACGAAAGTTCAGTGGACAAAGCAGCCCATAAATAAAAGTCGAATTTTTTATGGTCCCAAATGTATCTACCGCCCTGTCAATGGAGTTTAGATTATGCTAACTGTATCCTCGGTAGAAGGGTAAGACTCTTCCTCCAAAAATCAGTATTTGGATTATAACACTAAACCGTCTCTGGTTGGAGGGTCTCAGATTCTGGACATTGAAAACTGACTTTATAAAGAATGATTATTTGAAATTATAATTGTTTACTGAGGGTTGTCATTAATTACTTGAAACCTTATAAATATGTACAAACAAATGATTACGAGGGTGGGCAGTAAAGTTCATGATGACGTCATATTTGCTGACTTTTTTGATCAATGGAATCCAAACACTGCAAAATTGATAGAAGAAGTACGTAGATCACAAGAATGAATCAAATAATGGCATTGAATAATCCGTAAGGAGTTGAGATGCCATCAAACGACTAAACTTATTGAAATTTGCGAGGCATACTCCTCTTTTGAGGGTGTGTCCACCGATCACCGAATAGTCACGGCGAAAATACGGTTAAGCCTACGAAAAAACGACAAACGAACAGCGACCACCAAACACTATGACTGGGCCCTATTAAACAACAAAGATGTAAGAGATAAATACGTATTAGAATTAAGAAACAGATTCGAAACACTACAAGAAAAGACGGAAAAAAATACACCAAACGACGAATACGAAAATTTCGTCAATGCACACCTTGAGGCAGCAGCAAAATACATTCCAACAAAAATTAAAACTAAATATAGAGTCCCATGGGAAACTTTAGCGGTGAGAGAAAAACGTGCACTAGTGAAAACAGCCTCCAAAAACTATCGAAAAAACCCAACAAACACAAATGCCTTAAAACTAAAAACGGCACAATATCAATTAGCAGGCATATATATAAAGGAACAGACAGAATACATTCAAAATCAGATAGATAAGATTAGAGACTCGGTGGAAGATAGACAATCTAGAATTGCCTGGCAAACAATAAACGAAGTGAGCAGAAGAAAGAACACAGCCAAAGCAAAACTTAAAGCAGCAAACCAACAAGAAAGAATAAAACTGTGGAAACAGCACTTCGAAAACTTACTTGGAAACCCACCAAAAATAACGCCTGAACCAATCACCAGAATAATTAGCAAACAATTAGACATTAAACTTGGACCGTTCACACAAGAAGAACTCGACTCGGTTCCCAGAAAAATTAAAAATAGGAAAGCTGCAGGACTGGACGAAATTCCCCCGGAAGTATGGAAGACCAGACAATTCGACGACATACTGCTCCGACACTGCAACGCAGTATACAATCAAAATCCGATAGATAGATGGACGAAGGGATGCATACTCCCCTTCCCTAAAAAGGGGGACCTCGGATTAGCCAAAAACTACCGAGGCATAACACTTACATCCATAGCTGCCAAAATCTACAATGCCCTACTACGAAACCGAATAGAACCCAAAATCGACAACATACTTAGAAAAAACCAAAATGGCTTCCGAAGAAATAGATCTACGACCTCACAAATATTAACCATCCGCAGAATCCTTGAAGGTGTACGGGCAAAGAACCTACAAGCGACATTAATATTTGTCGACTTTACCAAGGCTTTCGACTCCATTCACAGAGGAAAGATGGAACAAATCCTACTAGCGTACGGCATACCTAAAGAAACCGTAGCGGCAATAACGATTCTCTATAGAAACACTAAAGTAAAAGTACGATCACCAGATGGAGACACAGAATACTTCGACATAGTAGCAGGAGTACTACAAGGAGACACGCTGGCTCCGTATCTCTTTATCATTTGTCTAGACTACGTACTTAGAACATCGATTGACAAAATCAAAGAGAATGGCTTCGAACTGACGAAGAAAAGAAGCAGAAGATACCCTGCAACAACAATTACCGACGCCGACTACGCCGATGACATAGCGATACTGGCAAATACACCTGACCAAGCCGAAACACTTCTGCATAGTTTGGAACGAGCAGCAGCAAGTATAGGCCTCCATGTTAATGCACACAAAACGGAATATATGTGCTATAACCAAACGGGGGACATCTCCACTCTAGAAGGAACCCCTCTTAAACTAGTAGACAAATTCACGTACCTAGGAAGCAGCGTCGAATCAACCGAAAAGGACATCGAAACGAGGTTAACGAAAGCATGGACAGCTATCAATAGGCTATCGACTATATGGAAATCAGACCTAACCGATAAAATGAAACGCAGTTTCTTCCAGGCAGCGGTCACATCGATACTGCTATATGGATGCACTACATGGACGCTAACAAAACGGCTGGAGAAGAAACTAGATGGCAATTACACAAGAATGCTGCGTGCAATCCTCAACAAGTCCTGGCAGCAACACCCCACAAGACACCAACTGTACGGCCACTTGCCCCCTATCACGAAAACTATTCAAGTTAGGCGAACCAGACATGCAGGACATTGCTGGAGAAGCAGAGATGAACTCATAAGAGATGTACTCTTATGGATCCCCACACACGGCCGCGGAAAAGCAGGACGACCAGCACGAACGTACATTCAGCAGCTATGTGAGGATACAGGTTGTTGTCCTGAAGACCTGCCTAGGGCGATGAACGATAGGGAGGAGTGGCGAGAGAGGGTCAGGGATATCCGTGCTGCCAGCACGATATGATGATGATATCAGATACTGTTGTATAATATTTTGTTGTTATTTTGCTAGTTTCTTGTTTGTTTAGGCGTTTGGGGGTTGTGGCTTTTTTTTTTCTTGGGGAGTTAAGTGGAAGAGTTCTCTCTTTTAAGGTAAAATCTGGTCGCCTTTAAAGTGCTTACATTTTCTATTTCATTTAGAGTAAATAAAAATGTTTCTCTTTATTCTTTCTTTCCTTCCAGACCAAGATGTTATGCTGAACTGAACAGTCTACTTAGACCGTCTTGTGCTACTTGTAAAGAATTCGTTTCTTTGTGATTTTTTCTTTCCTTTCTTTATCCTATCTTATTGTAAAAATATTATGATATTGCTGTGCATTGTAATATATAGACTACAGTAAAGATTTTTCTGATAAAAAGTAATTTTAACGTTAAATTTTAATTCAAACCTTATATATATATATATATATATATATATATATGTATATGTGTGTGTGTGTGTGTGTGTGTGTGTGTGTGTGTGTGTGTGTGTGTGTGTGTGTGTGTGTGTGTGTGTGTGTGTCTGTCTGTCTGTGTGTCTGTGTCTGTGAAGTTTTTGCTGTATATATAGAGAGAGAGTGAGAGAGAGATAAATGACAAGATTATTTATGTATGTCTCGGCACTACTGCCAACGTCGGAGTTACAGATGGTGTAAACAGTTATAGTGATTCAATAAGAATGAAGGAGAATGAATCGACTGAACTCGTTAGAAATCACACGATTAAACAAAAGAAAGAAAGCTGGTTGGCCATACAGAAAAGCGGCTTCGACATTGATGCACTGGAGATTTTCACATTGTTGGTAGTTCTTATTTTCTTGTCTGATGAGATTATCATAATTTAAGCGGGCTTTCATCAGATATCGTTTAAGAAATCAAAAACCTAGCATGATAAGTTGCCACCAGAGTTTCAGCCATTTGTGTATGACTTCATCAGAACGTGATTATAACCTTCGTTTAAAAATTCGGGACAATACTCGAGAACATGGATTTCGAATACAACGCTACGACAACTAGTATTCTAGATTATGGTTAACAGCGATTGAACGTATTTAAATGAAGAAAAAAAAAATTAAAAAACTTGAATAAACAATCCTTGTTTGCGGCATTCAATGTCAAACGAAGTTGCTGTTTAAATATACATTTCAAAGATGCAAGTGAGTTTTCTGTGACTATCGCAAATCCACCGATGGCCAGCAAAGCCCACACTGAAAAGACAGGTTTTTCTTCATTGGTTACAAGGAAAGTTCTGGCAACATGAGTGATATCGGGCTTTACAGTGACGCCTCTTCTAGTTGAGTTTCGCTCTTCGATCAACTTAGGAAAGAGCGCTTGCATGTTTTCCTTCCCATCATCTCTGTTATCTACTCAGAACAGTTGATATCACAAGAAATAAAGATTTATGCACCCTGACAAGAATTATGGCATGAGCAAACTTAGAGAATGTTCATTTAGGTATTTTTTGTTTAGCAGTTTATAAACTAATTTTAGATAAGACACATTTTTTTTAAATTTAATTGCTGAACATGAAATATTCCTTAAACAAACTAAATCAAATTATTTAAATCAAGGATAATGGTTTACAAACCCTGAAGAGGAAAACATTATGGAATAGCTAAATATTGAGAAAACAATTATATAATGATGTGCAAATTCCATGATTTTTGACATAGGTCGTATATTTTTGTGGCTACTTTCAGTCGTAGTAGCCAATGATCAAATTAACAAACAAGACGATCTTGAAAAGACGATTTTCTTTTCTCACCACCACACGACCTGCTCGTTGCAGATGAGTCTTATGCAGCGTAGCTTAATGTTTCTGGCACTAACTCAGGCATTTAGAAAGTTATAGATTCTGCTTATACAGCATCACCCATAAATAAGTTTCTATGAGCCAAACAAAGTTTTTTAAATTCAGTATCGACCATAAATAAATACTCCCCTAACAATTTGTTCATAAAAACTTAATTTTCTTCAAAACTAATAATACCGAATTTTATTATTTCCTGTGAAATATATAATCAAAACGGATATTATTAAATATTATCTGTTACTACATTCTACAACATTAATCTCTGTAACAAAAAGTAGCTTGGTCTGAAAAGATACTTACAGTATAGAATTTTGTGCAGCTATGTGCTTTATTTGAACTACAACATATTCATATAGATTATAGAATTTCATGCTCTATTATTATATTTATAGTATTGAGAAATGTTTCATTTCCTCCTGTATTTCCTACCATCTTAGTTTTTAGACTAATTACACAACACACACACACACACACACACACACACACACACACACACACACACACACACACACACACACACAGGAATAAAAAAGCATTTAAAAAACATTTGATAAATTAGAATATGTTAAATTCCTGGCCAGCAGAAGAGGAGAAAAACTAAAACTAATTAAAATCCCATATTTTTTACTTAAGTTTCATTCCTATAAGCGTCATATCTCTTCTATAGAATAGAAAACAGTCGTCATTTTATTTCAATGCAATCAAGTTTCATTTGGTGATTGCGTTTTCTTTCGTGTACTGAAGCAATAGTAAGAAAGTAAGACTTTTATCGCTTTTGTATATATATATATATATATATATATATATATAAAGCGGATTTTGTTGCGAATCTTTGTAATAACAATAAACTGGTGTCGCTATCCTTTGAGATCAAAATCCTTTTAGAGGAGTGTGTGAACAGCAGATATGGTGATCGATTTCCACGGAGACAGAGGAATCTAGATGATATGATAAATCATTTTTCATGGTTTTTCCTAGAAGTATTATCCGACATTTAACGCACCCGTGCGTATGTGTGGCAGTGTGAGTGTTTGTACGTGTGTTGGGGGTGCTCACGTGCTCGCGCGATGGATAAAGATATGTATTACTGTGATGATAACAGTATTCATAGAACTAAAAAAAACTCCCTTTTTTAATTCATTCTTCAATTAATCTTGTGATAATAACCAGGGCGAAAGACTAACAAAAATGGGTTCGGCTATTTAAAGCAGAAAATAAAGAAGCAAGTAATCAAGAAAAAATAAAGAAAACTATTTGATATAAAATGATTAGGCAAGCTAAAACTAAAAAGGGGAAAAGGTTGAAGTGAGAAATAAAAAATCAGATGGCGACAAAGGATAAAGATATAAATAAATCATCATCATCATCATCATCATCATCAAGTCGTGCCGATAGCACAGATTTATTCGACTCTATCGCGCCATCAATCCCTATCAGCTGTTGGTTTCGGCAGGTTCTCTACACAGCATCCAATGCCGGCACAAAGTTGATGAATGTAAGTTTTGCTGCTCAGCCGACACTGGTATATCCATGCGTAAAGGCTTCGTCGGAAAACGTCGCTTATAAGTTCTCGTCTTTATTTCTCCAGCAATGCTCACAATGTATTGTTCATCTTATTTGGACGGATGATAAAATGTTAATGTCAATATTTTCTCTGATGCTCGGAAATCTTCTCCGTATTCTACATCAAGACTTCTTTGTGCATATATCGTTCGTCTACATGATCAAACTTCAGTCACTCGTACAATTCTATGTGGATCACCTTCCCAAGCGTTTAAGAAAATATACAAAACCTGGATCCTGTTTAAAACAAGGTTTCTCGAAATTTTTACTTGTAATCAATTGTAATTTCCATTCTTCCCCAAATTAATTGAATATTGCTGACATGTTTTCTTAGTCTCATTGGATGCCATGATGAGAGGGTTTCATTTTTTAATTTTTTTTTTTCAGTTTCTAGATTAAGATTTTTACAAAATACAGAAAATTATTATAAATGGAATATTGAAATAATAACACCCACAATAATAAATACCTGGCAATACTGAAACTGACTAAATAAGTGAAGAAACTGATCTCTTCCCAGTTTTAATTTCATTTGTGCACGGATAAGAATTAAAAATGTCTGGTATTGTATTTTAATTTTAATTTTACTTTCTCGTCATTTTTCTTTCCTTTTTTAAATCTATATTTCTATTCTTACAATTAAATAATATTTTTTTATTTGCTAAAGACATCTCATAACCTATTATAAAAATTTGGTATTTAAAAAACAGTTTGATGTATAATTGTTTAAAACAATGTTTTCTTTGAAATAAAAATATGAAAAAAAAAGATCATTTTCGCATCTATAGACCGTTAACGATGCCAAATTTTTAGTTAGAGCCAGGTCTTTCGTTCACTTAAATGACCCGCATATTTTGCATTAGTTGGATGTAAATGACGAATCAGTTGTGACAATCACAACCAATCAAGTATTCTGCAAAGTGCACGATGTCTGGCAACTGGTCTACATGATGCATCGATTTTGTTCCCCTGATATAAAGGGATTTACAAATGAAAAGTAGTAAGTTCAGTTCATGTAAACTTCTATTCCTCCTGCCGAAAATTTATTCACCTACTAGGATTTATACGGACCCCTTTGAGAAACCATTGTTTCATATCTAGGAAAACTCACTTGATATGAGATATCCCCTTTAGAATGGGCGATCGAATGAAAACAACTTATCCATATAAGTTGAATAATGATCTTTTTCAAAATTTCCAGAAGGTTAGTGAATATGATGGTTACCAGAAAAGACTGGAGGATGAAATGACTGAAAAAAATGAATATCACGTTGAGAAGTCCTGTTCTATAGTGACACTTTTAAAATTTAAATGTTTTTTTTTCTTTTCTGTTTACACTATCCTGGTTTTTACTTCTAATTAAGTAGTGATTCTATGTCCAGGGTTTTGGTCCTTTCTATGCAGGTTGTAAATCTGTAGTAAGCAATAATTTTTATGTCAATCGTGTTAGTTTTTACTTGGCAATAATTCTACGTTAAGCGTATTAGTTCTAAGGTAGCAATAATGCCATGTAACTTGCTTGCTTTTTCAACTTGCAGAACTGCCAATGAACCTGTTATATCAATTTTAATCAGTGTAACACGAAAACTTTTTTTTCAATAAAAATAAGCTATTTAAAGAATAAACGAATACTTTTCGCTTGAATTAATACATATAATTTTCCACCCGAAAATAAGGATACATTCTTCGCTTATTTTTATAGTTACAGTTTTATAGCGGAAAAAGAAAATTGAGCTAATTCATTTTTATTACGGCAACTCAACAAGCGATTTAGAACTGAATTTAAATTTTCGTCATTTTTTTAAAAGACTTTTGTGAAAGGAAATTATAATGAGATTTCAAACCATTTACAAGTTTATGGTTACATTTTTTTAAATTATACTTTAAATGTAAGCAAAGACAAAAATTCCTCAAATAAAAGAATATTGTTATACGTGAATTCTTAGATTCTTTCATAATTAAATCCTTTGATAGTAAATAAAATTTGAATTGAAACTGTGCTGCTTTTTTTGAAAATTATAATCTAAGAATAGCTTTCTAACAGAGCATTAATAATACAAAATTAAAATATATTGAAGACTAAAAAAATAATGAACATTTTTTAAACCTTTCATAAATATAGGGTTACATAATTCTATAGATTTTAAATGTAAACTAAAAATGAATAAAAGAAGAAAAAGCAATTCATTGAAGAAAAGAATATTTTTCATTTGAATCGGCGAAATCTTTCAAATAAGGACATATTTTTAATTCTTAGCTTACTCCTCTCCTCCCCCTGTCTATCTCATTAAATGGTGTTCCGAAAATACTTTTAGTCTAGTCATTACCAGGTACTTCTGCAAGTATATATATATATATATATATATATATATGTATAAACCCATTACGTCAGCAAAATAGATTTTCTACTTATGCTTCCGTCAAGACGATTGGAAGACTGCGGTCGGCGGGAATATGACTTTGTGTTTGAAAGGAAGCCATCTTGGTAACCTTCAGTTCAACTTTGGTTGAAGATGAAAAACACTTACGTTCTCTGAAGTTAAAGAGATAGATGAATAGATAAATAGAAAGAAAAACAACAGCAAGTGGTTAGTGGCGATGCGGATATGGTGTGACAGTTACAAACTACTGGAAATTCCGATGCAAAGTTTGCGGTATTCAGACTACTA
>OY757922.1:57279183-57356683 GCA_963585895.1 Sepioteuthis lessoniana
TATTTGTATAAGATCAAAATAATTACTCAAAGCCATGTAAAGGCTGGTAAATTATTAGCATTTGAGAGGAATTATTAATAGAAGATATACAGGGTGCGCCAGAAATACCTCCCACATTTTAAACTGTTACCTGTATGATGCAAGTCAACTTTGGCAAGTGGTAATGGGAGCATCATCTAAGTTTGGAAGACGAATTTCTCATTTGTTCAAACAAATTATGCCACACAATATTTTTTATATCTTTATATAAAGAATTTATGATAGCTTAGACACTGAATCAATGGCACAATCCGTTTCTCGCTGATACAATCATCAGATCGTATTGAGTTCCGTTTATTTATAGGATGCTGCTAAAGTGAATATGAATTTTCATTTCCGGAAATCTGGGGAGGTTACTACTGACCAGGAGTGGCTGTACATGTTGAGGTTATATCTATTAGTCCGACAGATCCGTTTTAAAACTATTCGTATTCGATAGGACCGTGAGCAATAAAAAGAATAAAAGTAATTTCTCAAGAAAAAACTTCACAAAAAATGTAAATATAAATGTACAATGAATGCTATCATTTAATCTCAAGGCATAAAATAACTCTAGACGGGTTGACATGCATTTAAATCAATCCACCATCGTTATAAATAAAGCAAACTACAGTGTGTGTGTATATATATATATATATATATATATTATGAAAACCAAAGTAACATTCTAGCAGCTGTGTGTGTTCAGTACCCTTTTCGGGTATGCCACTGAATCTTGGATAATGTACGATACAAATTCTGTAAAATAGAATATTCAGTTTTTGTGAATAATTCTCATGTTTCTAGTTCGAATTTGTAGAAATTTTGACAGTTTTGAATAACAATATTCGATAAATGAAAAAAATCTGATAGTATTTCTCTGAGAAGTCAGATTTTTTTATGCGAAATCTTTTGAAATCTTATCATTCTTATATCTAGTAACAAGATAAAAGCTCTTTATAATAAAAAATATTTATTAATGAACGCACTTTTTAAGAACTTTATTAGTACACTTTATTCTTTGCTGTAGCATTTTTGCATTCATTCTTTCATTCGTTCTGGTTACGTACCGATTAAATCACAAGTATCCAGTGACACCTATGCCCATACTTCAATAATAACTCACTTCGATTATTCAAGATTTAATGGATAGTATTTTTTAAATCTGCTCTTGAAGATTCTCCGTAAATGTTCTATTGGATTTGCATGTGGCTTATTTGCAGGTCAATCAAGAACAGGTATCCTCATGTCCATGAACCATTTTTTTAATAGATTTCGTTGTGTAGAGGAGAGCCAGGTCATGCTGGAAGATGAATTGATAGTCCTCAAACCTTTCTTCTGTGAAGATAAGGAAATGATCTAAGATGTCGGGATAAACAGCATGATCAATCAATCTTTTTAAGAAGCAGATCTTTACAACACCAGTAGTAAATATGCCATTCCAAACCATTACAGATTAAGGGAGTTTTACACCCATTTTTTTCCGAGAATTGGATAAAATATCTCCTGTATGACTTTCTTCAGACTCGGAGGCAACGATCACAGAATATCATTTAGGTTTCGAAATTGATATCCTGCAGTCATATTCAAACTAATGGAGTCTCCGGAGTGTTATGGATCGACAAACAGCTACATCAACATCATTTCAAGCTTTAGAAATTTCTCCACAATTATCAAATCGATTAGAAATAAAGATCCTGTTCTGTTGACGTTTATTTCTAGCTGTTGCCTGAGGTTTGGATATGCAATTGGGCCGTTTTGAACAAGTTCGTCTTGTTAATCTTCCAGAGGCAAAGCCGAGATTATTCCAACGGTACAACTGTCTTGTTTGAGTCTTTGAAGAATGATGGCTTTTTGTGCCGCTGACCTATGCATTTTTATGATAGACAGAGAGAGATGGTAGGATTAATACAGAAGATCTCACTCTTTTTGGACCCAGAAAATACTCATGAAATTACCTCACATGTAAATCATTAAATACATTTGAATTATCAGGGAAGAAATGTTAAAATAATTTACATATATCAAATTGATATACAGTTAAGAGTAAACTGTTCAATTTTGAACAAATTCGAACGCGAAATAAGGAAGTTATCCACAACAACAACAACAAAAAAAAAAACAACAGAATATTGCATTTCACGGAATTGGTAGAGCATTAGCTGAAAATCATTCACCTTCGCTGCCAATGATAAATTCTCGGCATCACATTGAGAGAAACTAACGTTACTGCGCTAGAGTAAACTGACTACCAGAGCATACAATTTGTCCCGCACGGCACTCCGAGGACGTCAGCAAGCGTAAGTTGAAACTCACAAACATCGAACCAGACAGCTGGGAACTAATTACAGATGAGATAAACGGCTGGCGACAGGCGAGTTGGGAAGGAATTTAGTGCGGTGAGAAAATGTACTACCAACAGCTAAGGGACAGAAAACAACACAAGAAGCAAAGACAGCGAACTCAGGTCATTGTTTCATACTCTAGCTTTGTCTGCAAATTCCTCCAAAAGAGACTATTATGCAAGAATCGGACTGCTGACCCATTCTATACGCCGCTCTCAACAAGACTGACCTTTACCGTTTAAGGCACTACAATTATTTTACGAAATAGACGGATTCCAGAAAACATTATATATATATATATATATATATGAAACAAATATGCGTAAGAGACAGAGTACAACTGGTAGTAAAAATTCTTGGGAGAGAGAGAGAGAGGGAGAGAGAGAATAAGGAAAGACCGAGAAGACAGACTAGGATTGACATTCATTTAAAGGAACACAGAAGGAAATGTGTGGAATGTATGGCTTGACGATAGCGGAACATTCATGTAAATTCTATTTTTATATTATTATTTTTCCCTTCAGGAAAAAGCAATACCCTTTCTCAACATTTTAACAATTTTAAAACATCAAAATAATTTAATGCATTATAACTCCTGAGCTGATATAGGTCACCTAGATGGTTGTACGGTAAGATACCAAGACTAGCGTAAAGTTTGGCGGGTTTCGATCCTAGCTTGAAGCGTCCTTTGTGTCTAGCCACCCTGAAGAGTTGTAATACAACGAAACAGTCTATTTGTGGATGACAATATATATATATATATTGTCATCTACAAAAAAAGATATCTTATCTTTTTTTATTTAGCAGAAAATAAACTAATAACAGATTAGACAAAAAACATTTTTTGATTGATAAATTTCTGACTTCATGGCGTATTCCTTAAGCAATTATTATAGAATAACCCAATGTTATGTTTTGCCTCTTCTTTGTTATTAGTTTATTTAATGCTAAATGAAAAAAAAAAGGCAAACATCCTCTATGTGAGCAAATTCCATAATTTTCACGTGGAGTAGTATATATATATATATATATGCGGTATCCTGCAAACGCCTTGAGCAGTACAGAGCTGCAACCACATCACGTCTATCATAGTTCTGCAGTTTTAGTAGCAGCTAATTTTTCCTTCTCCTAGACCCCTGTAGAAACAACTCAACATGTGCTTTTTTTTCAATTTTTTTCCCGATTTTTTTTCGGGTATATAAATGCCATTCACTGGAAAAGAAAAGGTGGTAAAACATTAAAAATGGAATATTGAGTTGTTCCTGCTCATGCTATTAAAATTTAAGATATTTTGAACAAGAATTGGTCAAGTTATTTGATTACGAAATAAATAGTAATAGTTATGAAATACCCTGTGGATTTTAAATGATATCTTATTTTAACATCCTTTATATTACACTTTATAAATAAAAATAATTGAGTTCATTGTAATTATTCAAAAGAATTTGTGTCTTTTTAATTGTTGCGTTAGATTTATTTTTTATATTTCCTTTATTGAAATATATCAGGTGAAAATTTCAAACTCATCAATAAAACACAGCTACCTAGACATATTGACATTATCTTTCTTTCTTTCTTTCTCTCTCTCTCTCTCTCTCTCTACATATATATATATATATATATATCCATTTCTTTCTCAATCCGTTTCTTCTTCTCTTTCTTTCTATCTTATTTAAATTTTTTATTATCACATGTAGAGAATGCTTTTTGAACTTTTAAAATTGAACCAAACAATTTTCAATCGACTTTACGTAAAGATGTACTTTTAAATTGGTTTTTAATAATATTTTCTTTCTGTGGAGGACAATTAAAAAAATTGATTTTCGAATTTAATTAGATAATTTAAAGAAATGACCAAGATATTCTTAGAATAGTATCAAATTCCAGATTAAATTAATTTCTTCAATAACCTTTAACATATATTTAATTAACTGGGCACCATTTCCAATGATTCCAATTTATATATTACTAGAGGTTAGTGTTCGACAATGGTAAACATATGCCCGGCTTTTCTTTACATATTCTTTTGGGCAAGAAAAATAGAGAAATTAAAATTGTATTCAAAGAATTCAGAAAAGAGATTCCGCAAATTAAACCGTAGGAGACCACTGGTTAATTCAAAAAATGGTTTATTAATTGGAAACGTGAATACACACCAAAAAAGTAAACAAAAATCTCCTTACAACGAAATTAGCCGCTAAATAGCTAAACTTAAAGAACATATTAAAGATGATATTACGAAAAGAAATACTAAAAAAAAAGATTTAGTTTCTTTGTTTAGTCGCATATCGACCAAATGCCAAGGTAATACTTGTAGAAAAACAGCAATGATACTATTAAATAAAAATTTAGGGTAATCAGATGCTTCACACCTCCCTCAAGGTTATTAGTCTTAAAGGGAATATAATGATGCGACGCAAGTCCAAAGTTGCGTACTGCAGTTCAGCACTTTACCCAATACGCCAAGGGGACCACCCGAAGAATATATATTATATATATATATAATCAATCAAAAGGATTCGAGACCTAATCTTTAATATGTATTTATTTCAAATTTTATACGAGTCAGTGAAATATATTATATATATAAATATTATCAATCAAAAGGAATCGAGACCTAATCTTTAATATGTTTTTATTTCAAATTTTATACGAGTCAGTGAAATATATTATATATATATATATATATATATATAATCAATCAATCAAAAGGATTCGAGACCTAATCTTTAATATGTTTTTATTTCAAATTTTATACGAGTCAGTGAAAATTCTCAATACTTTTTGAACAGTAAATTTTGATAAAACACTAATTTGTGCAAGTGAATTACACTGTGAACTCACCAGACCAAGCTCCATGCAACTCACCAGACCATGCTCCATACAACTCACCAGACCAAGCTCCATGCAACTCACCAGACCAGGCTCCATACAACTCACCAGACCAAGATCCATGCAACTCACCAGACCATGCTCCATACAACTCACCAGACCAAGATCCATGCAACTCACCAGACCAGGCTCCATACAACTCACCAGACCAAGATCCATGCAACTCACCAGACCAGGCTACATACAACTCACCAGACCAAGATCCATGCAACTCACCAGACCATGCTCCATACAACTCACCAGACCAAGATCCATGCAACTCACCAGACCAGGCTCCAAGCAACACACCAGACCAAGCTCCATGCAACTTTTTCTGATTTCTTAAACTGAAAATTCATGGTCGCACGTAGTAAGAAGGTGAGTAAATTGATTTTTTTTTGTTTTTTATAATTATAGAAAACAATGAAGTTATTTTTTATGTTGATAATTCGAACAAAATACTATCTTCGATTGATTGATTGATTGATTAATCGAATGATTGATTTAAACGGTATGTCAACCCATCTGTTATTTTATGCCTGGAGATTTAGGAATCACTTACATTGTACTTTATATTTACATTTTTGTGTAGTTGTTCCTTAAGAGAGTTATTTGACATCAAGTATTCCTATCAAATACAAATAATTTGCCCACAGTTGTATGGTTTCATGTTATTATTTTCACAGTATACTAATTTTTAACACTAATTTTAAACCGGAGATTTTTCCCTGAAGTCTGAGTGACAGCAAGTTTCCTCAAGTCTCCCGGACTCTTCGAAGAATTCGAGCTAATTTGAACATTGATGTGGTCTGGATTGCCCCGATTCTTTCTCTGATCTCGAGTTCCTCCAGTCTCTCTTTCCGATCTAACTGTTGCCTTCATGTTCCACAGCTTTTTCAGCTCTCTGGCAAGATCGAAATATTTTCCAATCTTTTTGCTTTCTTTCATTTTCATTCTGTGGTCTGCTGGAACAACAAAATTCACAAGATCACAAGGTCTTTTCTTCTTGTTAATTAACATGAGGTCTGATCTTCTGGGGTTAGGGTTAGGGGATCCGATTGTATTACAAAGACCCTGACAATTTTATGCATCTCTTTTTCTTGGATAGATTCTGGTTTGTCACCATTATCAAAATTTAATCCCTTACACAATTCCCAGTGGATCATCTTCCTTCCTCCTGTATTCTTTTTGTGCCAGTTCGTTGCATTCGTTTATGGGATTAACAATTACTTCTCTGTCACCAAATAACTTACATTTGGTATTTTGTCGCATATTATCAATTTTTTGCTTTGACATTATTGGTTCTAATGGCATTATTTTCTACTGCTATTTATAGAGATTAAGTTTCTTTCTTGATTTTTTCCCTTCTTAGCCATATTCAAGTCATCTCATGAGCAATTTCCAAAGTTTGTCCCAGGAAATATCCATCTTATTAACTAATTACTCCTTTTCACTCCAGGGTTGGCTTATGGTCTTTCACTGCAGTTTGAGTAATAAGTCTTCTAAAGTCTCCTGTATTATTATTATTATTATTATTATTATTATTATTATTCCAAATGTTTCACTCCAGCGTTTGCTGGTGTTCTTTCACTGAAGTCTAAGTGACAGCAAATTTTCTCAAGTTCCCAGGACTCTTCTTAGTATTCAAGCCGATCTTACCAAAGCTGTGGTCCGGATGATTCTTCATGTTTTACAGTTTGTTTGTTTTGGCTTGTTTTGTTTTGTTTTTGTTTTTGTTTTTTTGTTTAGCTTCTCCAACAGTATCCTATTGTTTGCTTTCTTTTATTTTCCCTTAGTCGTCCTCTGGAACTGCAAAATCTGTTGTTGTTTTTAATTAAAACAAGGTTTAGTCTTCAGAATGAAATTGGGTACTCCGTTAGTATCTCCAAATCAAAGAAAAAATTTGTTGCACTTCTTGGGTGGATTTTGGTTTGTGCATTAACCATAAATCACAGTTTTCATTAGATCTCTCTTAACACCTAATCGTGCATTGTCAAGTGCGTTTTTGTGCTAATTTGCTGTATTTGCTTGTTATGGAATTAACAGTTTCATCTCTGTTTCCACTCACTTGCCACTTTGTTACCTATTATCAATTTTCGCTTTAATATCTTTGACATTTATGTCATTATTTTGTGCTGCAATTAAGAGATTCAATTTCTCTTTTAAAGTTTCCCATTTTTAGCCATGTTCAGGTCATCTCATGTGCAAAACCAATAGTTTGTCGCTTCAATAATTCATACAGTTGTTTTTCCTCTCACTTTGTTTTCTAGTTTTTCTTTTGGGAGTAAATATGCACACATTCCTATCGAATTCGGATATTCTTAATAGATCCATAAATGGTACGATCACTCCACGTCAGAGTCGACAGGAAGTAATGGTAATGAAAAGTTAATCCACATTCCTCAGCTCTCCAGAACTAGAGCCTCACCATCAGATGCAGTTTAGTGTACCCAGGACACGGCGTTTTAGGCTTGAAGATCTTACTCTTTAGTAGGGAATACTGTCAGCATTTTGTAAAACCCACCGACATGGCTGGCTATTAGTTCTACTCAGTTGTAACTTTTGTTTGTGAAAATGGATGTTTGCTTCATAGTCATTGTGCGTTCTATCTTTAAAAGAGAGAAATGTTGAATAAACATGAACGTTGCATAATGAATGACTAATATTAGAGTTATTCTTGAGTCTGATTGCAAGCCTATGAGTTAAACTACAAAGGGATTCGTCATGTCAGTGAGAAGTTGGTAATGGTGATCATTTACACTTAATAATAACGAGTTGAATCCGTCGACGAAAATGCGCGCTCTTGCGCGTTGTCTTACTGTAAAAAAAGTGCAACAGAATATGTTGTCACTGAGACGAGAAGGAAAATTGACGTTCTTGGTTATTTGATTTGTCTTACGTCAATGTGCATATAAAGCATCAGAGTGTCTTTTTTAAGATGAATTAGTAAATTGGAAAGAAGTTTGTCACTATGTTAAAGTGCTGTAAAAACAGATTATAAAAGTCACGCGACGGTTGTATATGAGTTATTTTATGAATCTACGTTCTTTCCACTTGTCAAAGGTTTTGTAATATTTTTGTACGTGTTAGGTTGCACTGCGTATATCACATGGCCGAAATAGTTCAAGCCATGATTGGTAGTATCGTGGAAGGTGGTTCGCTTTGGCATTACTTTACTCTGTGCGTGATTTGTAAGCCGCACAGAGGAATGTATAAGTTTATCTTATTCGGGAATTTATGCTTTACAAGTTCGAACTGAGTAATAAAGCAGCCAAAGCAACCAAAAATATTTGTTGTGGAGAAAAGTGAGGGTGCAGTTGATCCCAATGCAGTAACCAAATGGTTGAAGAAATTAATCTTGAGCTGCAAAAACCTCGATGATCTGACAAGATGAGGTAAGACTAAAATCGTGGATTTCGAGGCATTGTTCTAAGACATAAAGGTAAATCCAACAAGTAGCATTTGGACAATATCAGGTAAGCTTAGCATCTCACAATCCAATATTGTTCGTCACCTTTACAACCTTGAAAAAAGCATCTAGAGCTGCCTTAAGTGACAAAAATGTTACAAAACCCTTGACTCAAACTAACAGATATGGTTGTTGGATAAAAACTTTGTTCTTGAAGTAGATCACTTATTTTGTGGAAATAAATGCAGTCAAGAATATCTGGAATAAATAAGCAGCGTTTATCTCTAAAACAAAGCTTCTCAAAGTGGTCCATATAGACCATTTGGCATTCTGAAACAGGAACCACAACCACAGTGTTTGACCTGTCAGACAACTTGCACGGTTAAACACATTCTTATAGAATGCAGAGCTTTTGCTGTTGTCAGAAAGCGATTTTTCAAAGTAAATAGTTTAACCGATCTGTTTGAGAACATCAAAATAGATGACGTTCTGTTCTTCTTGAGAGAAACAGAGTTGTACCAAAAATATGACGAATTAAAACTGGTTAATTTTGTGCAAACAAATGAAATCCTGCTTATAGAAAATTTTACCTACAAAAGTATTCGTTTAGAAATCTTTGGTTGAACATGTATATATATATATAGAGAGAGAGACAGAGACAGAGACAGAGACAGAATTTGGCATTAAATAACCTAAAAGGGTTGATATGCCATAAAAACCAAACAACCAACCAACTATTTGGCATGAATAAAATCTTGACAGGATAAAAGCTGAGGGTCCCACAAAGAATGAATTTATTAGTTTGCATTTATTATTCACTTTATAATTGGAGAACAAAAATTCAAAAAAAATAGAATAGTGCGTGCGTCTAAATAAGATGTTAAATTTAGTTTCCGTCATCTAGATTTTGCGCGCGTGCGCGCGCGTGTGTATGTATGTGGAAGAAATCCCAAATGAATAACACAAGTAATTATATTTTTTTAATATGTAAACTTATTACATGGTAAATAAAATCAATTTTTTAAAATATATATTATAATGACTAACCTGTGGTTGAATACAATGAGAGATAGTGCCTTAGTAGTGTAAGCAGGTGAAAGTTTGTATGAGAAAAAATTATCTTATCTTAAACTCAAAACCGATTTTTACAATTCATTTACATGGATATCTAATTGACATTTATACTTTCTAAAAGTGCTGTTGATTATTATATGCTAATGTACTAGGATAAGTATCCTTATCTTGGTGCTATTGCCATTTTTTCAAAACGTTTTTGGTGTCTGTCGTATTCACTAACCTTCTGGCACTTTTGATTATCCAATTTATAGGAATAAGTAGTTTTCATTCCACCATCCATTCTTGGGGACACATCTCATATCAGATAAGTTTTCCTAGTTATGAAACGTACGTTCTGGCTCTAACCTAAAACTTGATTATTTGACATTGTTATTGACCAAGATGGGCATCAAGACAGTTCCTCAGCCTCCCTAAAGTCCAGACCTTGCTCCCTGTGACTTTAGGTTATTCCCTAAGCTCATGGAAAAACTTAGAGGCTGCCGTTACGAGACAATTGAGGAGATGAAAGAGACTGTGACGAAGGTCATTGACACGCTCACACAAGAGGACTTCCATTGGGCCTTCCAGAAGTTGTTGGAACGGCACAACGAGTGCATTACAGCTGGAGGAGATTACTTCGAAGGGGACTTGAGTTTCACGTGTGTACTATCAATAAAAGTGCCTATACGAAAAAAGTCTGCAAACTTATTTAATGATCCTCATATCTCTTTAAATCATAGGCTCTGATATGTCTTTAAAAATATTATTCGAGTTTTAAGAGTAAAAATAAGAAATAAAGATATAATAAAAAAAAGTAAAATTAAAATACAATGTCTGTAATTTTAACAAACTTTAAAAAGTGATACACACACACACACACACACACACACATATATATATATATATATATATATATATACAAGTCTAAAGTACTGCCCATAAATACCACTACAAATTTCTTATGAAAGAAAAAACTTTCAAATAAACCAAGCATGCCAAAATTTTATTATTTCTACTGAAAAATTACCAACCTGTACAGCAAAACTGAATACAGAGCAGTACAAAAATAAGTGTGCTATATATTGCTCTGAATGTTGGTATAAATTCATTATTAATTTACATTTGTGAGTACAAGTATAAGGCAACTTAAAAGTATATATATATTTTATCAATTATGAAAAATGTAAAAGTCAGGCAGGGTAAAATCTCACGTCTCAGAGTTTTACGGGTACGATCGTCAGGTGAGCTAGTATTCCACACATCTGACAATCGTAGTCATGAAACTGATATGTTTTGAGAATTTACGAATTAGAGGTGTTTTTAGCGTTATATATATATATATATATATATATGTATGTGTATATATATATATATGTATATATATATATGTGTGTGTGTGTGTGTGTGTGTGTGTGTGTGTGTGTGTGGACTTTCAAATTTGTTATTGATAGATATAAATACAATGGGATAGATAGATAGATAGATAGATAGATAGATGGTCCCATCAAGAATTTGACATTTCTTCTTTTGCTATTTCATATATTTACATATTCACATCATAGCTTTTATTATTTTTAATATTTGTAGTAGTAATAGTAGTAGTATGATGATGATGATGATGATGATGATGATGATGATGATGCAGTCCAGCATGTTAGCCACAATGCCACAGGGACATCCAGAAGTAGAAGTAGCGTACTTAGTAGATGTAGTAGTAGTAGTAGCAAAAGTAGCAAAAGTAGTAGTAGTAGTAGTAGTAGTGTAAGAAGTAGTTTTAGTAGTATTAGCATACGTAGTAGTAGTAGTAGTAGTAGTGGCATAAGCAGTTGTTATAATAGTAGTAGTTGTAGTAGTAGTAGTAGTAGTAGTAGTAGTAGTAGTAGTAGTTGCATTATAACTTCTTTTTACTTTTGCTATTATAATCATTGCATCTACCTTATTTCAGAAAGTCACAGGCGTAAGCAGAAGATTGATTTGCGTCAAACTTCTTGTTCAGTCCAGATAAGAAAAAAAATTAAAAAACTTCCCTTGAAAATCAGCTTTGCTAGTCTATGCTTTTTTTACCTAATATGACACACCGACTAATAGGGAAACACTTTTAAAATATATAGGCAAAATACATTATTATTATTATTTACTCATTAGAGTTTTTCACATCAACGTTAGCTGATGGTCTTTCACTGGAGTTTGAGTGACAGCAAGTCTCCAGGACTCCTCTCAGTATTCTTTCTATTCTCAGTAATGCTGTAATTTGGATGGTTTCCACTCGTCCTTCAACTTCCAAGTCCTCCAGTCCCTTTAATAATCCTTTAGTTATTGTACCAAAAGCACCAATCACAATTGGTATGATTGTCACCTTCATTTACCATAGTTTTTTTTTCGATTCCCTTACTCCTGGAGAGTTTTTCACACCAGGATTAACTGATGGACTTTCACTGGAGTCTGAGTGACAGTAAATCTCATCAATTTTTCCAGGACTTTTCTTAGTATTCTGGCTGATCTTTATAATGTACTCCACTTGTCCTCTGATTTCTAAGTCTTCCAGTCCCTTTACAAAGCATTTGGGAATTGTTCCTAGTGCACTGATTACAAATGGTATCACCGTCACCCTCATGTCCCAAGGTTTTTTTTTATTTCCCTGGCAAGGTCTAAGTATTTATATTTCTTTTCGCTTTTTTTCATTTCACTCTGTAATCCGTTGGGAAGGCAAAATCTAATATTTAGCAATCTATCTTTTCTTTTTTTTTCTTTTTTTTTTTTTTGTTGTTGACTGGCCGTCTGACCAGGATTATTATTATTATTATTATTATTATTATTATTATTATTATTATTATTATTATTATTATTATTATACCCCTTTAGTATACTGAATATAGCAACGTGATTCATATATTTTCTTGATCATTCTTTCTTTACTCTGAAACGTGCTAAAAACTTTATACAGTTTTGTCTTTTTACTTTTTAGCTGTTTGATTTCAATTTCAAGCGATAAAGGACTTTATATTTTGGCCGAACTATAATATCAGTATAAATATTGTTTATAATTATTATTATCATTTGGGTTGCATGCTAAATACAAATCGATACTTACGACTGATCGAAACTGAACTGCATCATTTCAATGCTTGGGGCTGTTATCCGAAGTTTAGGCGGTCGCGATTTTCGTCTAGTAAGTAAAGTTGCTGCCTGCCTCTTTGTTGGTGATTTTAATCCACTTGACGCACCTTCGGGGCTGGCTTTGCCCAGGGGACTGTTGTTCTGCGCACTAGAAATCGCTGATAAGTCTAGATAGGGTTGTTGTTGTTGTTTTAGAGACCAGTGGTCATTTCTGGCATGATGAGAGACTTTTCTGTAACGTTTCTCTGCTGTTCCGGGACTGCCGCAGTCTCTGTTGTTAGGACACAAATTAAGAGTATCACACATTTTGGACGGGCTTTGATATATACGATATGTTGAAAAGAAATAATAAGATGTATAAAAATGTTCTTTTAGAAAGGGTAACTTTAAATCTAAGGTGTTATCGTCTTTTTTTTCACTTTTCCTCGCTTTCTCGCTCTTTTCTTTTTTATCTTTAAAAAAAAAGGCAAAATATAAACACAAGTTTTTTCCTTTCACTAGTTTATTCCTCTTTGTTATTGTTGATAACTCTAATCGGGGTACGTACAACAACTTGTTGAAGTACAATTGGACACATTTTTCATGCAGATTAAATTTCAGTATTAGGAGTGTCCGTCTCGGACAAAAATATGATTTGATAAATATACATACAAAAATATGAATAAATAAACAGGGTGACAAGTGTACAAAAACCTAGATTTTTCAAGGGTTGCCGCTATCACAGAAAACTTTCTAAGCTTTGGTATATATAACCTAACTTTTAACAAGCACATACAAAAATGTCTTCTGTTTTGTGTTTGAGCGATTTCTCTCGCGGTCAAATTTCTCTCTGCATAGTTTACAAACTTACTTGTGTATGAATGGAGCGTGAGTGTCCTCGAAACTCTTTATATGGCACGTCTGACGTCACATCCACCTATTTTCTAATACGTATGGGACATTGGCACACACACACACACACATCACAGTGCTTAAAGTTAGGTGACTCCCACTCTCTCCTTCACTATAAGCTATTTTTATTTTATTTCATTTTTTTTTTCTTTCTTTTTTTTTTTTTTTTTTTTTTGTTTTGCCCTCTATCTTCTCTTATGCTTATGACTGACATGTCGGCCTTGTTCGACCGCATTTGTACATCTGATATTTAATGTCTTACGCCCTCTCTCTCCCCCCTCTCTCTCTCTCTCTCTCTCTCTGTATTTTTCTGTTTCTTGTCTCTTTCTCTTTTTTTAACTCTCTTATTCTCTTATTAAATACCGCCACTTTTTCTAAACTTTGTTTAAGAGTTCACCCTCTCTATGTTTCCCTTTAGCAAGGAACATTACAAGCATCACAAACTTCGTCTTTCTCACTGTTCATGGTACCATAAAATTCTTCTTCTTCTTCTTCTTCTTCTTCTTCTTCTTCTTCTTCTTCTTCTTCTTCTTCTTCTTCACACCCACCTATAATTTCTATTTTCTTCATTTTCTCTGACGTTGCTTAGTATTTTTTTTTACTTCTTCCTTTCTTCGTTTTCTTCTTCACCTATTTTCTTCATCTTTCTTTTCCTCCTCTTCTCATGATTCTTTTCACATAAATTCTTCCAAATTTCCTTCTATCATATTTTTCTTTCGGTCTTTGCCAATCTTGTCCCACTTTTCTTCCGTCGTCTTTCCGTTTCCTTCAACTTCTTTTTTCCTTTCTCATTAATCCTCCTACAACCAATCTGCTTTCCGATCTATTTACTTCTGTTTGTATTACGTTTTATTATTATACAAAGTATGAAAAAGAAAAGAGGACATTTTCCTTTCCCCCACCATCCCGAAAAAACCCTCCTCCCTTACATATTTATGTGTTCTATTTCTGTCGGTCACTTAAGACGTCAAGTGAGTCTCGCGGGATAGAGCAAGCTTTAAGAAAAGGAATGTCGCTATGGTAAGGACAGAATGTTGGCATATAAGGGTGAGATGAAAAGTTCATATGATGACAACATATTTGCTGATAACTTTTTTTACCAATATAATCCAAGCACTGCAATACCGATGGAAGAAATGAATAGACCACAAGAGAAACTGTGTCGAAAAATATATCTCATTTGGTCGCATTCCATGAAAGGGTCAGATTATAAACTTTTCAGCTGACTATTTTAGGTTCACATAGCCGAAAAAAAAAGCATTTATTTTATTTTATTTTATTTTATTCAAGAAACGTCTTTTTAACATATTCTGCTTCCTTTTCAATACTTATCAATATTAATTCTGGTGATAGAAAATTATTGTGAAAATTTCAGACAAAAATTCAATAAATAATTGTATGTCAGACTACGGCTTTATAGATCGATAATCGTGCATATATTAAAAATCTTTATCACATATTATCAGTATCATACGGTGAAAATAGCTGATCAGCACCCAACTTATAACTGCAAGTTATAAGTGTACTTTGTAGTAAGCAAGATATTTAGTTGAGACACCCTATCCAAGGACCAATATTAACATTAGTAAATATTTATCCAACTCCTCTGCCCCAAGGTCAGTTTTAAGCCGGACACTGCTGGTATAAATTCCGTATTTCCTTCTCCTAGACCGGTTGCCATCCTCATTATCAAGTCACGCTGACAGCACGGCGTGCTCCGATTTATTCTCTCTCTCTCTCTCTCTCTCTCTCTCTCTCTCTCTCTCTCTCTCTCTCTCTCTCTCTCTCTCGCTTCTGGCATGTCTTCTAGACTTCATCTTGTGCCCACACAGAGCTGATGTAAGTCTTCGCTCGTCAGTCAACACCAGCATGTCCATATGCAGGAATCCATTAGAGAACATCGCTTAAAAGTTCGTCTCTGCTCCTCAAGCAGTGCCCTGCATATGTCGTTCGAATGATTTATGAGATGAGAGTCAAGTGGCGGTACAGCTGCATTTTTGTGGGGTGTGTCTTCCAAGACTTGTTCAGGATAACCTGTTGCATTCTTGTATCGTTCACATCTAGCTTTTTTTCTATACGCTTTGTCAGAGTCCACGTGGTGGATCCATGTAATAGTTTGAAAGGAACCCCATTTTATTTTGTCGGATATATCAGACTGCCATATGATCGATAACCTCTCAATAGCATTCGACGTATTTTCTTGGAGTATGTAGACATCACTTTTAGTTGATGAGATATTACTGCTAAGATATGAGAACAGGTCCAATAATTTTAGAGACTTGCTTCTTAAAGTGGAGATGGCTCCTTCTTGTTTAAAACACATTAACTCTGGTTTATTGGCTTTCTCGTTGCGGTCAATGCCTCCCGCTGCTTGCTCCAGGCAAGGCAGGTGGGATTCTGCTTGGGCTGTTGTATTTACGAGAAGCACTTGGTCGTCTGCGTAGTCTGTATATCGTATTTTCTGTGGAATATCTTCAGCTTTTTTTTATGTGAAACTATTTTCTTTTATATAATCTGTTGACATTGGAAGTACGTAGTCTAGGCAGAGTATAAAGAAATATGGTGTAATGTAACTCCTTACATACTCAAGTCAGGTTACCATAATAAGGCTATAAGAACACAGTTTTTCTAAATATATATCGATAACTGGAGGGAGAAGAGATTAATTCATGCCTTTCCTAAGGGCATTAGAACGAAGAGATTTGAACTCGAATCGTCGCTGTAGAATAACAATAACACATACCTCCGTAAAGTGTCCAGCTGGCAGACAAAAATAAAGCAGGTCGTAACTCAGTGCAGTCTTCCTTACAATGCTAAACTGAAGCTGGTTTACATAATAAAATACTTTCACTTACTTACAAGCAGCCAATCTCGATTTATGCAATGGTATAGCCCACTTGTGTACAATGGGATGCCCCAAGGTACCATAGATAGTTCCTGTTCCTCAATCGGTAATTGAGTTTCCTGTCTTCACGACTGATTGCTCTTAGCTAACGCTATTAATTACTCTCGGCTATCGCAACTAATTGCCCTACGCAAACTGACAAATCCTACAGTTGCAGTGATATACGAACACTGTATTGAAAGAAAGACAAGATAAGTTCATTTACACATCCAAGAACATTCAACCTATATATGTATAATATTCATGCAAATAGAATTAAAGGAAAGGAATTCACAAACGTGTTCCATTGTAGAACTATACACATATTGTTCTATGAACATGCAATATGTGGAAAGGATATAAAACGAAAAAAAAAACTTATTTGACAAGTATAGGTAATATAGTAATGTAGCTTTCCCATTCCCTGGCGGAGGTCAAAGACAACATCTCAATTGTTCAAAGAACAGAAGCAAATAGATTATGAATGAGTTTCTTGGACTATCATATGAGGAACTCAAGGCCCTTAATGGATGTGCCAGTTATCTGAGGGAGATGATAATTCATTGAGTCCCTTCTGAAACAACAAAGTTTTTACCCAGTCTCGTAGATAATAACAAAGAACGAAGAAAAAGATACTGGAAATGAGATTGCATGACGTGTGTGTGAGTGTATGTCGGTGTTCAATATTGATATGATATAGCCTGGTAAATAACAATGCACTACAAACTAGATTACTGTTTCTATCAAAAATATATAAAGGAATGCCCACTACCTTGGTTTAGTGTTCACAAGGGTGAGAAACTAACAGTCATTAAGCGCCGTTAACTCTGTCTATACTATCTAACTTATATATATATATATATATATATATATATATATATATATTCTAACATAGCCATTGCACGATATGATTTTGTAAAAGAATACTTAACCATACCTGCTAGAGTTTCAAAGTCTCTTGCATAAATTTGGCACACAAAAAATTTATTTTATTGGAGACTATATTTATATAATTTCTATGTATTTTCATATGCCTTTTAAGCTCGCCCATCGACTTGTATCGATTTCGACATTTTTGACAGGTGTTGTTACAATTAATTGCTATTTGATAAACCACCTATGTTCGCCTTTCATGAATACGTGAATAGATTTTCATTCCAGCTCGACCTTGGCAGATCCTCCCATAAACATTGCAGTTGAGTTATCGGTGGTCATCTTTCAGGATAAACGCAAGTTCTTGGCATTTCTTACGAGTTTTTCATTTTCAATTCGGTATTTCTCAAAAGCATTTTCCTAAGAAAAACCAGTTCCCACCAATGACTTGATTACTTGCTAGAAACTCCCAATCATCAGCTGAGATATTTGCTATTTTAAGTTAAACCTTCAAACACTCCTTGTACCTCATTTTTCGCTTATAGCATCGTCACTTTACATTTGCGATTTTTCCATAAAAATCCAAAAAAAAAAAAAAAAAAAAAGGGAAGAGCCCTGTCATCCATTTTGATATGATGTCTACTCCGTATAGCTTCAATACTTATGTTTTGACATCGATCTAGCACTTTAACACCATTTACATGGGTTTTCTAGTTCACTAGTATAATTCTTTAAAGACATTGTTGGTGGACGCGCTCTTGATTTTTTTATATAATGTTAATAGGTAAGCCATATTACATACATACATACATACATACATACGTACTTATGTACGTATATACGTAAATGTAAAAATATAGATAGCGTTAAGGCTACGGGGTTATTTACTCTTTTACTTGTATGCAAGAAATATGATGCGTTAAATATACCTAGCAAAATAAATTTAGCCTTGAAAAAGAAACTGAAAAATCGACTGGGTAAAATTTATCCTTTCTTCTAATATACTAATTAAAAATAAAATTGTAACATGATGAAAATATATTTTACTTTACTTCACCGTAAAAGCATCGGTAATATAGCCGGATTACGGTTTGATTTTGTTTTTTTTTAATATTTTCCGACTTCCCACCATTTTATTTGTCGGGTGTACGCGTGGCTATTTACAAAAAAATCTTGGTCCTCAGCGTTGGCTGGTGTAAGAAAAGTACATTAGAACCAATTGAAATGCACACTGAACTTTATCAACTCTGCAATCAACTTGGCTGTTGGTTTTATTCTTTTCTACTCAAGCATATCGACGTGTATCGGAAAAGGACTATTTCGATGACATTCTCATTACTCAATCAACATTAAAATCCGGGAAATCTGATCTAATTACACTTGAACTTTAGCAGCTGGAATAAAGACACAGTTTACGAGCATCACTTTGGTTTGAAAATTATCAATCCATTTAATATATATATATATATATATATATATATATATATATATATATATATAAACGATTGATTGATTAATTTTTGTGCAACTCGTCTCGAGTTTAGGGATTTACATTCTTTGTGGGTTTTTATTTTGTGCAGTTTTTTCCCAAGAGTGTTGTTGTTGTTGTTGTTGTTGTTGTTGTTTTGTTTAGTGCACACATTTATGCGATATCATGTATTCCCATCTAATATATCTATTCAACCCAGAGATATGATCCTAACAGGTGAAAGAAAGAAAGAGTGAAAGAAAGAAAGAAAGAAAGAAAGAAAGAAAGAAAGAAAGAAAGAAAGAAACCGGTTTCATTTTATGACTAGATTACTTGAAACTCCCAGTAATCAGTTGAGATATTTTCTGCTTTTAGTAAGACTCTCAAACACACCTTGTGCCTCATTTTTGCTTATAACATTGTTGCTTTTCATTTACTATTTCTCCATTAAAAATTCTGTTTGTAAAGTCTCTTACCATCCATTTTAACTAGATGTTCACGCCATTTTTGCTTATGTTTCACAAGAGGCCTAAATACTTTTGCACTGACATCTTTCTAGTAGTTCAATATCATTTACATTGATTTTCCTGGTCACCTGTATAATTATTTGCAAACATTCTTTGTGAAAACACTTAAGATTTTTTTACATTTGTGATAAATAACAGGTGTTACATACATACATACATACATTCATACATAAAGAAAGAAAGAAAGAAAGAAAGAAAGAAAGAAAGAAAGAAAGAAAAAAAGAATTGAATAAATGAACGAATGAATAAATAAAAAAATAAATAGTAAAATAAATAGATAATCACAAAAACTATTAATCATATAAATATAATATTTTAGAACAATGACAAAATTTGACCCTTAGCCTCCGACAGAATTTCCACAGTAGTAATTCCAAATAAAGAAACGCAGTTGTTGAAAAATGTATTTCCATTCTGACATTTTAACCTTTTACACATATCAAGGATGAAAGTAATTTCAAAGAGCAATTCTACCAAAAGAAAAGAGAAATATAGATCATTTATATTTTGAGGTGCATCTCATTATGAGAACATTGTTACTATTTAGCATTAGATTTATAAATGCAAAGATTATATCTTAATAAAAACAATACCTTTGTACAAAAATATCCCAAATCATGTAAATACACACACACGCACACACACACACACATACACATATATATATATATTTATATATGCATGTTTGATTAAGTAATAAAGACACATTTTGTCTATGTAATTTTATTAAGATCCTTTCAAGTATCCTGATAAGTGTCTTGGTTTCAGATTGGAATTGCTGGATGAATTTACCAAAATTATCCCGAGTGATTATCAGGAAACTTGAAAGGATCTTAACAAAATTAGATAGACAAAACCTGTCTTTATTATTTAGTAAAACATGCTTAAATGAAAGACTGCTGCCCAACACACACTCACACACATACACACACGGATATATATATATATATATATATATATATATATATATATATATATATATATATATATATATATATATAAGTGCATGTACTGTCGTAGGGTTTTGAAGAAAGTTGGCGGAGACAAAGATGAGGAACAGGAAAAAGTCAGACACGTGGTCACAGATAAATACCACTCACTTTATTATAGATGTTTCCACCTCCCTGTAGATCTCTCAGAAAATTAGAGAGTCGTGAGGTAGTATTCTCTAGTCAATCAAGGAAGGTCTCTTTTTAAATAAATTGCAGTATTCCCCCCCCCATAGAGGCTGTTACTCGTCACTCTGCCTGTAGTTAACTGAGTGATCCTTTTAAAAAGAACCCAATGGTCTCGTTTGTAGCCGTTTCTTGGACCTATCACGAGTTCTCGAGATTGACCTGTTATTGTCGGTCTCACAGCCGCCCACCAGGTTCCCTTGCAGTGGAAGGCAGCCACTTCCTTACATCAGTTTTGAAATAAAATATAAGTCTTTTTTGTGGATTGTCATCAATATATATAGTAGAATTTGGAATTATTTGGACGTTCCATTTATTACGTTTAATTTAAATTTACGTAGGGGATATATTTTTATCTAATATTAACAATTACTAAGAAAGGATTCACTCATAAAACGCAAAATAAAATAAAGCATCGGTAGGAAATTTATTCGAAATCCATTAAGAATTTACTCTAAAAATGCTGTTTAACCCTTTAAATTCCACTAAAAGACTGGTGTGTCAATGGAATTTCATTTTCATCTCAATCCTTTAAACGTCGTTTGATTTTTTTTTTAATTCTTTATTAAATGGCATATTAGCCTTCGCAGTATCATTTAATGCGAAGGTTTCCATTATAAAAGAAATACAATGGAACTATTTAACATATATATGGGGGTATAAGGGATTTCTTACTAGGGGGAGTAGTCTGAAATGGAATGTAATTGTACAACTAGAGATCGAACTCGCTTACTTCGAGGCCACAGTCCAGCGCATTAGCCACTACGTCAGTTGACCCCCTCTTAAAACGTTGTACAAAATATAAAAAAAACTTGGTAGTGAAAGGGTTAAAAATGCTGGTCAACATTTCTCTTCGCCTGCTTAGAAACTTGGAGAATATTCCAGAAATATTTCTCTCAGGCTTGATTGAGTCAATCATCATTTATTGCAAAGAGTCTGTCATGGGTCAAATAAAGAAGCTATTAAACGAATAAAAGAATGATGCCATAAAAAGAATATGAAGGTGATGAGCTACAAGACTACTGCCAAGACATTGGATATTCCTGTTTGTAGCACTGAATTAATTCTTCTGGAGTGAAAGGAGTTTGGCTCCATCAAAATCCTTTCATGAATAACTCACCTTAGATTATTTCTTCACAGTTAATTTAAAAAGATTTACTACACTAGTTGCTTAACCAAGGCTAAAGAGCCCTGCCTGCCCTACTATTCCCGTAACCGAACAGATGCATTCATGCCTTTCCGAAGGGCATTAGCGTGATGTGAAATACAAGCAGCCTCGTTAAAGATCCGAAGTTAGGTCGCTGATTCTAGTTCCTACAACAGTAGCCTTTACGCTAGGCGTGCCTCCTTAGATATTTACCTTTAACCTAACAGAAACGACTCATTAACGAAAGATTTTTATATGCCAAATAAACTTAAAATACTCTGACAATTTTCCAGTTCAATTTGCTACTCAACTCTGGTGGTGCAGAATATCAGTTTTTAAATCCTCAAAATTTGTATGAGATAAGGGATACTTAAAATCATATAACTGTGTGCAAACAAATTATTATTATCATTATTATCATTATCATTATTATTATTAAATAGAAATAGTTACTTGAAACAATATAATTGTGTATTAGATATTCATTCATAGAAATACTTTAAACCACATGACTGTGTAATAATTATTTGTGTCAAATTTTAGCATTATTGTTCCAGATTTTTCAGCACAAAATTTAGGGGTATGATATATGAGAACTATTCAATCAACTTTTTTTCCGGTGACATGCCTCATCATTATCAATGACTGAAAGTAAGTTATATCTATAGTTCAAAGTAAAGAGTTTTCGCCGTTGCAAAGACATATCCACTGGAATGTGTGTTTATTTATAATTTTGTTTCTCCTAATGTGAGCTTATTTTCGTTGTAAGCTTCTTGCATTTTTGTGAGAACATGTCCGTGTGTTTGCTCTAAACCCTGTGTACATTTTTATTTTTTAAGATTTTGCAAACTATAAAAATTCTTATTTTTAGTCCGTACGAACCGATAAAAAAAGTTAAATAAATGTGAATTTTTGGTTAAATTTATCTATAAATTCTTCAAAATCAATGTTTATTATATACGAGATTTTTTCTCAGAATTTTGTTGTCCAGTGTTGGGGGTACTTGTTAAACACAAATAATTATGGTAATAAAATAAATACATTAATCAAGTGATGTATCAAAGTATTTTTTAAGCTAATTTATTCTCTTCGGTGGAACAGAGGGACCTTCAAGAGGTTTGAATCGTTCAAAAAGATTATGATCCAAAACAGCAAATATCTCTTAGAAATGGTTTATTCCGAACTACGTAATCTCCTTGTTTATCTCTCAATTGGAATCCAGCTTCTGGCTAAACTTGAAATTCCGAATTCATCAGAGGATGCCAGGAAAAGTCAATGATCTGAAGATCCTTTGCAAAGTGGGTGACGAGGAGGTGAAAACAGGCAATGTTTTTTCAAACAGCAATTTGGATCTGACTTACGCCTCTGCAAACAGGGAAAAGAAAGGGCAAATGTAAACAAGGCGTTCTTCTTTGTTGATTGTTGATGATAGTAGCCGTCACTGAGACAATAAGACCAATACAAGGAATTCGTTGCCAAAACATAATATATTGGTGATAGGTAATTTACATTATATACAAGTTGGAACTGATATTAGTAAGTGTTAGTCGACATTCACTTTGATGTTAGAGAAAGTCCTAGAATCCTGTTGACAATCGTTGCGTTTTCTGGCAAGTTGGTACTTTTTAAAAAAAAAGTCTTGTAGGTTCGAAATTAGACTTTTTGGTTTGGCACGAGCATGAGTTTGATTGGTTATCAAATATTTTATTTTCGGGTCTATTGGATCTCAATGCAAGGCGCCACCGGTACATATACGTGTTTTGTTCATTGTTGTAGAGCCGTGAACTTCAACTCTGTAAAAAGATGCCAAATGTACAAAAGTGGGCGAAGATTTTTAAAAAGTGTTATTAAGAGCTTGTCAATAATTACGAAGAACATTCTCGAGTCGTGATCGTAAACCAATCGAATTCATATAAATACTTAAGTATGAAATCAATGTCCACAACTTTTTTTTTTTTACTTTTCTCTGTATTTCATTGGAGCAATTTAAACCTAAATATTGAAACTGCATGAATGAGTCAAAAGTTTTGCAATATCTCGGCACAATTCCGTATCTCTTGATGTTTTTACCGGGGTCATGAAGGTAACAAACAAAACTGTAAGATGCTGAGCTTGCTAGATATTGAGTGTTACTCGCCAGATTTGGAATAGGGTCACGGAATCCACTGTTTCAAGCCTGTCTCACCTTTCTTGACCGTCATGGTTCTTGCAACTGGAGAGAAATTTCTTGAACCATCTGGCTAATGAACTGTGGTAATTTAATAAGCTTTTTGCTTAGATGTAGCACAAGGCCGCACGAATTGGGCACCTAATGAGAATCGAACTCACTCGTGTAGGTTTGCTAGTCTACCTTGCTAACCATTACACCACCCGAGGTGCCCCTGGCTAATGAACTGTGATCAACTCTGCTTTCATCTTGCTCACAACCAATTTTTTGTTTGCTTCCGAGGCGTAAAACATAAGTTCCCGAATTAGACTACATTGCACATTCATTTGTGTGTCTTTCAAATCACACATAGAGCGAATGAATGCCCAACATAGAAGCGTATCAACTTACACGATATTACAAACAACAGTGGGTATCACCCACGGTTTGAGCAGCTTCAATCATATGATATACGAGCCGCAAACTAGTACGTATGAAAATGTTGCAAAATCTTTGATTCACCCTAGTATGTTAAATAGATATTTGGAAAACTTCTAAATACCTTTACCCCAACTACAAAGCAAGAGAGTTTGCATGTCAACTTTAATCAAGGTTGTTCCGCAAGTAAGGAAAATAATAGATAGGTAGATATTGATCGGATATTCACACAATGAGATGGAAAAGCAACAAAGTCTATAAGTGCTGTCAGATACTGCTGAGACTCTTTGGGTTTTAGTAATGATGTTTTGGCTCCGAAACTATGCATCAGAACGATTATCTGATGAAGCTTTTGTTGGCTCATCACTGTTTTTTTTCAGTGTGAATATAAAAATTATATATATATATATATATATATATATATATATGTGTGTGTGTGTGTGTGTGTGTGTATTTGCTGGTGATGAGATATTTTCCAGATGTTCAATAATGAGACAGATTAAAGGATTGTCGATTCATTCTTTTCCAAATGAAATAAGCAAATGAACATAAGCAATATAAACACTGTGTGAGATGGAAGTAACCTAGACGAGGCTGTTTGCGTCTAATTTTGAGCTAATGCTCATTCGAAAAGCATGGATCAATCTCTTCTTCCCTATCTATGAGTAAATAGGAATACCGGATCCTTTAGCCCTGCTACGGTAACTAGACTAGAAGAAAATAGCTCTGAATTCAAGTAAAAATTAAGTGTTGCATCTTAGACGAGGTGGATGCTTTGGGTAAAAAAATGCTTCGTTATTATCAAGACGAGTTGACAACACGGATTCCCCCTCTCTCTCTCTCTCTCTCTCTCTCTCTCTCTCTTATCCATCCATATCGGTCATCATAAGTTCTCTAGATGGCATCCAGTTTCTGCACATACCGGATGACTGTAGGTTTTAGCCTAGTCGACTAACACTGATGTAGGATTCCATAAGAGAATGTCGCTTGTCAGTTCACCCTTAATTCTCTAACAGCACCTGGCATGTCTTATTCATCTTACCAGGTGGTTTGTAGATGCTGTTTTGTAGGGTGCTGATACACAGATTTGTTTAGAACAACATTCAGCATGTTTGTGTAGGTCTTATTTTGGAGCAATGCAACCCTACAGTAGTATAAACTTGGCAACAGCTTGGAAAAATTCCCGTTTTAGTCAATTAAAGAGACCATATTTCCATTTGGTCGATAACATGTCATTAGCATTTCCTATGACTAATAGGATACAATACTCTAACTTTTTGTTAACATTTTTTTGGAAGTCCGATTTCTAAGTTTTAGTTTAATGTACATCTCTAAAAACTACAAAAACCTCTTCCAAAACTTATTATAAGATTTTCAAAAAGGAATAAAATATTATTTAGAACATTATTTGTATTCCAAGCAACGTCGGATACTTTTGCATACATATATATATATATAAGTACCGTAACGGTTACCAAATGTAAAATGGAATGTATTAGAATTAAATTTAGAATGTCAGAAAATATACATAAAGAGCAACATAAAATGATGAGGGAAGGACCTCTCCTAGTTTATCCTGGGGTTTGAAGGCCGAGGAACGACATTCTTTATTTATGGTTTAATGAATAATTTTGAATTTAAATTTCAAGGTCCATCATTCTTGCGTTATGATGACGTCAACGCGCATAATGACATACAGGGTCATCTATTCATATCAGAAATGTAAATGTGGCATAAAACCCCAAAAAAGGGGTGGGGTTGATTTTAGCCTTCGCTAATCTATCGTATAATCTTTTTTGCTTACCAGAAACAGTATTTTTAATGTAACAATACGGCATAAGCTTTATGGGGCATAGAACACCCACCTCGCCATGAAATAACGGGCATTTTCAAGAACGATGGTGCTGATGACGTAAATAGGAATTAAGATAATCAACTAAATATAAAAAAGTAAAAGTCAATATGGGATCCACTGTACTATCGTGGGAGTCTTGCTGGCACTTGCGCCCCAACAGGACTCAAAAGCAATTAATTGTCGTTCCTGTCGGGCTGGGGAAAACAAAAATGAACAAGCATATAATATTTCATATCTTTCTGTCAAAGATCGGACTATTTAGTGATGCTTCCAATCGTCATTGAGAAGAGAAGAAAGATAATCTTTAGAACAATAACTCAAACAGTCTACCAAAAGTCTATCAAAGTCTATCTTATCTCGCCATCTTTAATACGGTAGCCAAACGGGTTACCAAAAAGCTAAATACCAAAGTCCCTACCTTATCTTGTCATATTTTGTACGGTAACCGAAACAGTCAACCAAAAGTCTGAATATCTTGTCATCTTTAGTATGGTATCCCAAACAGTCTACCTAAAAAAGACTACAGATAAGTCTTTTAAATACTGTTGATGTTTCCACTACAACTCTTTGACTCACTGAACATCCAATCTTCTATTTTGCTTATATATTCCTATTTAGCAATTAAAATCCATATTTCGTTTCAGTTTTGATTCTCGTATTTCTACTGCGGTGACACCTAAAACGTTTGAATAAAATATGTAACTCATTTAAACAGATATTCAAAAGGGATTGATTTAGCCTTGGTAGTTTTTTGACACCAGTAGTAACTAAAAAAGAAGTTTAACTGAAAAATTGGAATTTAGTTCATTGATGCATGTTTTATTTTAGAAGTATAGTATTACGGAAGGATTTTCTAAGCTGATTGTCTTGCTTTCACTTGCTCTCGGACAGGACTCAATAGACATCGATCGTCATTCCTGCCTGGGTGATGAAAGAAGTTGAGAGTTGTTTATAGTTTGGTTCCCACATTTATTACATGATGTTTTAATTTCATCCACAGTCAAGTATCTCAATTTGGGGTCAAACCTCGCTGTCAGACTCTGTACTCGATGATACATTACATTACCTTCTCCATTCCGATAAAATAAGTAGGATGGTGAATCAGAAAACCCCACACATCTAAAATATTCTTGATGTCTTTCTTAGATATATTCTAAAATATGAAGCCCTGTGGAACTACGAAATTAAAAATGCTTGTTGTTGTTGTTCACTTAACAAGTTTTTCCCACCATTCGTATCTGGTGGTTTTAGATGAATTCTGACAAATAGCAATTCTCCTCAGCTCCCCAGGACTGTTCTAAGTAACTTATCTTAGCAATGCTGCGGCTTGGACAATCTAAATTGTTTTTTGGCTATCCGGTTCCTCTCATTTCTTTTCCAGATTCTTTGACATTATTCCAAAATTTCCACCTATAATTAATAGACTTTCATCTTCATGTTCCATAATTTCTTTTGTTCTCTGGCAAGGTGCGGGTATTTGTCTAGCTTTTCTATTTCTTTTCACAGTGTGAGTCGCTGAAACGGCGAAATCCTCGAGTTAACAATTTCTACGACAGATGCTGCTTTGTTCCCTTGTCAGAATAACTAAACTCTTGTCTCTTTCAAAATTATTATTAGTATTATTATTCTTTTTACTCCTTGCAAATTTTTTCACACCAGTTTTATCTAATGAGTGCTTACACCAAAATCAGAGTAACAGCTAGTCTTTTAAGGTCTCCAGGATTTTTCTAATCATTCAAGCTGATCTTAATACTGTGAATGGTTTCGTTTCTTCCTCTGATCTCTAGTTTCCCCAGTCACTTTTCTGGGTCTTTGGAGACCGTTCCGAAAGCAAAAACTACAATTGGTATGTTACACAGCTTTCAGGCAAGATCTTAGTAGTTGTCAAGTTTTTCTCTTTATTTTGTTTATCTACTTCATTCTATGGTCCGCTGGAACGGCAAAATCCACTAACTTTTTTTTATTTTTATTTTTTAATCAACTCTAGATCGAATCTTCATGATTGGATTGGATGATCCGAATAGATCTCAAAGTTCCAGAAAATTCTATGGGTCTCATTTGCTTGGAGAGGTTTGTGCATATACCATTAGTCTGTATTGTCAAATTTTAATCTCTAACACAATTCCTACCCAGTCGTACCTAGCTTTGTATTCCTTTTGAGCCTATTTGCTGCATTCGATAATGTGATTAACCCCCTTTGTCTTTAAGAGATTACCCAAGAGACCAAGGGCTTATTATCATGTAATGTAAGTCACGATAGCTTGGGTATTATATATGATGTTCATATACGAATGAAACTCAAGCAATTAGATATATCAGTTATTCGCAGATACATACAATTACTGAGTGACATTTGCTTATAATGACAAGAATTTCCTTAAGATATGTTCAGTGGAAGTGAAAGTAATTTTCTTACACATATGTTAGGCTTTCCAGGTATGTGGTTGACAAATTCACCAACCTTCTTTTTGAGTCACAATGCTCCAACTACTACTACTACTACTACAATTATTATTATTATTATTATTATTATTATTATTATTATTGCTGTTGTTATTATTATTACTCCTTTTATATAGTCTGAACATAATTATATATAGGCTTAGTGAGTAAAGCGTTCTCCAATGGTCCGGGAGACCGGAGTTCAATCCCAGGTCGAGTCATACCAAAGACTCAAAAAATGGTACCTGATACCGCCTTGCTTAACACTCAGCATTATAAGGTATGGATCAAGGGTAAGGAGGAACAATCCAGGGAATAGAGTTGAGCCCTCCCCAACACTTCGGTGTAGTAGCTATTGAAAAAGGAGACTTTGGGTCACCTTCGAATATAGTGGCCAACTTTACTTATATATATATATATGGTTATAGATCAATGAATGTATAGGTTGAATTTTTAATCAAAATTTTCACTATATACTTTTTTAGATATATATTCATTTCTCAAAATTAATGCTTTATTCAAGCTTACTCAAGAACTATTATTGCTATCTCCTTTATATATATATATATATATATATATATATATATATATATATATATATATATATATATTTGTATATATACATGTATATGTGGAGGGGTAGGGAAAGATGAAATAAATCTGATGGAATATAAATATAAGATATAAAAACCAATATTCATAGGGTGTATTCGTAAGATGAAATTTGCCACGTTTCGATATATGTGACCATCCTCAAGGCAGTATAATTATTGATTTATGTTTCAAATGAAAAAAAAAGTTTCCAATAAAGAATTGAAACTAAAAAAGATTTCTGCCCTCATAAATGTTAATCGTGTTCCATTTCAAAGTTAACTGATGTCATTTTTATGTGTTCTAAAATGTAAAAAAAAACTATTCTTTTTTAGGAAGAACAATTTTAATAAGGTTTATTGTAATTATTTAGAACTAATTTAACTAATTTAACTAATTTCCGGTGATAAGTTTTTAATTAATAATTGATTTTATTTACATTCAATATTTTTGTAATGATTTCTTAACAACAAACAAAGAGGGGTGTAATGGTTAAAGTGATGGACTGTGGAATCGTAGTAAGCGAGTTCGTACTCCAGTCACGCTATTACGTTTACTTTCGGGCAAATACCCTTGGGAAAGGTATGAACCCCCTTATCCTCCCAGCTATGGGTTAAATAGTACCACTACTGTTCTTCTCGGAGAATAGGTTTGGCATTAAATGACCTACGAAGGTTGATATGCCATTAAACAAAGAAAGAAACAAACAAAGACGTTAACTTTTCTAATTTTCGAACAGATAAAAATTATATGTCTAATTTGAAATGAAAAACAATTTACATTGAAAAAGCAAAATTTTCTTTCCTTCTTTATTTTAACTGAAAATTATTTTTTCAAGAGAAACACAATAATTATACTACCAAAAAGATGTTAGCGTAGACCGAAAAGAGGCAAATTTCATATAAAGAATGCATCCTTTGAATATATCGGAAGATATATATATATATATATATATATATATATATATATATATATATAAACTTTAACGCTAACAGCGGTTTTAATTAGTAAACTCTTTATAATGCTCTGTGCACAAAAACGCAGAGCAATATCACAATGTTTTCAAGTATAAGATAGAATAATAAAGACAAAGTAAAAACTTTGACTCTGAGTTTCACGTTATTGATCCTCAGGTAAACCTGTATTCGACATGTCTAATGTCTGACAATGAAAATAAACATTCATTTTGTAATTTGGTACCTGACTGTGTCTCGTGACTTAGAATGCCATTCACATAATAGTCACGCAATTCAAAGATTATAGATTCAATTGAATCTAACTAACGTTAGACGTGTTGAATACTAGTTCATCTGAGAATCGGTTGTGTATAATTCAGAGTCTTGAGTTTTTATTCTGTTTTTATTCTTATCTTATTGGACATCAAGCTGAATGGCTTTAAAAGTACTGCTTTGAAATAGGATAGACAGATTGGGAGTGATAAATGAGCCCCCAAATAAACAAACCAAGCAGTCACTGCTAATTTGAAGTACACTCTGGCTGTGCTTTATATATATTTCCCACATTAAGAGCTGAGTGCCGTGTCTACGATAGCAGAGATCATATAAAGGTCAGTTGAAGACACTTTAATAACTTTTATTTAACGAATGCTATGTCACTAGTTCATTTTTTTACGTCGCTTCTCTAATAGCAACTATTTTAAAAACAAATTTAAAAAAGCTTTCTAAGAAAATCTTTCAACCAAAATTTTTCTCCTGAAAATCACCTGTTTTTGTAATATAGAATCTTTTTAAAACAGTTCCAAAAAAGTTTCTTCTGATAATGAGCCGAAACTAATTCAGAAAAATGAAAATATATTATTCCGATTCATCTTACCACTCTTCATCTTTATAAACAAAGATACTAACACCCTCTCGGCTGGGGCTGTAGAATACGCCGACTGCACATCTGTAGAGGCGTAAGACCCCCATCCCCAATCCATCCAACAAGGCTACCGTGGGTGGTGACTTGTAATGCTTGATGACAGGATCCTGGTGTCTGAGCAGTCTGTGACACGATAAGCGAAGGGGGCACGTGACTTGCCACACTTCACTTAGGCCGTTACTAGACTGGACGGGCGGTCTGAGAGGCCCAATTTGATAAATCATCTGGTCATGTCCAGCCAGCCCTGGTATTTATACGATTGTCCCGAGCGAATTCTTCAAAGTGTTTCAGTGTCTAATAAGTTGCCAACCCTATTTTATCTTAAAGGCAGTGGATGAGGGTGAATTTCATTGAGATAGCTATACTAGAAAATATTTAACTGAATGCAAATAATTGATTAATATTAAATCGAACTTAGAGTAAGTTTGTAATACTTGAAACCATGTACAAATACTTGAAACTGTGTACAAATAAATGATTGTTATTATTGGTTTTAGTAATACTTGAAACCCTTCAACTGCGTACAACTGAATGATTAATATAATTAACTGTGCAAGCAACTGATTAATATCAAATTAGGTAGGACTACTTGCTGAATAGAGTTACTGATATTGAATTGCAATATTTGAAACCATTTAACTGTGGGTAGACAAATGTGCTCTTAATCTTTTAAAAATAGTTACCAACAAACTATCCATTTACAAATTATATATATATATACATATATATATATATATACGTGATGCCTTCAATAAGTTTCCAGACTTTTTTGTACAGGCATATAAAATTGCCGTAGACTCTTGAAAATTCCGTATCTTATTGCTATACATCTTATGAAATAACTGACCAATTTTTATGATTTCAGGTTTAAATGAACAGCTACAATAGCAATTGGAATACACCCTACTAAAGTCTGATTATCACAGCTGATGAATTTCAAAAATGCAATCTGGTCGTGAGGACATCTTAGAAGAACGATATGCAATAAAATTCTGTTTTAAACTTGGTAAAAGTGCCACAGAAACGTATGGAATGCTTCAGACTGCTTTTCGACCATCTTGCATGAATCGAGCATCAGTATTCAAAGAATGCAGGGAGTCTGTGAGGGTTAATGAGAGGTGTGGGAGGAGTAAGGAAGTCAATACACAAGAGTTGATTGGCCAGAGGGTTAGGGTTAGGGTTACTATGTTGAGATTTTAAGGGAGTTCAGGAAGAGATTCCAAGAGAAGAGGCCAGTACTCTTCAAATCGGGTCAGTGGCATTTCCAGCAGGACAATACACCAGTCCACAACTCCATCCTTGTCACAGACTATTTGACTAAGATGAGCATCAAGACAGTTCCTCACCGTCCCTATAGTCCAGATCTTGCTCCCAGTAACTTTTGCTAATTCCCTAAGCTCAGAGGCTGTCAATATGAGACAATTGAAGATATGAGCGAGGCTTTGACGAAGGTCATTGACATACTCACACAAGAGGACTTCCATGGGGCCTTGCAGAAGTTATTGGAACGGTACAACAAGTGCATTGCAGCCGGAGATTACTTGAAAGGGGACTAGAGTTTCAAGTGTGTACTATCAATAAAAGTGCCCATACGAAAAAAGTCTGGAAACTTATTTAATGATCCTCGTATATCAAAAACAAACCATCTGTAAAAAAATTCCCATACGGCCCCAAACACTTTAATCTACCCGGACACACTTCAGGCCACATCAAATGCGTCCAAGTAGACACAGGGTTCTGTTCAATACACATACGAATAAAACAAGAAAATAAATGGATCCACAAATTACACTCATACAAACATAGAATTAATTTAGGTGTGGGCTTCCTAAATGGATATTACTGATAAATAAACAACCCAATATACTTTACCTAAAATCCAAATAGATAAACAAGGTATATTGAAAAAATCACATTCAATCAAACACAAAATTAATATTTATAGAGAATGACAGTATTTCCTGAAAGAAACAAATACTTTAACTTGAAATATCTCAGGGGAACAGGGACGACAAAGTGAAATGCCACATCATACAAATATATATATATATATATATATATATATATATATATATATATATATATATATATATATATATATATATATATATATATATCAGCAACTAGAATGCCTTATTTTTCAAATACAAATGAAACAGCAACACATGACAACTCAATGCGGATTTCCTTCCAGCTAACTTGGTCAATTTTGTATCGTCAAAAGAACAGGGAAGTGTTTCCCCGAATTATCACCTAAAAAACACACATTTTTACTCTTATTTTTATTTTTACATGCTTCCACTCCTACGGTCTGGTATGTTAGTACTGTATTATAAATTTTCAACGTTTTCTTTAAGATATTAGAGATTATTTTGTTTTATATGCACTTTCATCTTTAACATATATATATATATATATATATATATATATATATATATATATATATATATTGGATTTGGACTTAAATAATTCACAAAGGTTGGTATGCCATAAAACCAAACTAAAGATAACAAAAGAAAAATAAGACAAACAGGAATAATAAATCTTTTTGCCTTACGCATTATGAATAGAATGCAATATTTTCAAAAAATTCGTACTTTTATTTGAATAGTTTTGTATGATGTGTTAAATGAAGGTTGTTCTATATTTTCAATGTTTTTAGTATGGCAGATGTGTGCTGCCAGGTTAGAATTTAAAAGTTCACAGATGCAATCAAGCGCTATTACCTAAAGTTTCAGGTAGTTATAACACTGCAATCATCAGGCAAGTAAAATGATGAAGTAGAGAATTTATCACACCTATATAGATGAAAGAAAAACCTACCTATAAAAATCTCCATTCAACTATCACTAATCAAAATATTTACAAGCGAGTGAAGAACTCTAGCATGCAAGTTAGACATAGAATTCAATCTGAGTGCAAATAACACAGCAAAACCTATTATAATGGCACACTTTGATATCAACTCTGATCTTTGATTCAATAATTTATCCAATCCTCCGCACTCCAATATAGAGAATCTTTCTGGTTCTAAGCAGGTAATAATAGTCTGATGATAAGCATCAACTTTGCAGATACTAATATCATGCTTAACTTCTTACCAACCGATACCGAGAATATTTCCTTTCAAGTATTTACAATTCCGACAATCAACCTGGGTTAAATCACTCGGACACTACAAACATACTCCTACAGTTAAAAACGATTTACTTAACATGGGTATCGACAAGTTGTAAATAAATGATTTTTCTTGTTAAGTTTTACTGTTCGCGGAGCTTAAAATACAGACTGTATCTACTGCGAACGGGTAGAACCGCCACCGAAAAATGAGTGTCCTGTTTATGACGCTAAACTGTATCCAGTGAGGTTCCAGTTATGGAGCCATGAGGAGAGCGTTGTGTACACCTCCATTGCCATTCTTCCTAGGTCCTCTCTGACTGAGTAGTAGTACCTGTTAGAGTCCCATCGGTAGGTCAAATAGAACTTTTTGAAAAGTATATGTATTTGATAGGAATAGTTGATTCTATATAACTGAGTGTAAACTATTGTTGACCCTTGAAACTATAATTGTTTTCTAAGGATTATTATTATCTTCTTCTTCTTCTTCTTCTTCTTATTATTATTATTATTATTAATATTATTATTATCTTAAACTTGAGACCATATATAAGTATACAAACAAATGACAATTATAAAATAAAATTAATTACATGAAACTATATAATAATCAGTATTAAATAGGAATACTTAGACCATCCAACTGTGCGTAAATTATTTGTATTAGACTGGAGTACTTGATATAAAATAAGCCTAGACAGGTTGACATGACGTAAAAATCAACCAATCAATCTTAGTTAAGTTTTAAATCTGTTCATTTTGTTTCCTGCCCTGATCCTGAACACATGACCAGAATTTACGATAAATTATGAATCAGACATAACTGGCAATTGCGATCACCAACGAACGTCACTTTATTGTACGCTAAAAAAGGGTTCTATATACATTAATGATAATTTCCTTTTCCTTTACACAATTTTCTAAAGTTAATGTTGGTGGATTCTAAAAATGAAGAAGAGTAAAGCAAACTTTCAAGAGTTATACCAATAGAAATTTTATTAGTTATCATTTTCAATGTGTAGCAGATAGTGTTACCAAGGAATTTCAGCCAGAATCATTTGATATTAATGCCATTACGACTCAGACATTATAAGTTCTCAGCATAATCTGCGTAAAATAATCTTACTTATTTAAACAGTACACGAAAAGGTCACATTGAGGAAATGGCAGTGGAAATGCCAGTTATCTCAAGACTTAAAGACAACACCAGGGTTAAAATTAAATGATTACTGTTCGCATGTGTACATCTTATCCATTGCTCTAATTTGAAATTATGTGCAGGTTATGTCATCCTATATAAGCAAGTGTGAAAAATGGCAGTTTTGTATATATATATATATATATATATATATATATACTAAAATAAGGGTTGCTTGGAAAGACAGAAAATTAAATTATTAGCTGCAGCTGTGATAGGACATTCACTTCACCACTTTTACGTAAAATATGTGTATCGTTCTTCCCGTGTTACAAAGCATTCCGGGTAATTTTCTTCCTCCACTTTTGAACGATGTCAGATTTTCATCATTATTAATTTACACTTATGACAAAATTAGAAACTGCATTATACTCAAGTTTTTGCATTTAGAGAAATGGAATCAACTGGTGTATCAAATGGTGTACGTATGATGTAAAAGATGGTACAGTTGTGGCAGAAATGATATGCGAATAGGATTTTACACTCATCGCAGAATCATTGTCGGGATCAGAAATATGTTCCACTCTATCTCCGATGTATCAATTTCAAAGGAAACAATGGCAAGGGTTTACCAAGAATACTTGAATTCCGAATATGTATCAGCAGAATGTCAAAACTATAAGAGTTCACAAGTAACAGAAAATAATGTTGACTGTGAGAAAGATTGTTCGTATGGTCCTGTCCCAACGCAACGCTAGTGCCTATCAATCAACGCATTGTACACGATTTACTAGTCATCAAGAAGCAAGAGTACTATCATTGGGAGCATGTAAGGATGCACTCTGTGAGTAATGGTTAATGTCCTGGGAAATGGATCCAGCGATCCGAGTTCAAATCCTGGACGTGGTTGTTTGTTTTCACTTTTCCCTCATGCTCCTGGGAAAAGTATGAAAATGGTTGTTCTTCCCACCTATGGGTTAATAGCTGGGCAGACTGTGTTCTTTAGGGTTGGTTACGCAACCAGGAGAAGGAAAACTTAGGTCAAACCAGCTTTACTCCGCTAAAAGATTTTCCGTGTGACATAACATTTTCGAGGTGGAGGGGCTTGGTTAAATGCATCACCGTATCGGTTACATCCTCTATCATGGGCCAGGGAATATCGTTATTGAAAGACTAACGCCGTGTTACCTTGTAAGTCGAATTATGTTTCAGACAGACGGTCTTGCATTAAGCAATCGATTCACCCAGCCATCAGGATGTGGTATAAGTTGATTGTGGCTATGTAATTATGTGAGGTTTGTTTCGTTAGAATTCAAAATTCCATCAGAATTTGTCTTATTTATCAAACTGAGCATACTAAGGTACAAAACCACAGTTAATTAATTGGGAGAAGGTAAGAAGCAAGCCAACAACAATAACAACAAAACAGAAATGACAACAATTGTTTTTTTAAACTGGAGCCTCAATGTTTATTTTTTCGTTTTAGATGCTGAAAGGTAACGATTACAATTTTGGTTTGGTTACTTTGTTTGATGGCATATCAACTTTCGAGGGTTATTTAATGCCAAAGCCATCTTTGTAGAAGAAAAGCAATGATTTTATTTAATCCATATCTTGAGAGGAATAAGGGGATTCATACCTTTCTCAAGTGTATTAGTCTGAAAGAGAACATAACAGCATGACTGATTTTCGAACTCACTAACTAAGATGCTACAGTCCAGCACGTTATCCACGGGGACTCGCCGGGTTTCCGGTAATTGGTGAGTAAAATATGAAATGATATCTTGTGCTCTCGTGATGTTGTGTGTTAATGAACTTCTGGCTAATAAGAACGTTCATTGTTTGTTTTAGGTTTGGATTATCTTGTCTTTCTTCGACTGTTCGATTTTTTCTAATAGAGATCTGACCCGCCCTCGGTCTCTTGGTACTGACCGACTGAACTGCTACCTTTCTGCCCTGTCTTCTTTCTTTTTCATAAAGGTACAAATATATGATAGCGTTACAGGGTCTCAAAGAAAGTTTCCGAAGATAAAAACGAGATAGACATGACAACTAGTTCACAACAAGAAAAAAAAATCAGACACGGGGTCAAAGAAAAAATACAACTCACTTTATTATTGATGTTGCGACTTCCCTCAGGACCGGTCTCAAAACATGAACAAGTGAAACGATGAAGGTAAAATCTACTCTTTGATAAATCATATCCCACCCACATTTTGTGGTGGAAATGGTTTCACTTACCCCGGAATTTGAGTCGTTACTTGCTGCTCTGCCTGTAACTAACTGACTGGCCCTTTACAAATATCTCCAACTCTCGTTTGTAACTATTTCTTGCACTAACCGCGAATTTTCTAAGGTTGACCTTTTTTTTCTGGACAGGTGTTTTTTTACATATATTTTTACTTTCCTTTATGTTTGCCAATTTGCCCAGGGAGGTTTATATCACTTCCATCATGCACAGGTAACACAAACTTGGTCATAGGAACACTTTTTTGATTTTCAGGTACACCATTAGCCATTGCGCAAACCTTCTCGAGTATGCATGTTAAAGATTTCATTAAATTCCCAGCAGCCATCTCTAACACACACAAATCAGTTATGAACAGCTAGTTATGTATCTTCATATACCAATATAAGGCCATCTCGTAGAATCTGCTAAATTACATAACCGACGTTCATCAGACAAAAGACAAGCTTTATCTTGAGCATTCTGACTCCAAGTGCAGCACTAACCCATTACACAAAAGGAGAATTTTCCAGTAGATAAATGCCTTCAAATCACTGGCTGCTGGGACTGGGCTAATTAAACTTTGTCCAACTATATATATATATATATATATATAAATACGAGGATCATTAAATAAGTTTCCAGACTTTTTTCGTATGGGCACTTTTATTGAAAGTCATCATCATCATCATATCGTGCTGGCAGCACGGATATCCCTGACCCTCTCTCGCCACTCCTCCGTATCGTTCATCGCCCTAGGCAGGTCTTCAGGACAACAACCTGTATCCTCACATAGCTGCTGAATGTACGTTCGTGCTGGTCGTCCTGCTTTTGCGCGGCCGTGTGTGGGGATCCATAAGAGTACATCTCTTATGAGTTCATCTCTGCTTCTCCAGCAATGTCCTGCATGTCTGGTTCGCCTAACTTGAATAGTTTTCGTGATAGGGGACAGGTGGCCGTACAGTTGGTGTCTTGTGGGGTGTTGCTGCCAGGACTTGTTCAGGATTGCACGCAGCATTCTTGTGTAATTGCCATCTAGTTTCTTCTCCAGCCGTTTTGTTAGCGTCCATGTAGTGCATCCATATAGCAGTATCGATGTGACCGCTGCCTGGAAGAAACTGCGCTTCATTTTATCGGTTAGGTCTGATTTCCATATAGTCGATAGCCTATTGATAGCTGTCCATGCTTTCGTTAACCTCGTTTCGATGTCCTTTTCGGTTTATTCGACGCTGCTTCCTAGGTACGTGAATTTGTCTACTAGTTTAAGAGGGGTTCCTTCTAGAGTGGAGATGTCCCCCGTTTGGTTATAGCACATATATTCCGTTTTGTGTGCATTAACATGGAGGCCTATGCTTGCTGCTGCTCGTTCCAAACTATGCAGAAGTGTTTCGGCTTGGTCAGGTGTATTTGCCAGTATCGCTATGTCATCGGCGTAGTCGGCGTCGGTAATTGTTGTTGCGGGGTATCTTCTGCTTCAAAAAAAAAAAAAAAAATGAAAAACCCAGGAAAAGTCCCAATACAGCAAAAAAGTGTAAGTAAGGACTAGGGAAAGTCATAAGAAAGTACCTTAATGTTGGACTTTAACTAAGTTTAAACTTAAAACAAATCCCCCCCCTTTTTTTTTTAATTTTTTTTATTTTTTATTTATTATGTACACATGGGAAGCAGCATGATGTACGTAAAGGTATTTGAATAAACCAATGGACGACCAAACTCAATACCCAAATGGGTCCTGGACGTGAGTTTGACGACTTTTCGCTCAGGATCGCCAGTTCGATCGGGGAACTACTGCTGCTCCTCTATAAGAGTGGCTTCTATAGAAGAGAATAAAACAGCCATCGAAAGATAACCATGACCCACACTCAAACCACTTACACAAACCGCATCGCTCTTCGCGCGGGTAAAAAAGGGGCGCGTCCTGCTGAGGTTGGAGCCCTGGCCTCGGTGTTCGAAAAATCAGCTACAGAGCTCAAACAATCAAAACTACTAAAATGCAAGCAAACACTACAAATAGCCACATTTAACGTAAGAACCTTAAATAGAATAGGACAACTCCCAGAGCTAATCGCATCGGCCGAAGAACATAAAATAGACATAATATGCATACAAGAACACAGATACACGCACACAGAAGATATCAAATATCACGAAACTGGCAATGGAGGGTCGCTCGCCACTGTATCCGCATGGAAAAACTCTGTCAACGCCGCAGTAGGAGGGGTAGGATTGCTTATAGGACCTAGAGCACTAAAAATGCTTAATAGCATAGAGAAAATACAACCTAGAATGATGGTAGCTACATTTAACGGAAACCCCAGAGCAACAATCGTCTCATGCTACAGCCCCACCAATGTTAGTGAAGAAAATGAAATAGTCACCTTCTACGATGAGTTATCCTCATTAGTGCGTAGCATCCCGAAACACAACATGTTAGTCATTGGCGGAGACATGAATGCACAAATCGGGAAAAACGGAAACAACAAATACAGCCTCCACAACACGTCAAATAGAAATGGGCAACATCTAACAGATTTCATGATAGAAAATAGATTAGCATGCCTCAATACAAACTACCAAAAAAGAGAGGGCAAACTATGGACATACACGTACGCAAACAATACTAAAGCTCAGATAGACTACGTCCTTATAAACAAGAAATGGAAGAATAGTGCATTAAATTGCGAGGCATACTCCTCTTTTGAGGGTGTGTCCACCGATCACCGAATAGTCACAGCGAAAATACGGTTAAGCCTACGAAAAAACGACAAACGAACAGCGACCACCAAACACTATGACTGGGCCCTATTAAACAACAAAGATGTAAGAGATAAATACGTATTAGAATTAAGAAACAGATTCGAAACACTACAAGAAAAGACGGAAAAAAATACACCAAACGACGAATACGAAAATTTCGTCAATGCACACCTTGAGGCAGCAGCAAAATACATTCCAACAAAAATTAAAACTAAACATAGAGTCCCATGGGAAACTTTAGCGGTGAGAGAAAAACGTGCACTAGTGAAAACAGCCTCCAAAAACTATCGAAAAAACCCAACAAACACAAATGCCTTAAAACTAAAAACGGCACAATATCAATTAGCAGGCATATATATAAAGGAACAGACAGAATACATTCAAAATCAGATAGATAAGATTAGAGACTCGGTGGAAGATAGACAATCTAGAATTGCCTGGCAAACAATAAACGAAGTGAACAGAAGAAAGAACACAGCCAAAGCAAAACTTAAAGCAGCAAACCAACAAGAAAGAATAAAACTGTGGAAACAGCACTTCGAAAACTTACTTGGAAACCCACCAAAAATAACGCATGAACCAATCACCAGAATAATTAGCAAACAATTAGACATTAAACTTGGACCGTTCACACAAGAAGAACTCGACTCGGTTCTCAGAAAAATTAAAAATAGGAAAGCTGCAGGGCTGGACGAAATTCCCCCGGAAGTATGGAAGACCAGACAATTCGACAACATACTGCTCCGACACTGCAACGCAGTATACAATCAAAATCCGATAGATAGATGGACGAAGGGATGCATCCTCCCCTTCCCTAAAAAGGGTGACCTCGGATAAGCCAAAAACTACCGAGGCATAACACTTACATCCATAGCTGCCAAAATCTACAATGCCCTACTACGAAACCGAATAGAACCCAAAATCGACAACATACTTAGAAAAAACCAAAATGGCTTCCGAAGAAATAGATCTACGACCTCACTAATATTAACCATCCGCAGAATCCTTGAAGGTGTACGGGCAAAGAACCTACAAGCGACATTAATATTTGTCGACTTTACCAAGGCTTTCGACTCCATTCACAGAGGAAAGATGGAACAAATCCTACTAGCGTACGGCATACCAAAAGAAACCGTAGCGGCAATAACGATTCTCTATAGAAACACTAAAGTAAAAGTACGATCACCAGATGGAGACACAGAATACTTCGACATTGTAGCAGGAGTACTACAAGGGGACACGCTGGCTCCGTATCTCTTTATCATTTGTCTAGACTACGTACTTAGAACATCGATTGACAAAATCAAAGAGAATGGCTTATTGAAAGTACACTCATGAAACTCTAGTCCCCTTTGAAGTAATCACCCCCAGCTGCAATGTGTTGCGTAGCCATATACACGAATATGGCCATGTACGAAATAGACAAGTAATGTTCATAACGATAGAATATATAAAGAACAGGAATCTCAAAAACACGTAACTACTTCTTGTTCAGGTACGAAACCTTTTTATAAACTTTGAGTTAAAGGTTGCGACGTAAGGAGGAGAGACACAATCTTCATTTGGCCCCCAACTCGAGCGGCCCCAATCGGGCGCACGTTCGCCTCGCGCCTGCGAGCTCCAACATCGATCCTTCTCGTTTGGCGTCGAAAACCCGACTCTTATTTTCTTCAAATTCTCACACAAACTTCCGCGTGCTTCCGGTGCGTGACGTCACCCGCACCTTGTCACCCGGTATCGTCTCGGACTGTTATGACATCTGAGTGACACCTCCATCCGCTCGCGCGCACCCGCGTTAACGCCTGCTTCAATCTTACACCCAAACAACCCATGTGCTGAGCCGAAAGGTTCTCAGCCTAACTAAACTCAAAGGCATGAACAGAAACCCCTCGGCTATTTCATAACACAATGCACTTGTACCGTTCCAACAACTTCTGCAAGGCCCCATTGAAAGTCCTCTTGTATGAGCGTGTCAATGACCTTCGTCACAGCCTCGCTCATCTCAATTGTCTCATAACGACAGCCTCTGAGCTTATGGAATAAGCAAAAGTCATAGGGAGCAAGGTCTGGACTATAGGTAGGGTGAGGAACTCTCTTGATGCCCATCTTGGTCAAATAGTCAGTGACAAGGATGGAGTTATGGACTGGTGCATTGCCCTGATGGAAATATCGCAAACCCGATTTGAAGAGTACTGGCCTCTTCCGTAGGAATCTGTTCCTGAACTCCCTTAAAACCTCAACATAGTAACCCTAACCCTAACGCTTTTGCCAATCAATTCTGGTGTATTGACTTCCTTACTCTTCCCACACCTCTCATTAACCCTCACAGACTCCCTGGCTTCCTTGAATCTCTTATTCCACTCAAAAACTGATGCTCGATTCATGCAAGATGGTCGAAAAGCAGTCTGAAGCATTCCATACGTTTCTGTGGTATTTTTTCCAAGTTTAAAACAGAATTTTATTGCATATCGTTCTTCTAAAGTGTCCTGACGTCCAGATTGCATTTTTGAAATTCACCAGCTGTGACAATCAGGCTTTAGTAGGGTGTATTCCAATTGCTGCTGAAACTGTTCATTTGAACCTGAAATCATAAAATTGATCAGTCATCTCATAAGATGTATAGCGATAATAAACTGAATTTTCTAGAGTCTCCGACAATTTAAATGCCTGCATAAAAAGTCTGGAAACTTATTGAAGGCACCACGTATATATATATATATATATATATATATATATATTATGTTGTACTTCCTACATAATGTACTCGCCCTCCTCCATAAATACACGTCAACGGAGTGTCAGAGGGAGTCGAACCAGACCCACGTGTTTGGTGCGCCTCTCAAGTTGGTAGGTCACGCTTCGGCCGGCCGTGTTGTCAACTGCACAGCTCGGTCGACTGTTCCTCAGCACTGGAGATCCCTCTGGCCTCAGGAGGCCGTCCCCTCAGGCTTTTACCCCCTTCGGGGGATTAGGATTATTGCATGGACCCTGAGGCGCGCCTTTTAAAGGGAATGCCAAGGATGCCTAAGGTATTTTTAGAACATGCTGGGCACCTTAAAAAGGCCTTGTGCCGTATTCCTCCGGTTGGTGGGACAGATGATAAATACTGTCAAACCAGACCCACGTGTTTGGTGCGCCGCTCTAGTTGGTGGGTCACACTTCGGCCGGCCGTGTGTCGACTGCACGATTCGGTCGGGTGTGCCTCAGCACTGGAGATCCCTCTGGACTCAGAGGGCCGTCCTCCAGCCTAAAACCCTCTTCAATTAGGTTAATCGCATGGCGCTTGAAGCGCCCCTCTTTAGGGGAATGCCGACGGGGCCCAAGGTATTTTTGCAAAATGCCGGGCGCGTGTGGGCTATGGCCCTGCGCTCGGACCCACCTCAAAAAAGCCTTGTGCTGTTTTCTTCCTGTTGGTGGGACGGATGATAAATACAGTGGACCAGACCCACGTGACACTCACGTGTGATACCATTTGCGTTGTGGATGGATAGACACTACCCCACTGGACTCTCTGCTTGCTATTAACTAACTACTGTTTAACCAGGTTCACTTGTATCTTGTTTCTGTTACTTGAATGCATATGCTTTTCAATCAACCTTTTTGTGTTTCCCGTGTTTTGCTTTTGCCAGTATCACAACAATATATGCATATTGACGCGAAGAGAGAGAGAGAGAGAGAGAGAGAACTAATATTAAAAAGAGGAATATTTCTTTTTTTATTGTTCGTTGTGTTTTTTATTATTCTCAACTAGTTTCGATTTGGGGATCGTAAGGAGAAAAGATTTTCATGAAAAAATGTTTTTAGAAAGCTTTTTAAATAGTTTTAAACGCAGTTGATACGATAGAAAAGAAACAACGAAAACTGAAATAATGACTTCGCATATACATTCATAAAATGAAAAATTTATATATATATATATATATATATATATATATATATATATATATATGTATATATATATGTGTGTGTGTGTGTGTGTGTGTGTGAATAAATTAACAGAAAACTGAAGAAAACCTTTATTTTACTCAAAATATAAAATTTTCAACATCTTTTTCCTAATCAGAAACTTAATTCAGCAGAAAGTATTAATCACATTGATTAGACATTATAAAATCAAAGACTCAGATCCAAATTAAGCAAATGATTGTCAAACTATACACTTGCTGGTACATCCTCCTATAGATATACCTGACGATTGTGTATTTGATTTTAAAAAAAGAAGAAAAAACAAAGAACAAAGACTTCCATGTTGAATACAAATTATGAGTGTCCAACTGTTCCTTTTTATTAAAACACCTGGTCGACGGGGCTTAGAATACGTTGATAGTATTCCCTACGGAGGAGTAAGTCATTCCCCTCAAAATAGGTGTGTCTTAGGTATGGCACTATACCCCCATCTTATGTTGAGACTCTCAGTTCTGGAAATCTAGAGAATGTGGAGTATCCCTTAATTTCAATTATTCCCGTGTGCACACTTACTCTAAATGGTTATAAATGTTTGGGTCTCATCTATGGATCAAACAGACCATTTAAAAATTATTTGTATTTGATAGAACCGGGGAAAACTCCCTTAAAATATAATAAAAAATGCAAACATTAAGGTACAATGAATGCGAATCCCCAACCTCTAGACATAAAATAACCCTAGATGGGCTGCCATTCCGTTACAAATAGTCAAAAATCTCAACAGAAATCATAAAGATGTCTTTATTTCCTCACTCAATATATTTCCTTATGTTTATAGAAAACCTGTGGTATTAATATATATAAACTTTAAGATCCCTGGTATACCATAAACTGCAATTTCTTTCTTTTTTTCTTTCTTTCTATCTCAGCCACGGATACTCGGAACGACACACCTTTAAGTTTTGAATGCAGTGTTATCTTTTCCCCTAGACGAGTCATTGAAATAAGGCTAGAGAGTCCAGTGTCCTACTAGAGCCCACTCTGCTAGAGCTGTAGAATACACCGACTGCATCTTTGCAGAGGAGTAAGCCCCCACGCCGTACTCTTCACCAACGATTGTCCTGGCTATGACAGAAAATCATTTGATGGTGAGGCTCCGGTTTTGAAATTTAGGAGAATGTGGAATACTCTTTCATCGCCATTGCTCCTAGGTCCACTCTGACCTGATTGGGCCCTATCTATTGGTCAAATAGAACTGTTTGACATTTACAGAGAGTGAAAACAAATGACTTATGCTAAATCAACTTGTTGGGAATAAAACAGTTTGATCATTTAACTGTATATAAACAAATGACTGATGTTTGATTGAATAGTTAATGTTACATAACAAAACTTGGAATAATTTAACTGTGTGTAAACGATTGAGTAATGTTAAATAGAATCATTAGTGCTAAATAGCAATACTTAAACTCTTTAACTGTGTCTAAATTAAAATATTGGTATAAAATAGCAATACTTGAAACCTTTTCACTGTGTGTAAATTAATGAATAGTATTGAATAAAATAATTAGTGTTGATTTACAATACTTGGAACCATTTCACTGTTTGCAAACAAAAGATTAATATTGAATAGAATTTGTGTTAGATAGCAATAATTGAAACCATTTCAGTTTCACTGTGTTGAAGCAATAGCAACTCTAATGTGGAAACAAATTAGTTCTAACTCATCTAACAATCGAATTACCCACAAACTATTCACTAACAAATCATATATATATATATATATATATATATATATATATATATATATATATATATATATATTTAAATGTGTGCAAAGAAATGACTGATGCTAAATTATTACTGTTACATGGTAATACTTGAAACCAATTAACTGTGAGCAAACAAATGATTTACTGTAAATAGAATTATTTGTATTAGATGGAAGTGCTTGGAACCATTTAACAAAGGGCAATAAATGAGCTCATTTAAAAGTATAATCAACAAAATTTGTTTACAAATCATATACATTTAATATATATGTATAAAGAGGTTGATATGCCATAAAACTCAACCTACCAACCAACCAACTACCCTACTATCAACCCATTGCTCGTAGAAGAGGATTCAAACTTTTACCAAGGGTATTATTATTATTATTATATACTCTTTTAGATTTTTCCACATCAGCGTCAGCTGATGTTTTTTCTCTGGAGTTTGAGTGACAGCAAGTCTCCTCAAATCTCCAGCACTCTTCTCAGTATTCTGGTCATTCCCAATAATGCTGTCGTTTGGATGGTCTCCACTCGTCCGCCAACTTCCAAATCCTCCAGGCCCTTTAATAATCTTTTAGCTACTGTGCCAAAAGCACCAATCACAATTGGTACAATCATCACTTTCATGTTCCATAGTTCTTTTTTCCATTCCCTAGAAAGGTCGAAGTATTTATCCTTCTTTTCATATTCTTTCAGTTTTATTTTGCGGTCAGTCGGGACAGCAAAGTCGACAATTTTGCAAGTTCTTTTTTTTTTTTTTTTTGTTGATTATGATAAGGTTTAGTCTTCTGGCCGAGATTAGGTAATCCGCATGTATGTCAAAGTCTCATAGGAGTTTATGCGTGTCATTTTCTAGGATAGGTGCTGGGTTGTGCATATACCATTTTAAGAACTGACAAGAAAAACTCCCCGTCCAAAATTTGAACTCATCGGACTCATCGATATTTTAATTTGCGACACCTCATGAGAGTGATACATCTTTAAAAAAAAAAGAAGCTACTGAACTTTTGTTTTTTTTCTTTCTCATAGATTGGCTACCGTATAAATGCTAGACCAGTCTATCCTTCTATTTACCCATAGCTAAGAAGAAATTCATGCCCTTCCCAATCTCTTCCACGCATACCAACTACAATTAGTAAAACTGTCACCTGCATGTTTCACTGCTTTTTCAGTTCTCATGTAAAATCATATAATTTGTTAATCTTTTAGCTCTCTTTTATTTTCGTTCAAGAGTCTGATGTAACGGAAAAATCCGCGAGTTGACTAATACTTTTCTTTTTTGTTAATTAAAAGAAATGAAAACACTATCGTCCATGATTTGAACTCGGCTGCTTACGTTCACTTCATAAGACGATAGTGATATTTTAATTAATGTCACCTTAAAGAAGTGATGTACAGAAGAAGAAGAAGAAGAAGAAGAAGAAGAAGAAGAAGAAGAAGAAGAAGAAGAAGAAGAAATCTAACTGCTAATAAACTTAATAAACTTGAATACGATCCAATTTTATTTCTACCTGCGTAAAGAGCGGCATCAGCAATTATCAATTCCAGTGAGCATTAAATGACTGAAGCTGCTGGGTTATTGGCTCACGATGTGACATCTGATGCGTAGGTGTGTCGGTAGGGTTAGTATGTCTTTTAAAAAAATCTATTGGCCTAAAGCTCAATAGCAGACAAACAGGTTTTATTAACAGATTTATTCACTTTCATACGTCAGCATCAGAACGTGGATACGAGTAGTGAAAAAAAACCAACAACAACAAAATACAAAAAAACAAAACTCGATGTCACATGATTAAAATTCCCTAAATGACGAACCATTTAGCTGCGATAGCATTATTTGCATTAGATTATATATAGGAGTTTCGAAAAAAGTACTTATCGAAATAAGTATATTGAATATCAAGGGACATTCATGGTTCATTTCTCTCTGGGTAAATACTGCTGCACTCACGATACTTTTGGAAGACACCACATATATATAATACATACTAGGGTGAGATACCGAACTCGCCTGATACTATACAATTGCTTCCCACCAGATTGGCATTTATGGCGAGAAACACGACCACAGAATGCATGGTTTTAGGCCTAACTGACCTTGCTTGATCGTCAAAGTTCTTGCAACTTGAGCGAGATTACTTGAGCAATCATAGTTACTAAACTATAATCAATTTTTCCTTCATCTTTCATACCTCAAATTATTTTTGGTTGATTCTGTGGCGTTATAAATATTGCGAATTATATATATATATGTGTGTGTGTGTCATCCAAAGATAGTTTCGTTGTCACAACTCTTCAGTGTGAAATGCTTCAAGAAGGGATTGAAACCCGGCTGACTTTACGTCAGTCGGATATCTTACACCTGAGCTATCATCAATCTCAGCGTAAGCGAAAGGATATTTAGGTATATATTTACATGTACGTTGTCAGCTACTTGAGTGCTCAATTTAGGAGAAGAGCTTTGCATTTACGCGTATGTGGTAACCCTCGCTCGAGTACTCAACCCCGGGGGTCGGGAGCAGCTACAGAGCTCAAATTAAAACTACTAAAATGCAAACAAACAATACAAATAGCGACATTTAATGTTAGAACCCTAAATAGAATAGGTCAACTACCAGAGCTAACTGCATCGGCCGTAGAACATAAGATAGACATAATCTGCATACAAAAACACCGATACACTCACACCGAAGATATCAAATAGAAACTGGCAATGGATGGACGCTAGCCACTGTATCGACATGGAAAAACTCTGTCAATGCCACGGTAGGAGGCGTAGGAATGCTTATAGGACCAAGAGTGTTAAAAACACTTAATAGCATTGAGAGAATACAACCTAGGATGATGGCAGCTACGTTTAATGGCAACCCCTGAGCAACAATCATCTCCTGCTACAGCCCTACCAATGTTAGTGAAGAAACCGAACTAGTCACCTTCTACGAGGAGCTATCCTCCCTATTGCGTAGCATTCCGAAACACAACCTGCTAGTCATTGGCGGGGATATGAATGCCCAAATCGGGAAAAAAAACAACAAATACAGTCTACACAACACGTCAAATAGGAATGGACAACGACTAACTAATTTCATGATAGAAAATAGATTAACATGACTCAATACAAACTATCAAAAAAGGGAGGGAACACCTCGAGGCTACATCAAAGTGTATTCCAACAAAACCTAACACTAAATATTGAGTCCCTTGGGAAACGTTAGAAAAAAACGCGCACTCGTGAAAACTGCCTCCAAAAGCAATCAGAAGAACCCAACAAACACAAATGCCCTAAAACTAGAAAAGGCACAATATCAATTAGCAGGCATATATCTAAAAGAACAGACGGAATACATTCAAAATCAGATAGATAAGATTAGAGACTCGGTGGAAGATCGGCAATTTAGGATAGCCTGGCAAACAATAAACGAAGTGAGTAAAAGGAAGAGCACAGCCAAAGCAAAATTGAAAGCTGCAAGCCGACAAGAAAGAGTAAAACTGTGAAAACAGCATTTCGAAAATCTACTAGGAAACCCACCGAAAGTAACCAATGAACCGATCACCAGAATTATTTGTAAACAATTAGACATTAAACTAGGTCCGTTCACCAAAGAAGAATTTGACTCGGTTCTAAGAAAAATTAAAAATAGGAAAGCTGCAGGGCTTGACGAGATCCCCCCCAGAAGTATGGAAGACTAGACAATTCGACCACATACTGCTCCGACAATGCAACGCAGTCTATAATCAAAATAGGATAGAAAGATAGATGAAGGGATGCATCCTTCCTTTCCCTAAAAAGGGCCACCTCAGAGTAGCCAAAAACCACCGAGGTATAACACTTACATCCATACCAGCCAAAATCTACAATGCCCTACTACGAAACCGCATAGAATCCAAAATAGACAACATCCTTTGGAAGAACCAAAATGGCTTCCGAAGAAATAGATCTACAACTTCACAAATATTGACCATCCGTAGAATTCTTGAAGGCGTACGGTAAAAAAACCTACAGGCGACATTACTATTTGTCGACTTTACCAAGGCTTTCGATTCCATTCACAGAGGGAAGATGGAACTAATCCTACTAGCATACGGCCTACCAAAAGAAACCGTAACAGCAATAAGGATTCTCTACAGAAACACCAAAGTAAAAGTGCGTTCACCAGATGGAGACACAAAATACTTCTAGGGGACACGCTAGCCCCATACCTCTTTATCATCTGTCTAGACTACGTGCTTAGAACGTCGATCGACAAAATCAGAGAAAATGGCTTCGAGCTGACAAAGAAAAGAAGCAGAAGGTACTCCGCAAAAACAATTACCGACGCTGACTACGCCGATGACATAGCGTAATTGGCGAATACACCTAACCAAGCCGAAACATTACTGCATAGTTTCGAACGGGCCGCCGCAGGCATTGGCCTCCATGTCAATGCACACAAAACTGAATATATGTGCTACAACCAAACAGGCGACATTTCCACACAAGACGGAACCTCTCTGAAACTAGTTGACAAATTCACCTACCAGCTGTACGGCCACCTGCCTCCCATCACGAAAACTATACAAGTTAGACGAGCCAGACACGCAGGACACTGCTGGAGAAGCAAGGACGAACTCATCAGTGATGTACTCCTATGGACCCCCGCATATAGCCAAGCAAAAGCAGGACGACCAACTCGAACATACATACAGCAGCTATGTGAGGATACGGGATGTATCCCTGAAGACCTGCCAAAAGCGATGAATGATTGGGAGAAGTGGCGAGAGTGGGTCAGGGATATCCGTGTTACAGGCACGACAAGATGATGATGATATTGTCAGCCATTGACAGACTCTTTCAATCTATGGATTCCACTGAAGCACATACGAATTGTGCTCGCGAGAAATATTTCATTTCCTACGATTATATTCATTACGCCACGAGCGCTTCCCAAAAAATATTGATATTGTAACTAATTATGAAAAGCTTATCTTTTTAGAAACGATTGTAAACCACATTTAACTACAAGAAAATTATTTGTTGTTAGATAAGAATAACATTTATACTAAGAATATTTAATGGAAGCTATAACTCTTTACAAATGATTATTATCAAAAAATAACCACTCGAAATCTTATCATTGTTAAAAAAGTAAGTTCGATTTCGGCATTATATAACCCTACAAGTGTTGACATGCCTTAAAACCAAACAAAATCAGTTCTATGTTGGTGTAGAGAATTCATGAGTATCTTTAATATCATGAAAGACGGATTTCAAAATACAAATTACTTTTGTTCTCGAGAATATATCTTCAGTAACTTTTATTAAATTTTCAAAAACATATCACATAATGTTTTAGAACTGCTTACGAGAAGAGAGACGTATTGAAAAGCTTTGATAGATAAATAGATAGATAGGAGCTGACGAAGAGAGATGAATTGCTACACACACACACATATCTATATATATAGAGATGTGTGTGTGTGTGTGTGTGTGTGTGTGTGTGTGTGAGCTGACTGATGTAAATAGATAAATTATAGATATGGATACGAATATATATATATATATATATATACATATGTATATATATATCTTTGCGTGTGTATGTACACACACACACACACACACACACATATATATACGCAAAGAGATTTAAATTGATAAATTTGATTGCTTATACTTATTTATATCTTCATCATCATCATCATGTCGTGCGGCTAGCACGGATATCCCTGATCCTCTCTATCCACGTCTCCCTATCATTCATCGCCTCTGGCAGGTCTTCAGGGTTACATCCCGTATCATCACATAGCTGCTGTATGTATGTTCGAGCTGGTCGTCCTGCTTTTGATTGGCCATATGCGGAGTCCACAGGAGTACATTACTTACGAGCTCGTCCTTGCTTCTCCAGCAGTGTCCGGCATGTCTGGTTCTGGCATATATATATATATATATATATATATATATCTAAAGTCGTCTTTGTATCATGGAATCCCTTGACTCTCTCTCTCTCTCTCTCTCTCTCTCTCTCTCTCTCTCTCTCTCTCTCTCTCTCTCTCTCAACCCGTCCCTATTCTTCATCGCTTATTGCAGGTCTTCTAGGATGCTTTCACTGTCTATACTGAGGTGATGTATGTAACTCTTTGCCGGTCTGTCAGCACCCGTGTACTCATGTGTAGGAGTTCATAGTAGAACGTCGCTTACGACTCCAGCAGCGCCCAAAATTTCAATTGTCTTGTTTGCATGGTTTGTGTGATGGGAGGCAAGTGGTCCTACTGCTGCTGTTTTGAGGAATGTTGCTTCCTGGATTTGTTCAAGATTACCCTTATCTCTCTGCTAAAATAAAACGTAATTTTTATCTGTATTGATATTACTGTATGGTTGCATCACCAGGACTCTAACGAAAGGCTTCGAGAAAAATGTATATATATATATATGTGTGTGTGTGTGTGTAGAGACAGAGAGAGACAGAGACAAAGAAAGAGAGAATGAGATAGAGAGAGAGAGAGAAGGAGAGATAGAGAAAGCAAGATGAGTAGACTGTCATAAATGAATAGACAGAGAGTGAGAAATATATATTTGTCAATGCTTTTAACCACACTAGCATAGATAGATCAAAACGAACTAGCTAATTCCCAAAGTAATACGATCGTTATTAATTAAATTTAGGAAAAACGTATTGGATTTTGATCATATTTACCTGTTTTACAGATGAATAAAATAATGTTATTTAAAACATCGTGTATACAATCTTGATATCTGACCATAAACGTTAGTCTGTTTCATACGAGATCTGTCCGGAAAAAAGTCAGTCTTCTTCAAAGTATTTCCTTGTTAACTCGCATACTTATCAACGTGTCTCTTCTATTTTACAAAACTATCTAAACAATCTTTCGGGTTCTTCCTTTAATTTCGTCCACAGTTAGAAATTCCTTCCCTTTCAACAGCGACTTAAGTTTAGCTAAAATATCATTAAAGAACGTCTAGATTGTTGAGAGAAAGATCTGGAGAACTAATGCTATGAAAAAAACACCTGCATGTGAAATTATGTATTCTTGCTCGTTTATCTTGAATAAAACTTTAATAAAGCTGAAAAGTAAAGCTGCCAACTGAGTAAGCGTGAGAGAAAGTCTGTTTACGCATGTGCAATGATTTATTCACCCAAGCCCTTCACCATGAGATGTGACACAAGATAATGTGTGAATGGCTTAAACTGTGGCGTCAGGTCTAATTTTTAAAATACAACAATGACGGTGACTTTGAATGGGGTTTAAAGTATTGCAGATGTATCAAAAGCAGCTTAACACTTGCCCTACCAGAGTGAAAGATATTCACATATCCTTGGCCGAGTCAGTGAGTTTTCCAATGGTCATAGCACGGCAGAAACCATTTTTAACAGGATATGAAGCTGTGCCGTCATATTTCTTCTGATGTTCGTCACATTCTCAAATCTCTTTGCCTTGTAATATCCCGATGAGTTTTCAACCATGCACTGACTTGTCTAGACACTGTTTCATATAAATTTTCCAGCAGTGAACGTTTTTTTTTGTAAATAATAAATTCAAAACTTTTTAAGAGTTAAAGCTTCTGTTTCCATACATTTTGATAATTTTTTAATATATGGGGTGACCGTAAAGCTCCCTTTTCCATAGCTACTACACCGAGGTATACGGGAGGGCGCTACTCCTTTCCCTGGATTGCTCCGCTTTACCCTTGATCCGTACCTGATAATGCTGAGTGTTAAGCAAGGCGGCATCAAGTACCATTTTTTAAGAATGACTCGACCTGGAATTAAACCCCGATATATATATATATATATATATATATATATATATATATATAGGAAATGGACACGGCGACACGAGTTCAAATCCTGGACGAGACTGATTGCATTTCACATAGCACTAATACCCTTGGGAAAGGTATGAATCCAATTATTCTCCCTCCAGCTATGGGTAAATAGTAGGGCAGACTAGGTTCTTCAGCCTTGGTGAGGCAACTAGTCTAGGAGAAGGAAAACTCTGAATTCAAACCTGTTAAACTCCGCTTAAAAATTGACCTTGTGTCATATCCTGCCCGAGCGGAGGGGTTGGTAAACAGTATCAGTAGAGAGTTGGCCAAAGGTCCGGGAAACCGGGGTTCAGTCCCAGATTGAGTCATACTAAAGACTCAAAAAATGGTACTTGATGTCTCCTTGTTTAACACTCAGCATTATAAAGTACGAATCAAGACTAAGTGGAGCAATCCAAGGAAAAGAGTGGAACCTTTTCTAACATCTCGGTGCTGTAGCTTTTGAAAAAAGTGTCCTTTACGTCATACTCGACAACGGTCGGCCAACTTACTTGCTATATATATATATATACGTGGTGCATTCAATAAGACTTTTTTGTACAGGCATGTAAGATTGTCGTAGACTCTTAAAATATCAGTAATGTTATTGCTATACATCATATGAGATAACAGACCAATTTTTATGATTTCAGGTTCAAATGAACAGCTACAACAGCAATTGGAATACACTGATTGTCACAGCTGGTAAATTTCAAAAATGCAATCTGGACGTCAGGACACTTTAGAAGAACGATATGCAATAAAATTCTGTTTTAAACTTGGAAAAAATGCCACAGAAACGCATGGAATGCTTCAGACTGCTTTTCGACCATCTTGCATGAATCGAGCATCAGTATTTGAGTGGCATAAGAGATTCAAGGAAGGCGAGTCTGTGAGGGTCGATGAGAGGTGTGGGAGGAGTAAGTAAGTCAATACACCAGAGTTGATTGGACAAAGGGCTAGGGTTAGGGTTACTATGTTGAGGTTTTAAGGGAGTTCAGAAAGAGATTCCAAGGTAAGAGGCCAGCGCTCTTCAAATCGGGTCAGTGGCATTTACACCAGGACAATGCACCAGTCCACAACTCCATCCTTGTCACAGACTATTTGACCAAGATGGGCATCAAGACAGCGCCTCACCCTCCCTATAGTCCAGACCTTGCTCCCTGTGACTTTTGCTTATTCCCTAAGCTCAGCGTCTGTGGATATGAGAGAATTGAGGAGATGAAAGAGGCTGGGTCGAAGATCATAGACACGCTCACACAAGAGGACTTCAATGGGGCCTTGCAGAAGTTGTTGGAACGGTACAACAAGTGTATTGCAGCCGGAGGAGATTACTTCAAAGGGGACTAGAGTTTCATGTGTGTATTATCAGTAAAAGTGCCCATACGGAAAAAGTCTGGCAACTTATTTAATGATCCTCGTATATATATATATATATATATATACACATGCACACATACATATACATATATAAACACACAGACATATATTCATATATATATATACATTCACATGTTTTATATATATATATATATATATATATATATATATATATATATACAAAACACACATAATATAACACTCAACGACACACTAACTTAATAATACCAATCATACAAACCACATCACGAACCATTAAAAACCTCACAAACGTCACAAAACGGACTAACAATGAGACCACCTTTCACTCAGGCATATACTCCATCACATGCAAAGATTGCAACAAACATTACATCGGCTAAACCCAACGCAATCTAGAGAAAAGAATTTATAAACACAAACGATCAATCAAAGCAAATGACGATCGAAACACTCTTTTCTTCCACATGTTAGACTTCAAACACACATTCAATTTTTCCCTAACCATACTAATGAAACCCTGATACTGCAAAAAATCTTGAAGACTACTAGAATCTGCGGTCATTTTCAAAACAAACCATATAAAACCACGTCCATGTTTTTACCAAATCTCACCATACCTGGCGAACATCATACTGAACGAAAACAAAACCAAAATAGAAACCGGATAGGACATTTCTTTCTTTTATCAATCCATCATTTATCCCCTTGTCATGTTCTAATCTTAATCAGTTTATTGCTTCTATTTCCTGTTTTATTTGTATATTTGGTTTTGCTCATCTGTTCGCTTTTCATTTTTAGAACTCCTTCCTTCATTCATTCATTCATTATCGTTACCTTTTTATCAATTTTATTGCATTTTCTTCATTCTTTAATTTATCCAATTATCATTATCTATTTATTTTTGGTCTTTGGAGTCTTGCAGTTTTCATGTAGTAAGCACAAATTTGTTTTGGTGTCCGCATTTGGATATGAGCTCTGATTGCTTATCTATAAATGTTGTGCTGTTGTGAGCTGGTGTTATTTTCCCTACTTTACTGGTTGATTCTGGTGTGTTTTGGTTTGATTTTTGAGGTCCCAGTCGTGTCTACAAAGTGTTGTGATGTGTTTGCATTTTTGTCGTTAAATGATTATATATATAAGTGTGTGTGTGTGTGTGTGTGTGTGTACACACACATATATTTTTTGAAGATTAAATTTAAAGATTGTATCATAATGCCATAACGTATTTTGATCTTCAAAGTATCTCAATCGACTAAAAGGTCGTGACTACATTTTTGGAAATGTCTTATAGACAAAGGACGAGCTAATGCTGTTTTTCAAAAAATAACTGGAGGTTTGTAGCTAAACTTAGAAGATATCGAGAATGTTTTATTAACTTTCAGTAAGATAACGAAGAGTGTATACATGTTTTTAAGACAATGCGTACAAGGTACCACACAGAAGTTTAGGGAATTTGAATGGTAGAAAAACTTACTTATGCTATTTTGGAACAAAAAAGACAATTTATACTTTGCCAACGTTTAATAATGGTATCAAGAGGAATGGGAATTTTTTTACAGTCTTAAAAGCAGTCATTTAATTTATTGTCAGAATGTTGTTTATATTTTTTCCAGGCATATATTTGCAAGGGTTCATCTTGACTTTTGCAAGAGGATAAAGAGAACGAAGTAAAAGACTTCATAAAAAGAATTAAATCCATTGACTTTAATGAGCTTTGAGAAAACTCCAGAAATACACTGGCTAATAATTGACATTACAAAACCTTTCCAGAGAATTTCTTCCTACTTTCTTATCAAAAAGAACTTTTTAAAATAAAATCTAAAATTCCTAAATTTCCAACTGCGTCAAGAATTTTCAATTCTCCAATACAACTTTGAAATTCTGAACGTTCTATAAATGAAAAACTTTACATATCTTGCGATTCTGAGCTCAATGAAGAACAGATTAACATTCAAGAAATTTAACCAACGATGAGTCGAGTGTGACGAACGACAGCATGAATAAGTAGTATGACATGTACGTTTCATGGATCCAGTTCTCTTCCTTCTTGGGTAGACATAGAACTATTCTAAATTTCCTCTTAATTACAGTACTTTTTATTTCTATTTTTTCATTTTTATAAACACATCCAGTCATCTTTGTTCAAACCCAAAAATATTTTACAAGTTCAAATTGCCCGCGTCAACCATCTTCGCATCTGATATATAAAATACAATGTGAGCACACACACACACACACACACACACACACACACACACACACAAATATATATATATTGTCCTATGGAATGTAACCAAATGATGTCTATTTTACGACATAGTGCTTCTTGTAATCCACTCACTTCTTCCATCAGTGTTTTTGTCCTTGGATCCTACTGATCAGAAATTCATCAACAATCGATATGATGTCAATAACCCACCCTTATATATATATATATATATATATATATATATATATATATATATAATTTTTTAAAGATAAAATAAATTTATTTTCATCCTGTTAAAAATCATTGATATTAATCAATTCTTTAAACATTAACAGGACTTCTTCAGATCAACTAACAAAATGGATGAAAATAACTTACATGAAAGTAACTTACATTACAATATCAGAGCTAAAATTTCCTAATTTTAATTCATTCATCAATATAATAAGTCATGGTTATTTATTTATAATTGATTTCATTATTTTTCTAAACCAGTCTAAATTTATTACTATGCCTACATCAAACTATAAAATCACATATCTGATTTAATAGGTTAAAAGGGTCCATGTACATCATAATTTATCTTTTCCTCCAGATATAAATAACATATTCCAACAAAGTTGCTAGGAGTTGTAGATCTTTTCAAAATTTTTCATTGTATCTTTGGAGTTAAGCCTTTACTTTTCAACTTCCAAAAATGTTTGGATAAACCTGTTTGATTTTTCAAGTGTTCGTGAGATATTTACCTCAGAATAATCACTGAAAAACATCCTCCATCCATCTTTTCATGCTTTCCTGTTATCACCCACGGAAACAATTGAGGACTTCATAAAAAGGATACGCTGGAAATCTTATTTCTATCTTAACTCTTCAGATATTCCAAATTGAACTAAAAAAGAAGTGTATAACCAGAATTCCAAAGAACACCTCCAAACAACAAATTGTTAGACCCATTTAAGGCTGGTTTATTTAAATCAATTAGGAAAATTAGATTTAGAAAAGATCATAACCATTTTCAAACTAAATTAAACAAAGACATAAAAGAATTAAAATTTCGAAATATATATGGGTGAGAGCTGATAAATCAAAGAAAATATATAAAATTAACCCTTCTAATTACCATAAAATTCAGAAGAATAAAATTACTGATACTAACAAAATTGACTATAAAGATACTATTTCTCAAATTAACGAAGATTCTCTTAAATTTGCTAATAAATTACATATTGAAGACAGATTTGGGAAATTCAACTTGAAAGATGCTTTTATCCTATTTAAAGATCATAAACCAAATTTTAAGAATAAGTTGCAATCTAGGTTAATTAATCCCTCTAAAACTGAGCTAGTTATAATTTCTAAAAATATTATTGAAAATATTGTTTTTAATATACCAAATACTACTCATAATAATCTTTGGAAGAATTCAACTGATACAATGGAATAGTTAAAAAATATCAAAAATAAAAGTAAGACTACTTTTATTCAATTTGACATAATTGATTTTTATCCCTCTATCTCTATAGAAATTTTAATTGATAATATTTACTATGTGAGAAACTATGTAGAAATAACAGATGAACAATACCAAATAATTTGAACATGTAGAAAAACTGTACTTAAAACCAATGATTCTGCACGGATAATAACTGGCTTAGTGTTGTGGGAACCTTACACATCTTACTATAATAGACCCTTCTCACCGTTATTAGTACGGAGATTTCGCTGCCAGAAGGGCAGATCACTATCGGTGTTATACGAACAGTACGAGACTTCTTACCTTTTCTATGTAACTCTATCTTTCTTGTGTAATATAATCTGTTATCTAATATCCGTGTTTGCGTTTTCATTAGTGACCCTTTCCGGGGCCACAACATATTGGCGACGAGGAACTTGAACGAAAAAAGGGACTCTCCAACAAGCAAAAGGGGTTAATCGCACAACATACTGGCGAAGATACATCGCAACAACAAAGAGATACCCATCTACAAGTTGTTGAAGAATCTATAACAAAGTTCCAACTTACAACGAACCGAACAAGATTTTTGTTAAAACGACTACAAGGTATCAAATCGTACAAACGACGGAGTGTGTCGGATAGCGGATATTTTTTAAGTAAGATTGTCTCGTAATCAAAAAGTGATTTTCATATTTTTCTTTCTTCCACCCACCTCAGAGAGAAAAATTTAATTCGGCGCTTACAGTTTTGTGTTGTACAAAAAACACACACACAAACAGTAATTATTCTTGATTCCTAGAGATATTTACTGCAAACAAAACAAAAAAAAAAATTCCCCCCTCCAGAGAAAAAAAATGAAAGACCTTAAAAAATGTTTGAACAAATGATGAAGTTCCAAATGGAGTCTCAACAAAAAAAAAAAAAAAAAAAAAAAAGAAGAAAGAATCTTAAAAAAAACGAGGAAAAACAACAACAGTTCTTCCTTGAATTACACAAACGACAAGAAGCACTTTTTAAATGTCTAAGTAACAACTAGCCCAAAGATAGTACAACTATTTTCACTCAAAATGCAGTGTGGAACGAACTCGAAACATTTTCCTACGCACTAGATGAAGATAAGACCTTTGAGGCATATTACAGAAGATATGAAGATATCAATATTACCGACTGTGCCGACTGGACTGATGCAAAAAAAGTCCGTCTACTTCTACGAAAGCTAGGCACCGTGGAACACAACAAGTTCGTAGATTATATTTTACCAAAAAAAAAAAACACCCAGAACTTGCTACCGCTGTGGAAAATTACATTGGGCCAAGTACTGTCCCTATTGTACAAAAAAATGTCAAAACTGCAATGAATTTGGACATAAGGGCTCACAGTGTAGAAACAGAAAAATAATTAAAAACAGAGTCAGACATACAAAAAGTGAGAACAAGTCAGACAAAGTCGTTCGTAAATACATAACAGTCAAAGTACTAAATAAGTTGGTAAGATTTCAGTTAGACTCTGGCTCTGATTTATCAATAATAAACTTACAAACTTGGAGAAAATTGAATAGGCCAACAATAAAGATGACAAGCAGGACGTCGCGAACGGTAACAGGAGACAAAATAAAATTTGAAGGCGAAATAATTATCCCAGTATCACTAAATGGTATAACCAAAAAATTAAAAGTCTTCGTACTGAAGAACACAGAAAATTTGTTTGGGTCGAACTGGTTTCAGAAATTTAATCTCTCGGATCAACCAATTAATACCTTTTGGCAAAAAGTAGAATGCATTACGGCTGAAGCTAAAAAATTAAGATGAAACTAAAAGGTAATTTCCCCGAAGTATTTTCAGCTGGTCTTGGCAAATGTACTAAAATAAGGCAAAATTTGAACTAAAGGAAAATACACGCCCCATTTTTCGAAAGAAGTGAAACGTACCATTCGCCGCGACCGAAGAGCTAGACCGATTAGTGTATATGGGCATATTTTCGAAAGTAGAATTCAGCGAATGAGCTGCTCCAAGGGTATATATAAGAAAAATATCTAAGGAAATCCGGGTATGCGCAAATTTTTCTACAGGATTGAACGATGAACTCAAGGATTAGCACTATCCCCTCCCCAGCCCAAAAGAGGTTTTTAATAAATTAACTGGAGGAAAAGTCTTTTCAAAAATTGATTTAAACGAGGCCTACCTCCAGATTCCAGTAGAAGAAAATAGCTCTGAACTACTCTGTATTAACACACACAGAGGGCTGTACAAATTTGACAGACTAGTTTTTGGAATAAAAGTCGCACCGGCTATCTTCCAACGGGTGATGGACACCATGCCGGGCGGCTTTGACTTCACTTTCGCTTATCTTGATGATATTGTAATTAGGAGAAAAACGAAGGAGCTACACAGAGAACATCTTAACAAGGTTTATCGCACAAATACGGGAATTTGAGTTCAAGGTAAAGGAAGCAAAATGCGATTTCTGTGTGAACAAAATCAAATATCTGGGACATATCATTGACAAAGACGGGAGACGTCCCAACCCCGAAAGGGCTACAGCTATCAAGAATATGCCCGCCCCTGATAATGTTGCGACATTACAGAGCTTCCTTGGACTTGCAAACTACTACCAACGTTTCATAAAAAATTTGCACGATCTCCGCGCCCCGCTAAACAAACTACTAAAAAAAGATCAACAGTGGAGATGGACGCCCGAATGTCAAAAAGCATTTGACCAAATTAAAAAGGCATTAACATCTGATCTTTTTCTCACGCATTATGACCCAAAACTGGAGATTATTGTCGCAAGCGACGCCAGCTCATATGATAAGAGATCTGGCAAGTATGTGCTAGTTTTCAGACGAGAAACCAACGACTTGCCCACCAAGTTGGGACAATAATAAAGAAAGGTTGGTTTTCTGACCTTGAAATACTAGAAATACATCTGAAAACAAATAAACAAGATTATGATGCAGTACCAGACACATCAAGAGTTGTCAAACAAAACTACCTAACAGAAATGAACTGCCAACTTTGGAAAATGAAAACGCCACACAACCAAGCAATGCATAACCAAGCAACCCTAAAGAAACAATATCACAAGAACAAACGGTAAATCTAGAAAATTTAAAGAGAATTATGAACAGTGAAAAGACTACCTTACCATCATTAAGAAACATAGAATGGAGAACAGTTAAGACGGAAAAGAATAAAATAAATCAAGTACTACCTTATATATCAACGAATGATATAACAGAATTAAATGAACTAATCTGTGCAGGGGCGAAATTAGTGGGTGATAAAATTGGGATCCCCTCAAAAAGCACGAAGAATCAAAACCAGGATGGGAAATTCGACTGGAAACGCAAATAAAAAATCTACGAAAACAGGTCAAAATGATAAAACAAAAGAAAAACGCTCGAATATGCTGGAACAAAAAGGAAACGGCAACATGAGAAAAAACAACAATACAACTTGAGGAAATAAACCAGAAAGTATTGGCTAAAGAAGGAAGATTTCAGAGATATCTACTAAGGGTAAAACAATACAGAAAAAACAGGATATTCCAAAATAACGATAGAAAATTCTACCAATAAGTGGGAGGAGATGACGCGAAAACATAGCAACAACCGAATGCAAAAGAAACCGAAAGATTTTGAAAAAAATATGGCAACCAAAAAACATTACAGAAAAGCCGAATGGATAAAGAATATGACAAAAATAAGAAGGGCTCGAAGAAGGCCCGAAAGTGGAAATACACATAGATTTACTCAAAACGACACTGAAAAAATCAAACTGGAAAACGCCGGGCTATGATGGAATACATCGTTTCTGGTTCAAGAAATTCACCTACGTTCACGACAGACTAGCACTAGAAATGAATAGATGCTTACAAGGAGCACAATTACCTGAATGGAATACCAAAGCAACGGAAAGACCACATTCATCCAAAAGGACCCAAGCAAAGGAACCGCTCCAAATAACAATCTACCGATGATGTGGAAAATATTTACAGCACAAATAAAGGAAGAGATTTACTACTCACTAACAAGCCGCAGGTTATTCCCAGAGGAGCAGAAAGGATGTCACAAAGGATCCAGAGGCACAGCAGAGTTACTTTACATTGATCAAAACATCCTAAATAAGAGCACGACCAGACGAAAAAATCTAGCTATGACCTGGATTGACTACAAAAAGGCATATGATATGGTTCCTCAAAGCTGGATAATAAACTGCCTCAAAATGTACAAAATATCACATGAAGTCATAAGCTTTATCGAGAAAACCATGAAAACCTTGAGAGAGGAATTGACAGCAGGAGGAAGAAGCTTAGCTGAAGCAAAGATCCAAAGAAGTATATTTCAAGGAGATGCACTATCACCGTTACTATTCATAATTGCCATGATACCACTTAACCACATACTCAGAAAATGCACAGCCGGATACAAACTTAGTAGATCACAAGAAAAGATCAATCACCTAATGTACATGGATGATATCATACTATTTGCAAAAAAGGAAAAATAACTGGAAACTCTAATACATGCAATTCGATTCGGTATAGAAAAATGTGCAATGCTAGTAATGAAAAGTGGCAAACGACATCTGACTAACGGAATGGAACATTATATCAAGACCAGATTAGAACGCTTGGAGAAAAGGAAACCTAAAATACTTGGGCATCTTGGAGGCTGACACCATCAAATAAGTGGAGATGAAAGAAAAAAATATAAAAGAATATTTTAGAAGAACCAGAAAGTTACTCGAGACAAAACTATCAAGCAAAAACCTTATCAAAGGAATAAATGCCTGGGCTGTATCCCTCGTTAGATATTCGGGACCCTTTCTCAAGTTGACCAGAGAACTTAAGTAAATGGACCAAAGAACAAGGAAACTAATTACCATGCATAAGGCATTACATCCCAGAGATGACGTTAACAGACTATATGTATCAAGAAAGGAGGAGGAAGAGGACTTGCCACCATTGAAAACAGTGTTGATGCATCGATACAATGACTAAAGGACTACATAGAAAATACGAAGGAAGGCTGATTACAGCCATAAAAAACGATACTGACAACGCGGTAACCAACAGAATGACAATAACCAGGAAGAAAAAATGGGTAGAAAAATAACTATGGGCGCTTTAAATGACTAATAAACATCTCGCACGTAAAAACCTGGGCGTGGCTAAGAAAAAGAAAATTTTAAAGAGAAATAGAATCTCTCCTAATAGCGGCACAAAACAACGATATAAGAACCAATCAAATCAAAGCGAGAATAGATAAGATCCAACAAAATAGCAAATGTAGGTTATGTGGTGATATAGATGAAACGATCAATCACATAATAAGCGAATGCAGCAAATTAGCATAGAAGGAGTATAAAACTAGATACGACTGGGTGGGCAAGGTGATTCACTGGGAAATGTGCAAGAAATTGAAATTTGACCATAGGAACAAATGGTATATGCACAACCCAGCACCTGTCCTGGAGAATGACACACACAAACTCCTATGGGATTTTGACATACACACGGATCACCTAATCTCGGCCAGAAGACCAGACCTTATAGTAATCAACAACAACAAAAAAAAAAAGAACTTGCAGAATAGTAGACTTTGCTGTCCCGGCTGACCACAGAATAAAACTGAAAGAAAGTGAAAAGAAGGGTAAGTACCTCGAACTTGCTTGGGAATTTAAAAAAAAACTATGCAACATGACGGTAACGATTATACCAATCGTGATTGGTGCATTCAGTACAGTAACTAAAGGACTATTAAAGAGATTGGAGGACTTGAAAGTTGGAGGACGAGTTGAGACCATCCAAACTACAGCATTATTGAAGACAGACCGAATACTGAGAAGGGTCCTGGAGACTTGCTGTCACTCAAACTCCAGTGAAAGGCTATCAGCAAACGCTGATGTGAAAAATTCTAAAGGAGTAAATAATAATAAGTATAAAAAATAAAGGAACTAGTGATAATTGTAATAATAAAGATAAATGTCAGGAAAATAGAAAAAAGAAAATAATATGTTTCAACCCCACTTTTTACAAACTTGCTAATATAAACATAGGAAAATCAATTTTTAATTAATAGACAATCACTTTAATCAGTATAATATATTACTTAAGATATTTAATAGGAAAACTAAAAATAAGTTATTCCTGCACGAATAATTTAAAAAAAAATAATATGGAATTCCTTAAAGAATGTTATAACCAACTTGAAAGTAATAATAATTATAATAATCATAATGATTGTAATTGTAAATCTAAAGGAGATTGTCCAATGGGAGGAAAATGTGATTTGAAGAATGCAATATACCAAGCAACTATTTTCCCAAAGGAAAATGGCAAAGAAAAAAGTTTATATTGGAATTTCGTCGGTCAGATAGAAGGTTCCTTATAATAACCATATCCATTCTTTCTCTCTCGAACAGTTAACAAATCAAACTGCTTTATCCAAACATTTTTGGAAGTTGAAAAACAGAGGCTTAACTCCAAATATATAATGGAAATTTTTGAAAAGATCAACAACTCCTTGTTGCTTTAATGGAGGAAAAGATACAGATTATTATGTACAGTGATCCTTTTAACCCTATTGAATCAGAGATATGATTTTATTGCGAGATCTTGGCATAGAAATAAATTTAGCCTGGTTTAGAAAAATAATGGAATAAATAATAAAATTTGAATTAATATTTGGAAATTTTACCTCTGATATTGTAATATAAATTACACATATAATTTTTGTAAATTACTTATATATATATATATATATATATAAGTAATTACTTATATATATATATATATATATATATATATATATATATATATATATATTATATATATTATATATATAAGCAGCAAAAGCTGCTCGGTAGCGCCAGGAGTGGCAGTCCCGCCTTGAGCTACCGAAACTGTGTTATCACCCTGGTTGGCGGCTGATGAGGCTAGGGTATCGCACGTGCTTCCACACGTTGTATGATGAAAAAAAATATGAATGAAAATAAGAAACAGAAGGACGATGTTGGTAAATTTGGATGATTTGTTTATGTTTTATTGATTATGATTAATCCTTTATATATGAGTTTACGCGTTTCGATTTCGTATTTTTGAGAGCACAAATTTTGTTAAGAAATCCTCATCAGAGCTTGTTTATATGGTTTAAATGTGAAACGGAAAATACAGCGTGATGTTTTTGGAACTGTTACGTCATATGACAGAATATTCTAAAATTAAGTAACGTATTTTGATAGTTTAAATGTTTAGAGGAAAAAAGATGTCACGTAAAGGAAATGATGAAATAATCTTTTTTAGCATCAAGCAACGCATCTCCTGGTGCAGAGAACAGATTGATGGAAGACTTCATGTAATGGATTTTTTTCTTTTTCTTTTTTTTTTTTTTATTATATATTGATTTTAAAATCTTTCAAAAATTTTTTCCCAGAGATGGTGATATTTTATAAAAACCTTATCTTTGTGGTATTGAGTCAAAAATATTCCTGCATTTGTCTCTCTCATGGACGAATGGACGAGTTTTTAAAATCGAAAGTGTGGTTCGTTAAAATAATATGGGAGACGAAGTAGTTTGTTGTATTGCCATTTTTAAATATGATTCTTATGTTCCGTTGTCATGATTGTAAAAAAATTTATATCGGAGAAACAAGTAGAAATCTAAACGTAAGAACTTATGAACATAAGAAAGATTCCTTTATATGACGCCAAAATAATTTAATACATAAGGTTACTATGTTTGTATTGAGTTATATTAATGTAGGAGAAATAAAGATCTTTTTTTTTTTTGTGTCTCGTTTGGTTGTTAATTAGAGAACGTTTGTTTGTTAATTAGAGAACGTTTCATCCATTTTGTTTGTTGATCTGAAGAAGTCTTGTTAATGTTTAAAGCTTCGACTAATATCAATGATTTTTGATAGGATGGAAATAAATTTATTTTCTTAATGTGATCAATTGTTGGTTTTCTATTTTGAAAAAAAATTTGCTCTGTAGATTTTATTTGCATTGAGCTCATCCCAGGGAAGATTTAATTTTAATGTTCTATATTGAAATATTTAAACTGTCCTGCATGGAATTGTTCCCACCTCCTGATCAACTGGATTGATTACTGAATTTTATATATATATATATATATATATATATATATATATATATATATATATATATATTCTGAGTGAAAGAAACAAAGTTTGGTCGTTAACTTCAAGATACACTACATGGAAACTAAATTCATGCGTTCTAAAGATGTACCATAGGGTCATATGATGGTGGGAAACGATGAAATCGATAAGGAGAAAGAATACGCTTGATTAGGACTGATGGTTAATATGTGCTGACACATGAGGAAGTCTTGCTGAAAATAAGATCAAGGTGGAAAGCATTTATCACCAAAAAAGATGGCTTCAAGGCAAGGATAATGTAATGTAGTGGAGGCCAGAGACCGTTCAGAAGGGGCTTATTACCGAGAGGGGAAAGAAATTGATGTGGATTTTATAAGACTAAAGAAAGACATCATGAATGTGTAATAGTGCATTGGATTTTCTAAGGGTAATACTAAAAAGAGTTGTGTTTTGTTTATCTTATCGCAGAAATTTTGTTATGAAAAAGAATTTGATTTGTTTGATGTCTTAATGGCCGAAATATTTCGGTGACGAAAAAGAATTATGAAAACAAAGTTTTGACACCTCAAGGTCATTGTTATGAAAAAGAATTTACGACTCGTTTGATGAAAAGGCAAATTACTATAATGACCGAATTATTTCAATGACAAAAAGAATTATGAAAACAAAGGTTACTGATATAAGTTCAAAGCGATTTTGTTACCTAAATTAAGCAGTACAATTCGGTGTAGAATATATTTGAAGGCTGATAGTCCTTTGAAATCACCCACACACCGGCCCTAACCAGGTTACGAATATGCATTAATTAAACAGAAAGAGAAAGCAGTCAGATCGAGGTCAGATCAAGGTCACACGAGACCAGACGAGATCAGAAGCAGGAAAGGAAGGCGGAAACTGCTCCCTATCATTTCCTGCTTCTGTTCTCGTCTGGTCTCGTGTGACCTTGATCTGACTGCATATTGAATATTGACTTTGTACCAAACTACCTGAGTAGAGAAAGTAAGAAAGCCGTTCAAATACGTCATCGTGAAGAAAAGCAAACGTAACAGCCGTAAAGATTGCCTGTACCAATCTGCCTGAGTAGGGAAGATATATGATAAAAAGCTTTAGACGAATAACTGACGCTCTCTGATAGAATTTGTTATTATTATTTACTTTGAATGTAAAAACTTTGAATAAGATTTCTTCTTTATATATACAAAATATTATTATTGTTGGAAATCTGTGTTTGTTCTCTGTTCTGGGCGCAGATTTTTTTTTCTTTAGTTAATTGTGCAGTAGCATTTGTCAGTTTACTAACTGACGACTCCGATTAGCATTTGATTCGTTGTATGCATCTTAAAAACAACGTGAGCGAATTGCAGATCATTACGTGTTATTTCAGGATATTTCCGACAAGCTGAACATTCAGCAGATTGAAAGCGGAGTCTCGCTGGTGTTTGGAGAGGGCAACCGCCACGTCACAATCTGATAAAACCCGACGTACCATTCTCTTCAAAAGGACCTTTCATACTGCGATTAGCCAGAGATTTGGAAATGTTCGTTGACAATAGATGAACCCATACAGTCGTTGAATGGTATCTAAGTGACCAAAAAAGACCACCTGGAAGGCCTTTATAACTATAGGAAGGTAAAAGTATTCGGTGATTCGGGCCAATATGGAGAAAAAGGGTGAGTTCAAAGACGAAATGGAAGCACATAGTGGCCAGCGATAAGAAAAATAACAACCTGCCCAATAGAGTAGTATATATATATATATATATATATATATTTCAGGGGCGAGGGGTCCATGTATGCAATGTATTCACTGTATGCCTTATATTTTTCTCAGATAGATAAGCGTGTGTAATATAAAATTAATCATTGATTATTTTTCCCTATCCTCTTCGTACTTTTATTTCTTTCTTACAATAGTTGTTAAAAGCGGTATCATTTAAGGGGTGAAAGTTGAGAAAACGCCAGTTAGTTTAGAAGAAAAGACTTAAGTAAAAGCAATAAATTTAGTAGCTTGCCTGTTACCTTTAAGTTGGAAGAATGAAATACAGATCATATAGACCATGGATGAAAGAGAGATAGAAAAGCAAAATATTTTTGCTTGCATTTTAGCAACTGATAAAAAAGGCTGTGGTTTTCATTTTCCCTATCTTATTATTCCCTTCAATCTGGGTGCACGAAAAAGATAGAATAATTAAGTGACGATTCACAAAGAAAAAATAAAAATATTTCTGATTGCTTTCCAGCAGACACTCTCCTGAAGTTATCACGTTTCTCTTACTTCGTGCAGCTGAAATCAAAGACTTGCCTTTGCAAAGGACTTATAGTGGCACAAATTTAGAGGAAATATTTGTATCATTGGCTTCTGATCAAAATTTTAGATGAAGTTATTGTTCACATTGAGTAAAGTTTTAAAACAATGGGAGAATTCAGATTTGTTGAATTTTTAAATCGGAATCTTCTTTCCGATGATAGCATTTTCAACTTTGCATGAATATAAAAACATTGGATTTGGATTGATTAAAATGCAAGCTGAAATCAGTTCATGTTGCAGATTTTGAAAAGCAAGCTTCAAGTATCAAAGAACTTGAACTAAACGAAGCTCTGGCAGAAGTGACCAAATTACTGTCTGATTCTGTCCATACTTGCCACATCTGCTACCTGTTAGCGACCGTTTTCCTCGCTAAAGTGTGTAAATAATTAAATGCGGCGTTCCCAAAGTAAAGAATGATTAAGTCATTCAGTTTTAATGTATAAAGAAGATGAAAGTAGAATACTTTTTACTAGAAAGTTATCGATGAATTTACCAATAAGAACAATAATCATTTGCTTGCAAACAGTTATTGGGTTTCAAGTAGTCCTATCTAATACTAATAATTTTAACTGAATTGTATGTTTTCAAGTAACTATTTATGATTAAAAAACAGTCATTTATTCGGATACAATATGGATTCCGGAGAAATAGATCTACGACCTCACAAATATTTACTATCCGTAGAATTCTAGAAGGCGTACAGGCAAAAAACCTACAGGCAACAATATTATCTGTCGACTTTACAAAGGCCTTTGATTCCATACATAGAGGGAAGATGTCGCAAATTCTACTTGTAACCAAAGGAAATCATCGCAGCCATAATTATTTTCTACAGAAACACCAAAGTGAAAGTGCATCCCCCGGATTGAGACACAGACTACTTCGACATTGTAGCTGGGGTAGTGCAAGGAGACACACTTGCCCCATACCTCTGTATCATCTGTCTAGACTACGCGCTTAGAACATCGATCGATAAAATCAAAGAAAACGGTTTCTAGCTGACAAAGAAAAGAAGCTGAAGGTACCCCGCAAAAACAATTACCGACGCCGTCTACGCCGATGACATTGCGATTCTGGCAAATGCACCCGCCCAAGCCGAAACCCTACTGCATAGTTTGGAACGAGCTTCCGCAGGCATTGGCCTCTATATGGATGCACTACATGGACGTTAACTAAACGGCTGGAAAAAATCTTGACGGCAACTACACAAGAATGCTACGAGCAATATTGAACAAGTCCTGGAGGCAACACCCCACAAAGAAGCAGCTATACGGCCATCTACCACTCATCACGAAAACTATTAGACGAACCAGACATGCAGGCCACTTCTGGAGAAGTAGGGACGAGGTCATTAGTGATGTACTCCAATGGACCCCTTCACATGGCCGAGCAAAAGCAGGGCGACCAGCTCGAACCTACATACTGCAGTTCTGTGAGGATACGAGATGTTGCCCTGAGGACCTGCCGGAAGCGATGAACGATAGGGAGAGGTGGCAAGAAAAGGTCAGGGATAATCGTGCCGATGGTATGGCAAGATGATGATGGTGATGTGTTTTCAAGTAACTGATAATATATATCATTAAAAAATAAAGCTTCAAGTTGCTTCTCTTAGAACTAGTTGTATTTCCCATGATTTTCAAACAGGTCATTAGATATAGTTTAGTGCCATATCAGGACACTCTTTCTGGTGGGAGGGGATCTTACATTACTGAAGGGGATTTAGTCAGTGTATTCTAAGCTCAACCGGAGCTCGATATGAGAAAAAGGATGAGATTAGAACAAAAGTTAGAAGAAAACGACGTAAAAATAAGGAAATTCTTGAAAGGGGGAAATGTGAAAATAAAGAAAGAAATGCTTTAACAAAAAAAAAAAAAACGAAAGAAATGTTTCTTAAATAGAAAACTATTCCAGAGAATAAAGGTTTGAAAGAAAGAGTAATGTGAAAAAGAAAAAGAATGAAAAGATACAATACGAAAAACAAGAAGATATATGATAAAGAATAAATTCATCAAATTCGACCACATTTATTTCTCACCGAAAAAAAGTTTAGGAAAACACAGGAAATTAAGTGAAAAAATAGCCGGTCATTTTTTTTTTTAAAGCACCGACTGACCCATAAAAATAAAACAAAAATATAAAGGAAGAGATAAACAAAAAGGAAATTACGTCCGAAAAGTCGAGATCTTAAAAGGAGATATTGAACAAAAACAAGTTATTTTTACATAACTAAATATCATATGAATGGGGTATTTTTCTCTGAGTAACAAATCTATCGACACCTTTCATTGTTATAAAGTCCTCTGACACAGAAGAAAAAATGCAGCATCCTACGCTTCCTTGTAAAAAAAAAGTATAAATATTAAATTTCATTTTAGTTTATTTATCATTTTTTAATTTTCTTGTCACGTAAGGTTTATACATTTCTTCTTACGACCTGCCTGGCTGATTATAATCCCTGCAGACGATTAAAGACCTCTATCCTCCCCCAAAAAGGTGTCCTGGATATGACACTTAATCTTATGGTGAGGCTCCAGTCTGGAGATCTAGGGAGTATGGGAACCCTTTCATTGCCATTACTCACAGGTCGACCCTTTAATCATGTTAGTGCTTGTTGTTCAAATAACTCTGTTTGTTCGTATTAGATGTGAATATTTGGTTCCATATAACTGCGTTAATTATTTGCATTAAAAATAGTTGCGTGTCGACATAATTGTTTATTCAGGATTATTATTAGTTGCTTGAAACTATGTAAATGTGTGCTAATAAATGACAATCATTTCATACTTTAAAATATATGATTGAGTATAAATCAGAATAAGGAATACTCTATATCATATAACTATGCAAACAAATGACTATAGACAAATAAAATGGTGCAATTTAAAAGGGAAATGCAAAAACATAATTATTACTATGAGATAGGAATACTTGAAACCATAAAACCGTGTGCAAATTATTTGCATTTAATAGGAATAATTGATATCATATAACTGTTTATTATTTGTATCAGGAAGAGTTACCTGAAGCTATAATTGCTTACAAAGTCTTATTATTAGTTACTTGAAACCAATGACAATTATTTAGTAGACATAATTACTTCAGACTATATCATTATTAATATTAGATGGGAATACTTGAAACTTTGTAACTGTATGCAAATCATTTGTGTTAGATAACAATACTTGATATCATATAACTGTGTAAAAAAACTCTTAAAGACTTTCTCAAAAAAGGTAAATATAAATGTACATTGAACGCAATTCCCAAACGTCTAGGCATAAAATAACCCTTACGTATATTTTTATACGGCCTTTTAATAGTTATTTTAGCTTTGGAAAAAAACAAAAGTGAAGATGACTAACTCGGGCGATGCTTTTTATTTTTTTCAAATACATTGTTCAAGATATGAAGTATCTCACAGATCTCGTAAAGGTTTTAATACGTTTTTTTATCATTTGACAACAGTATTATTAATGTAACTACGTAAAATCTGCAAATAAAATCTATAATTTGGCATATAAATTGCTTACAAATTTTATTAATATAGGAAGATGAAAACCTTATCGTTCGTCTCTCTCTTTCTCTCCCTCTCTCTCTCTCTCTCTCAATATTATTTAAGTTAAAATTTCCACAAATACGCTTATCGCAAGCACAAGACGGTTCATCTTGTTATTTAAAGTGAAATGGTTGGAGAGGTCAGGTTAATGTGTTGTTTCAGTAGAGAATAGTAGGATCATGAAAAATCGATGTGTGCGTGTGTGTGTGTGTTTGCATAATGTTTCAATCTTTTGCGTATGAAAAAAGGTTTAAAACAGGATACAACTCAGGAATTTCACGCTCGCGATTCTCAGAAGTGCTAATATTCAACATGTCAGTGTTGTTAGTTTTTATCCTTCTTTATGTACTATTTCATACTTCAAAAATATTGTATTGCCTTGTATTTTCGTGCACTGAGCTCTGTACAGATTTTAAAGATTAAAAAGGCTTTTAGTGTTTAGTAATATTGTACCAAAGTAGAAGAAAATTTCACAAAACCAAGCTAAGCAGTAGAACCCCTTGTAAGATATTCGGGATCATTCTTAATATATATAAGGAAGGAACTTAGACAAATGGATCAAAGGAAAAAGAAACTGAGGACTAGGCTTCACTTCCGTGATATAACGTAGACAGACTATATCTGTCAAAAAAAGTAGACTCGCCCTAATTGAGTTTTGCGTAGATGCATCAATGCAAAGACTCGAGGAATCCATAAAAAAGAGCAAAGAAAGACTAATTACTGTAGCCAGTAACACCAATGGCAACATAACTAGAAAACCAAAATGGAAAGAAAATCAACTGTATGAATATTCTTAGCGACAAACTGGCAAGATTTCAAAGAAAAGACCAGGATATGGCTAAGAAACAAAAACATCAAATTGCAGCTTCAAATAATGTCCTAAACACCAATTATGTAAAAGCAAAAACTGGATATCGAACAGAATAGCAAGGTAAATGGAGACGGAGAAAAAAGTCTAAATACATAAATGAATGCAGCAAACTACCATAAACGGAGTACAAGACTTGGTGGAAAAGGTGATCGCCGGAAATTTTTGAAGTGATCTTACTCAACAATAGTATATGCACCAACCATAATTCATCAATGAGAATGAGACGCATTAAGTTCTCTGGGGTTTTGAGATACAAACGGATCCCCTAATCTCAGCCGAAAGACCAAACCGAGTGTTAACAAAACAAAAAAAAAAGAACTTGCCATCAGGGGGATTTTGTCATCCCGGCAGAATACAGAGTGAAAGTAAAAGAAAGCGAAAATATTGACAAATACTTGGATCTTGAGAGAGAGCTAAAAAAGCTGTGGAACATGAAGGTGACAGTGATACGCAGTGTAATTGGTGTGTTTGGAACTATCTCTAAAAGTTTGGAAAGTGAACTGGAAGAAATGGAAATCAGATAAAAATCGAGGCTATCTAGATCAGTGCATTGTTAAGACTGGCGAGAATACTCAGAAGAGTCCTGGAGATATGGGGAGAGTTGTTGCCCCTCACAATCCTGTGAAAGACTACCAGCGTTACATGAAGTGAAAAGCTCGCATGAAGTGAAATAATATATATATGATCATCATCCTGTTACGCTTCTAGCAAGGATTTCCCTGGTCCTCTCTTGCCACTCGTCTCCATCATTCATCGATCTTGGCACGTCCTCCAGGCTACATCCTGAATAGGCATAGAGCAATTGTCGTCCAACTTTACTTGTCCATGAGAAGGGGTTCACAGGAGTAAATCGCTTATGAGTTCGTACTTACTTCTCCAGCAGTGTCCGGTTCGTCTAACTCGGATGGTTTTCGTGATGGATGGTATATGGCCATAAAGCTGCTGTTTTGTGGGGAGTTGCCTCCAGGACTTGTTCGATACAGCACGCAGCATTCTTGGGTAATTGTCGTCAAGATTTTTCTCCATACGTTTAATTAGCGTCCATGTGATGCATCCGTATAGCAGTATTGAAACGAACCGCTGCTTGGAAAAAACTGCGTTTTAATTTATGGGTCAGGTCTGACTTCCATATGACCGATAGCCTATCGATAATTGTCTATGCATTTGCTAGGTACGTGTTGATGTCATTCTCGGTTGATGAGACGCTGCTTCCGAGGTAGGTGAATTTGTCCACTTGCTTCAGAAGACCACCCTTTAGTGTGAAGATGTCGCCACTTTGATTAAAGTACATGTATTCTGTTTTGTCTGCGTTAACATGGAGGCCTATGCCACCCGCAGTTCGTTCCAGACTATGTAACAGGGTTTTGGTTGAGCGGGTGAATTTGCCTGAAGCGCTATATCATCGGCGTAGTCCGTGTCCGTAAGAGTTTGTGCGGGGTATCTTCTGCTTCTTTCCTTTGCTAGCTTAAAACCTTTTTCTTTCATTAAATCTATAAACGTTATAATCACGTAGTCTAGACAGATAATAAACAGGTATGCAGCTAATGTATCTCCTTGCAGTATACCTGCCACAATGTCAAGTAATATGTACCTTCATCCGGTGAGCGGACTTTCACTTTCGTGTTTTTATATAGCATCATTGTGGCTGCAATGGTTTCTTTAGAGATGTCGGAGGCGAGAAGTTTTTGCTCCATCTTTCCTCTGTGTATGGAGTCAAATGCTTTGGAGAAGTCGATAAATAATACTGTAGCCTCGTGGTTTTTTGCACGAACACCTACTAGAATTCGACTGATAGTCAAAATTTGTGATGTCGTGGATCGATTTCTCCGAAAGCCATTTTGGTTATTCCTAAGTATTTTCTTAATTTTAGGTCCTATGTGGTTGTGTAGCAGAGCATAGTAGATCTTGGTCGCTATGGATGTAAGGGTTATACCTCAGCAGATTTTGGCTGTTCTGAGGTCTCCCTTCTTGGGAAAAGGGTGGATGCAGCCCTTTGTCCATCGGTCTATTGTTCTGGTTATATTCGGCGTTGCAGTATCGGAGCAGAATCTCGTCGAATTCCCTTGTCTTCTATACTTCTGGCGGTATTTATCAAGCCCTGCTGCTTTTCTATTTTTAATTTTTCTTAATAAAAAGTTGAGCTCTTCTTGCCTAAACTGGTCTAGTTTGATATCTAGTTGATTACTAATAATTTTCATGGTTGGTTCATCTGTAACTTTCGAGAGTTTTCCAAGTAAATTATCGAAATGTTGTTTCCACGGATATATTTGTTCTTCTTGGCTGGTAGCTTTCAGTTTAGCTCTCGCAGTACACTTCCTTCTACTCACTTCGTTTACTGCCTGCAATGCTATCCAAAATTGTCTATCTTCAACCGAGTCTCTGATCTTATTGATCTGATTTTGGATGTATTCTGTTTGTTCTTTTAGGTATACGTTAGTTAGTTCATTTTGTGTCTTTTTAAGTTTCTAAGCATTGGTAAGCGGTTTTTACGTCTGCACGTTTTTCTAACCGCTAAAGTCTCCCATGGGACTCTGGGTAGAGCTTTTTGTTTTGTTTGTATGCATCCTGCTACTGCTTCTAAGTGGGCATTGACGAAGTTCCCATATTCGTCATTCGGAGTATGTGTTTCCGATATCTCCTGAAGTGAATCGAATATGTTTCTTTGTGTTAACGTATATTTATCTCTAATATCCCTATTGTTAAGCTAGGATCAGTCGTAGGGTACGGTTGTGGTTGTCCGGGCCGTATTCCTTCGTAGGCTCAGTCGTATCTTTGCTGTGATAATTAGGTGATTGGAGGACACACCCTCGCAATTCAATGCGCAATTATTCTATTTATTATCTATGAGAATGTAGTATATCTTTTCTTTAGCGTTATTTGCGTAGGTGTAAATCCATAGTTTTCCCTTTCTTTTCTGAAATTTAGTATTAAGGCATGTTAATCTATTTTCTAGCGTGAAATCTGTTAGATGTTCCCCATTCCTGTTTGACGATTTGTCTCAGCTGAATTTGTTGTTTACGTTTTTATCTATGTGGCCATTTATGTGTTCACCGATGATGAGAACGTGATGTTTCGGGATGCAACGAACAAGAGAGGATAACTCGTTATAGAAGGTGATGAGGTCCGTTTCATACTAACATTGGTAGGGCTGTAGCAGGAGATGATTGTTGTGCTGTAATTGTCATTAAACGTAGCCACCATCATGCTCGGTTGTATTTTCTCGATGTGGTTTTATTTAGTGATTTTAAGGTCAGTGGACTGATAGGCATACCGATCACAGTGTTGACAAAGTTTTTCTACGCAGATGCCGAGATAAACGTCCATCCATTACCGGTATCGTGGTATTTTATATCTTCGCTATGAAGGTATCTGTATTCTAGTACGCATATAATGTCTATGTTATGATCTATCGCAGAAGCTGTTAGCTCCGGTGGTTGGCCTATTCTATACAAAGTTATAACGTTGAGTGTCGCTATTTGCATGGTGCTTTTACATTTTAGTAATTTTGTTTTAGTTTGAGACCTGCAGTCTCAGTACAACGCGCCCCTTTTTTACCAGCGCGAAGGGCGATGCGGTTTGTACATGTGGTTTGAGTATGAGTCTTAGTAATCTTTCGATGGCTGTGTTTTATTATCATCCATAGAAGCCACTGTAAAAGATGAGCAGCAGTAGTTCACAGGTCGAATTATTTGATCATGGCCGTTGACCTGTGGAATTCGTCCACCCAGTACCTTGTTAGGCATGCCGTTGACCTGTC
>OY757922.1:57359183-57362753 GCA_963585895.1 Sepioteuthis lessoniana
TAGAGATTTAAGTTAATTTGAATAGGACAGAAAAAATGGTGGAATATATATATAGTATTGGACAAAAAACAGCTGACATAAAAAAATAAGTTATGACAATTCCTCTAGTTTATGACACGAAAGAACAATTTATGGCCACTTAATATTTGGTAGGGTTATCATTAGCATCAATTTCGTCATATTCCCAACAAGTGACTGACAAAGATCATGCAATAAGTGTTGGCAACAATTATTCAATATGTTAAATAACTCACTTTCATCAGAATGCTTGTGATTTTTTAAACTTTTCAATATAGAGGATATTGTAGTTTATTTTGTAAACAAACTTTTATGAAATCTGAAGATGACCGGCGAATACAACAGCCAAAATATTGTGTCTCTAATAACAACTAAGTTTAAGACACTAGTCTTACTCTTCCATGATCCTGTAAGCTAGTTTAGTCGCAGAGACCAAACACATGTAGTGTGTAGTGTGTATGAATAACGCAGTTAAGCCTATCCCTCTCCAGGTCTATAACTTGTTTGAATTCAAAATTTTACTTTTCTAGACCGGTTACCATACCAAGGTTAAACAGGTCTATCTGTTCTGCTACTTATCCATTGATAGAGAGTGAATAGTTGGATTAATACCTCTCCTTAGAATATTTGCGCAATGTGATAATGGAAAGAGCATCGGTCAGAATTTGAACTAGGGTAACCGAAGCCACTTCCTTCGATGGTTATCTTATGCTGCGAGTGCCATCGGCAAGTACAACGGTCGAAATGTTGTGACTATGATAACAACAAAGATAAGGACACATCAGTTAATACTAGGGTGAGTCAAAAGTATTGCAATATTTTGGTAACGTGGGGTACAATTTGGTAGCTTCTTTTATTTTCACAGCGGTTGTGAAGGTGAAGAACCATATACGATTATGAGAGGCTAAGCACTTCTGATACTCTCTGAATGCTAATTACCAGACTATGGCGTGGAGCACAGCCTCAGAATCTATGATTTTAGACTTTCTTGATCTTACCTGATCATCGAGGGTCTTGCAACCCCGGCGAAATTTCTTCAATCATCTGGTTACTGTACTAATCAACTGCCCGTTCACCTTTCGTACAAGAAATGTTTTTAATTGCTTCCGTTGTGTTATAGTTCGAACTCGTAAAGCATAAGTTCCCAAATTCGACTACGTCACACATTCATCTCCGCAACTATCAATTCATACACGGATTGAAGCAATGTACAATGTGCCAGCGCATCAACTACACGACACAACCAACTATAGAGGGTACCTTGTACCGTCTAAACTGCTTTCATTACGTTATATACACGCCTCAAACTAACTCCTACCAAAATATTTCAAAACCTTTGAATCAACCAGAGTAATATTATAGCTTACTTAGCATACAAACTTTCATGGATTTAATATTGTTTTTTTTTATATTTTCTTCTTTTCAACCGGCCATTTGTCAAAATAATGATTGACTGGCAAAAAAAAATACGAGAGAATTGATGGAGATTTTCTTTATTTTTCGAATCTTTCTTTACTTTCTAATTTTCTTTTAGCATATTTGCTTCTTAAATTCTTTATTTGTCCAAAAGAAAGTGGAAATTTAAAATACATAAAGACTGTTAACTTGATCGAGTACCTTGTAACCTAAGCCCGAAAATCAATTACTGAATCAATTTAAATGTCCTAAATAAATCACCAGGAAAAAATTCATCCAGAAAAATATCCATTAAGAAAGTCATCTTATTATCTTGCCTGTGTACCGTCAGAGAGTCTATTGATTGAAAGGAAAGATAAGTGCAAACTACAATAGATCGAACATTAATCTTTTAACATATTTCCCACAAGACCCAATTTCACAGTTTACTTATTCTCAGAGTATTTTGTAATTGATATCAATCACCTAAACGATACCTACAATAGCCTTTCAGGTCGATATTTATCCGCTTTTTAATTTTTCAATGTGAATAGATTTTTAAAAAAAATGAATTGTAGTAGCGATGGAAATGTGAGTGACAAAAAAGTTAGTAAAACCGTCATCCAAAGGAATCTGTCTCACTACTATGCAAGCAACCCAATGAATAACGTTTGTTCCAGCTTGTGGGGTAAGATCCAGAAAGGCTGCTCAACTCTCCAGACATTCATAATGGCTGGATATTTATCTATTTCTCTATCAGCACACACGCCTGCTCCCTAAAAGGAATATATATATATATATATATATATATATATATATATATTTATATATATATATATATATATATATATATATATATATATATATAGTTTGTTATATTTATAAATAAAAAGAGCTTAATATTTGTGGTATGATAGAAAAGACATGGAGTCAGTGGTGCTTAGTGACAATCATTTTCATGTCTATGAGATCATCAGACCAATGCTACAGTCTTCTATAATGAATAATACAAAATAATATCTGTTTTTGATCGAACAATTTTCCTTTATATTCCTTATTTACTGAGTAAATAGCGGCAATATTAAAAGGTATGGTGCCGGTAGATCAATGAAGGGTCAATTATAAGACTTCTAGATTGCTAATTACTATCATAGATTAGTTGCTAGAGCATAATTTGGTATGGATAACCATGTTTTTCCGAAGAATAATGGGAAAATGAGTTCGAATCTTATCGAGAGTTCTTTTTTGTGACTATTTCACACACAGTTACTCACTGTCATAGAAAGAATGACCTGAGTGAGATGCAAATAAGATAAAAATATGAAAGTAAATGCTTGTCAAAATTAGAAAAATAATGACGAATGTATCTTAAAACTTTTTCAAAAAATCATTACGGACATCACACATGTAAGCCGGGTATGGCACTTACCTGCATCATGATGAGACTCCAGTTCCAGCAATCTCTGGAGTGTGATGTATCTCTTTATTGTGATTACTCTCAGGCCCATTCTGACTTGGAGTAGTAATACTTGTTTCGGTTTCATAAATAGGTAAAATATAACCGCATACAAATGAATTTCTTAAACAACAATACCAATCTCAATATGAATTCAGTTTTCTAACATCTTGACGTAAAATAATTCCAGACAGGTTGACATGCCGTTAAAACCAATCACTCAATTAATCACACGGAAGACAATGTCTAATTCACAGCATCGAACTGATATGCAAGTTCTAGGGTGATTCATATGTTTTGCAATATTTTAGCAACTTTACAATTCCAGATGTTCTTACTGAAAGTCGAGAAAGTGTCGAATCTCATTGGACTGTGTGATGAGCTTGATACTCACCGAACTCAAATCATCAAATTGGTCTCTACGGTCTCGGAATCTACGGTTTTAGGTCTACCTAACCTTTCCTAATCATAGAGATTCTTGCAAAACAAGAAACATTTCCTCATCTGGTTAATGTACTGCGATCATCTTCGCACTTTTCTTCTGCGGTGTTATTTCTCACTTCGAATCCATAAAACATAAGTCCCTGAATTGGACCACGTTGCACTTTAATCTGTGCAGCTTTTAAATTACACTCGGAGTGAAACAATGTCCAACGTGCAAGTGCACTAACGACTACAATACAACCGATTACAGTGGGAAC
>OY757922.1:57362953-57480453 GCA_963585895.1 Sepioteuthis lessoniana
ACACACACACATATATATATATATATATCAATGGACATCCTTAGAAAAGAAAATCGATAAAATGAGTGATCGCGTGTGTAAAGAAAGAAAGAAATAAACAAACAAACAAACAAACAAGCAAACAAACAAAACCCGTTAAGATTATTCATCTACGTAAATAAGTATTTATACAGGTGAAAAAAGAATTGCATAAATAAAGCATTAAGCTATTTCTTTCGGATGTAAATCGGTCAGTTGAATTGGATAGAAATTGTCTGTAGAATAAACACATTTCTGTATGAGAATAGAAGGAGGAAAAAGAAACAACATAAAAATACGAGTAATAATAATGGTAAAAGTGGTAATGTCAGTATTAAAAATGATAATGATGAATATAGTAATAAAAAGAGTAATAGGGAAAATTCATATTTCAAGATATAAATTTGAAAATGGGGAAATGATGGGTGTAATGGGATCAACTTTTTCACCAACGACCTCAGTTGCCTAATTATCGCGAACATGGCCGACAGTAAGAGGTCAAAAAGTTAATCATGCAAAATTTTAGAGGCAGCCTGGCGAAAGTTGGGAAGATTTGAAAAAGGGTCAGTTGGTGCTGAGAAGATTTAAGACATATGGCGTAGTAAAACCGCCCTTCACTACACAGTGAGATGGGATGTGACAAATTATAAACGAAGAAAGCCTTTTCCTTTGTCGACGACGAAAACAATTCCGCCTGTTTTAATACTCTTCTTAACGGTTTCAAGAACTTTTAATATTTAAAATACACGTTAGTGAATTTGTTTGTTCGTTCGTTCGTTTTTGTTTTTTAAAACCATGTCTTTTCTTTTTCTTTTTATTTTCTTTTTTAAAAATCTTTCCTAATATCGAGAATCTCTGCATTTCTTCCATCATTTGATAAAACAAACTACTGTACTATATAATTCTGTGTCACTGGATCGTGAAGTGAAAAAAACTGAAAACTATTTTTTAAACCTTTTGTTCATTGATTGTTAAATTGTCTTTGATTCGTTTAATTTAGATGTTGACTTACAGCGTATGTCAAATGTATGTATTTACCCAGCCCCTTCGATATGCAGAACCAATTTTTAAATAATGGTTTGAATTCAGTGTTTTCCTTCTCAATGACTGCTTACCTTACCAAGTCTAATAACAGCCTGCACTTCTATTTATCGATAGCTAGAAGGATAATAAATGATTTTGTGTCTTTCTCTTGGGCATTACCATTATGTAAAACTCTAATAGCTACATTCAAATTTGAACCCAGATCGCCAGTATTCCTTTCTTGCGACTATAACTGTTACGCTATGTGTGCATTCTAAAACCAGCGAAAATAAAAATGTATAAATAATATATAAAACTAAGAACATCTATTATATATGTTTATAGATTTTTTTTTAAGTTATAAAACATTTTTTATTGCAAACATACGGAAATTTTACTTTTGGTTATCTCGTTTCATTGTATTAGAGTTTGTTAATAAATAATGTCTAATAATATCCATTTTGAATAACGTTCAACTAAAAATAAAAATAGAAAAAATTACGGTTTAATTTAAATTAAGGATTATGTCGGTGACAACAACGTTTACATCGGTGGAAGCTTTTTGGATGGACAATATCCCATGTTGGCTTCCTCTGATGTAAACTTTGTTGTCACTGACATAATTCTCCGAGGAGAAGTGAATAAAACTAAGTGTTCCCTTTTTTTAGGATTTTAAAATATTTTTTTAATTTCAAAATATTTCTTAGGATTTTAAAATATTCTAATCGTTTTTAAAAACAATACATATATATATATATATATATGTACCTAACCCCTCCGACACGAGCAGATTACAGCTGGTTTGAATTCACAGTTTTCCTTCTCCTAGAAACCAAACCAAACCCAAAGAACCGTGTCTGTTTTACTATTCATCCATGGCTGGGAACAGGACAGATGGCTTCATGATTTTCCCAGGACTTGAAAGGATGTAAAGCGCAAACAATTTGAACTCAAGCCGCCGATATTCATTTCTTACGACGATATCTGTCATGCTAAGAGTAAGTCAAACGTATATATTTAGTGAACAGTAAGAAGTGCATTCCAACCATAAATAGTTCGTGTTATGAAGTGTCTGCCTGCCGACCATCTGTATAACATGACAATGAAAGAACAACTACGATAACTTGCGCGAGAAACAGTTTCACGATAGCAGGAAATTTTTGAAAGGGACTGTGAGTTAGTTGAGAACTGGTAGGGTACAAGTGAGATTAAATTTTAGAGCCAGCGATCTCCCTCATTAGAGGTAAGCTACGATTCATAGGTTTGGTTTGGTTTGGTTTGGTTTCTTTGTTTAATGTTATATCTACCTTTGTAAGTTATTTGATGCCGAAACCATTCTCCTTTAACAGTATTGATACCATTTAACCTATAGCTGGGAGGATAAAGAGGTTCATATTTGTCCGAAATTGAACGTAATAGCTCAACTGGAGTTCGAACTCAGTTACTACGATTCTGCTGTCCATCGCTTTAACCATTACACCACGAGGACATCCTGCAACGATTTATAGATCACTAGGATTTTTCTTTCATCGACTGAAAAAAATAAAACTTTATATCTCCTAAATTAGCGACTGTTCTGGAGAGAGGCCGAAACATATTAATAAAGTGAGTGGTCTTTTTCCTTGGACCACGAGTCTGACTTTTTTCTTTTCTATGAATTTGTTGTTTACTCTTCGTCTCGTCTTTGTCTTCGGCATCTCTCTTCTTCAAAACCCAGCATTATAACACCCGCTATCAACAGCAAATTCCATCCTACGGCATGGTATCCTATCTGCTACTGATAATAAAGTGCCCGATCTATTTGTTTTGCAAAGTACAACTTCCAGGATTAGTTAAAAAAATATCTTATAATAGTTTTATTATTAGTCATTGTTAAACAAACAATTAGATAATTTGCTCCTAAATTGCGTTGTGAATTCACTTTGTGCCAAACGCCAAACGAAACGAAGATCAGTAAAGTAAGTTGTTTATGATGATCGAAGTTATGCGGCAAAGATCATCATTTAAATGGCTGACCATTTCAGAACAGCCGGTCTTATTAAGCTGCAGATATTCCAATTTATTCAAGATTATGCAGGAAAATGCTGGAGAAGTAAGGACGAACTCATAAGCGATATACTCCGGTGGACCCCTTAACATGGACGAGCAAAGGCAGGATGACTAGCTAGAACCGATGCACAACAGCACTGTGCCGATACAGGATATAGCCTGGAAGAACTCCCGGGAACGATGGACGATAGAGAAGTGTGGAGAAAGAGGGCCAGGGAAATCCATGCTGGAAGTGCAACATGATGATGATGAAACACAAATAATATCATAATGACGTGCCGACAGCACGACCCCCTCTCTCTCTCTCTCTCTCTCTCTCTCTCTCTCCATTCGTCCCAATAGGCTGTTGCTAGTGGTAAGTTCTCTAGACAGCATACAGTATCCACACAGAGCTTATAATTGTAAATTTTTGCTGGTTGGTCAACATAGAGCATCACTAATGTGTTTGTACTTATTTCTCCAGCAGAGCATGTTTTACTTGGACGGTTTGGGAGATGAGAGGTAAGTGGCCGTACAGCTGCTATTTTGTAGGGTGCTACTTCTAGGATTTGTTCAAAACTGCACGTAGAATCCTTGTGTAGTGTCTATCTAGTTTTTTTCCCAACATTTTGTTAGAGTCTAGTACTGATACGATTACAGTTTGAAAAACTGCCACGGTGAAAGAGAATGAAAGGAATCAGTGGTGTCTGCACGTTTTCGTCATCATGATGATGATTGTATTTGGGAAATGTGCAATACATTTGTATGTGGATCCATTTAAAAGTATTATTTAAAGAAAGTCACACATTGTGGCAGTTGTTTGATAATTGTACTATTTTATTTTGGTTTTTTGTTTCGTTTTGTTTATGGGGATTTATTGCTAGTTTGTTTGTTTGTTTGTTTGTTTCGTTCGGTTTCTTTCTTTTTTTTTTCGGAGGGAAGGAGGTTTCGAGAGTTTATGAAATAAAGTAAACATAATAGAAGAAACATTTTCAAAATTGACATTTCTCGATCGATCGAGCTCGGTGGTGGTCCACGAACTAATTGCCTACTACAACATGAAGTCTATAGATGCACTGATGTAAATTATTTACCGCTAATTTGAACACCGTTAAATTGGCGATTTTAAAAAGTCCCTAATTTAGTAATAGAATTGAAAAAAAAAACGCTAATCATTTGTCATTATGGTAGGTACTTTAATCAGAAATGATTGTTTCATAGCCAGACTGGAAAGTGGAAAATCAGTCACGAAGTGCGTACGGAACTACAATCAAACAAATCGATCGTACAAGTACTGAAACTAATTATTTTTAGATGATATCATTTCAACTGAGTATGATGATATTGTTATTGTAAATGGATACGAATAGCCTTCCATACTCAAATTAGCGATCACTTTGGAAAATAAGCTTAAAAGGAAGAGTATTTACTGTTAAAACTTTACACAGTAGTTCCCACATCCACGACTTTTCCACGGAGAATATGTTCTTAGTCCCTAACATGTATAACCATTCTTAGTCTGAGTAGACCTGAGAGTAATGGCAATGAAGGGGTACTTCACACTTACCAGATCTCCAGATCTGGAGCCTCACCATCAAATGCAGTTCAGTGTTATATTCCTGATACCCCTTTTTAGAGGGGTGGGTCTTACTCCTCTGCAGAGGATACTATCAGCATATTTTAAGAACCGGCCACAAGCTGAGAACCATTGTCCGTGGAAATGACTTACTAACCAATTTACGATGGTGGTGCAGTCATTATCCGGTGACCAATAATTCGTAAAAACTTTTTTTATATGTAACATTCTTGAATTAACTTAAATTCAAGAATTTTCCATATAAAAAAGTTTTTACGAATTATTGGTCACCGGATAAAGACTAGATATTTTAGATATTTTCCCATTTTAACATTTTTCACAAAAAGTTTAAAATTCTTTACAAAAAAAAAAAGAAAAAATAGAAAGAAATACGCTTCGCTTTTTCCAAGAAGTTTAGATTTTACGAAGACTTTATTTTTACACACTTCTGTTTTTCTACGAAATTTATTCATGTAAAATTAAAATAAAATAAAATGCCATTACTTGTCAATGGTTACAACGTTATTTCAATATTTCTTATTGTTATTCATAAGAATTATTTATTGATAAATTCTTTTATGACTAATTCGTTTTTATTTTAGATTTAAACTATTTTAGGTTAGTCTAAATCTACCAATAAAAGTAAAGTAGAAGCAAATGTAATATTTTTGTATAACAAAAAGAATGAAAAAACATTAAAGAATCATTTTACATAAGTTTAATGATATATGATTATCATTATATTCTATATATTTAATTCAATATTTATTTTTTATATAAAAAAAGCTATGAGTGGGAACGAAATTATTCAGTCATTTCTTCAGTGTCTTCAAACGTTTTAAAAAATATGGTAAAAATAAGTTTGCTTTATAGTTACTGACTCAACTTTTTTCCGTTGAAATTTTATCAAATGTTGTTGAAAAGAAAAAAAAAAGAAAACAAAAATCAAACAGTTTTCCTTCAAAAGCAAATTCTCTTTTTTCCGCTCAGTATATTCATTTCGAAAAGTTAAAACTACGATTCTTTTTTTTTTTTTTTTTTTCACATTTTCTTTTTTTTATTAATTGAACGGTAATGATTTACTAATTAGAATTAAAGGAAAAAATTACATTGACAAATAGGATTGCATAAAATAATGTCAACTTTTAACAGACGTATATCTTTTCCAAGATGTTTTTCTTTGCTTGTTTTTAAACTTTAGATACACATATATTAATGTTTAGTTTAATTTTTTTTAATTTTTCATTAAAATGTAAAATAGACCCAAATGCGGAAGGTTCAGAAATATTTGACAATCTGGAAAATTTAGAACCATCTCTTTCTGTTGAAATAAAAATGGCTCTAGTATATATAGCTGGATATATTGCAAAAATGATAATCAGCTCTGTAAATATGAAACCCATTTTTATTATGAAAAGTATGGAAAATATACCGATTCAATTAACCGTGGAAAACTATTGGTTCCTTTTGACCACACTTGCTTATGGTAAATTTTTTGTTTCATCTTTTTCCATACAATAAACGGAAAGTTATGTTATAAATCATTAAGTAATATTTTAATGTTTATTTCCGATTCTCATTTTTTCACTATAGACAGAAAGCATACACACATTTCTACAAATATAATTTTGAAAAACTTTTTTGCAAGCATAACACACCCGGATCATACAAAGAACCAGATTTAAAGGTTTTGAAACTTTTCTAAAATGATTGTTTTATCTTTTTATGTTTCTGATATTGTTGTCAAATAAACATTTCAACTGATGCCCTCCAACCTTCTTCAGGTACTGCTTCTTGAACCCAGTAACTTTAATGAAAAGTTGAACCGCATTCTTTATTCAATCCCTGGAGTAGATTGAAAAAAGGGTTCGCCGAGACCGATAAACAATGTGAATGTTTCTGTTTCAATATATGGATCATATTTTTAATAAAAATCTTAACTATCTCATTGTTTTTATTAATACTTATCTGAGTTCACAACAAAAATTATTCATTTAACTTTCAGCATATTCTATTTTCTTCAGATATGGGCTAAAGTGTTATTCTAAGTATTTTCTAAAATAGTCAACTCAATTTCCATTCAAAATCAAACATTTTTCAGTTGGCCTCCAGTTCTGGCTCTCAGTTGTCCCATTAGCAGGCCTGGAGTATAGTACACCATCACTTCTTCATAAAAAAAGTTTTGATACATTTAAAAAGTAATTACCGACCAGTTTCTCGAAAATTCTATATGAGAAAATATAAATTTTCATCAACATGGTTTTGTTAGAAGTAAATCAGCATTAACTAATGTTTTGAAAACTTGATATAATAAATGGAAGGAGATAATGCTATATTAATAAGTTTGGATTCTAGCAATACACTTGATACATTATCTAATTATCATTTACCAGTGAAAATGAAAAACGTAGGTATTTCTAAAAAAATTGTAAATATTGTTAGAGATTTTTGACGGATAGAACTATGAAAGTAAAAATTGGTACCAATTATTCTTAATATTGCTCGTCGATGTTGCTCGGGGATCAGTACTAGAAACTTTGTTGTTTTTAATATTCCTAAATGATTTTCCTAATGATATAAAAGCAGAAACTATTTGCTGTACCATTTGTTAGACCGTTATTAAAAAAACCCAACACGGATGGATCTAAATAAACTGTCATATGGCGAAGATATTTTCAAATTAACTAAATATAGAAAAAATAGAAAGTGCTACATATTGGATCTAAAAACATAAAAGTTGAATATAAATTCAGCCACAGGGAAATCAAAAAAGTAAATTAGGAATGTGATATTGTGGTCGGCTTTGAATATATATTTAAAGCTAAAAATCATACTTTCTCAGTTGTATCGAAAGTAAATTAAATGATTGTATGTATGGTTAGAAATTTTATTTTAATGAGCAAATGTTGTTTTGAAAGATAAATGAAATCCTAATAAGACCTCAAATAGAATATTGTACTCAGGCCTGGGATCCAGATATGAAAATTGGAGTGAAAGATTGAGATTGGAGGGCACACAAAGAAGAATGGCAAAAATAATAACATGTGTAAAATAGTACATTCACAGGGACAGATTAGAGAAATTAGGACGAACTACTTTACTAGAAAGAATAATGAGTGGTAATCTAATAAAAATTTTCGAAAACAATCAATAGAATTTTTAATCATGGAAGACATTTTTCAATATTTCTCCTCGAAATGGACATTTACAGTCAAGGCATATTTCAAAGAGTAAAAAGTTGTTAGCGACTGTAGTCGAGGGTGACCAGAAGGCTCCTTTTTCAATAGCTACAACACCGAGGTGTAGGGGAGGGCGGCATTCTTTTCCCTGGATTGCTCCACTTTACCCTTGATACGTACCTTATATTGCTGAGTGTTAAGCAAGGAGGTATTAAGTACCATTTTTAAAGTCTTAGGTATGACGCGACCTTGGATTGAACCCTGGTCCTCCAGACCATTGACGAACACTCAACCCACTAGGCTAATGAGCCGGTTTTCAAAGAGTAAGTCTATTAAACAATTGAATTTGTTTTGCTAATTGAGGAATATACTTTTCCCCGATCAGAAAAATAAAACAAAAGAGAATATGAAAAGATTACGAATGAATTTCAGAATTAGTTACGAAAAAAAACCGTAAGAAAAGAATTTAAGAAAACATTTTAGGTATGATCAGATGAATTATTCAACAGATTTTGATCTTTATGTAGATATTGGTAAAGCGTCCAGACGTGAAAACTGCCTCCAAATGCAATAGGAAGAACTCAACCAATACCAATGCCTTGAAATCTAAAAAGGCACAAAATAACTTAGCTAACATATACCTAAAAGAACAGACAGAATACATACAAAATCAAATCGATAAGATTAGAGACTCAGTTGAAGATAGACAATCTAGAATAGCATGGCAAACGGTAAACGAAGTGAGTAGAAGGAAGAGCACTGCGAAAGCTAAACTGAAAGCTACCCGCCAACAAGAACGAATACAACTATGGAAACAACAATTCGAGAATTTACTCGGAAACCCCCCGAAAGTTACACATGAACCAATCACAAGAATTATTAGTAAACAATTAGACATCAAACTAGGACAATTTACGCAAGAACTCAACTCAGTACTAAAAAAATTAAGGATAGAAAAGCAGCAAGGCTTGATGAAATACCCCCAGAAGTATGGAAGACCAGGCAATTTGACGACATACTGCTCCGACACTGTAATGTCGTATATAATCAAAACACAATCGACAGATGGACAAAGGGATGCATCCTCCCCTTCCCTAAAAAGGGCGACCTCAGATTAGCAAAGAACTAACGAGGTATAACCCTTAAATCCATAGCGGCCAAGATATACAATGCTCTAGAACCCAAAATTGAGAGCATATTTAGGAAGAACTAAAATGGCTTTCGGAGAAATAGATCTACGACGTCACAAATTTTGACGATCCTTCGAATTCTTGAAGGTGTACGCACAAAAAAACTAGAGGCAACAATATTATTTGAATACTTCTCCAAGGCCTTTGACTCCATACACAGAAGAAAGATGAAGCAAATACTATTCGCCTACGGCCTACCCAAAGAAACCTTCTCAGCCATAATGATTCTATATAGAAACACGAAAGTAATAGTCCATCCCCGGATGGAGACACAGACTACTTTAACATTGTAGCAGGTGTACTGCAAGGAGACACTGTCTAGACTACGTGTTTAGAACATATATTGATAAAATCAAAGAAAGTGATTTCAAGCTAACAAAGGAAAGAAGCAGAAGGTACCCCACAAAAACAATTACCGACGCGGACAACGCCGACGACATAGCGCTTCTGCCAAATACACCTACCTAAGCCGAAACCCATCTACATTGTCTGGAACAAGTAGCTGCAAGTATAGGCCTCCATGTCAATGCACACAAGATGGAATATATGTGCTTTAATCAAAGAGGTGACATCTCCACACTAAACGGTAGCTCTCTGAAACTAGTAGACAAGTTCACCTACCTAGGAAACAGTGTCTCATCAACCAAGACTGACATCAACTTGCGACTAGCGAAGGCATAGACAGCTATCGATAGACTATCGCTCATATGGAAGTCAGACCTGACCGATAAAATAAAACGCATTTTTCCAAGCAGCGGTCGTATCCATACAGCTGTATGGATGCACTAACTAGTTGTTATACTGTAATTCTGAATAGTATTTGGTTACACGAGTAGATGATTGATCATATTTTTCAAGGCATTTATACTAATCCACTTTTAAAATATAGAGTTCTTATATATATATATATATATATATATATATATATATATATATGTATTATATATATATATATATATATATATATATATATATATATATATATATATATATATATATCCTGTGTGGTCTGAAGTTATTAAGCAAGTAACTTAACTTCAATAATCAAACTTTAGTAAGAAAAATATTATAAAATTTTAAACAATCAATTTAGATATCAAAACAAAGCCTGACTTTCAGGTAATACCATTATGTTTTATTTAAGTTAATGAAGTTATTTGACGTATTCGACAAAACCGCCGTCTGAAGTCATTAACCAAAGCCAAATAATTATATTTTATTCTAATAAAAGTTAATAAAATCATCGAAAATTGATCAACAATAGAACAAATAAAAAACATATGCGACAAGTTTTTGAATGCTTTACATTTTAATAGAGTGATCCTTCTCAATAACAGCAAGTAATCTATAATCCATTGATTTTGTTGATTTCTTTTACTTCAGCTGGTTCAATTTCCGACATGGTAATTTTAATTGTTTTCTGCTTCACGGTTATATTGTTTGCTACCTTCATAATTATCCGTAGATTCTAGATCGGAATCAGATCGGTATTTGATGGTGGACATCATCTCTCTTTTAAGCTTAAGATAAGACAAGTAAGCTTTTATAAATGCGAAGGACCATTGTCGTGCGAAAATACACTGTTCACTTTGAAACTACGAGACTGGAACTTGTACCATGCAAAGAAAGTCTTGTCCATAAAATCGCAATAGTTAGAACTGTTCTATTTAACTCCTTCACCAACTTTGAATGGTCCCATGGTGGTTTAGTCGACAATTCAAGTCCATATCATCACATTAATTCTTCCTTTTAGCTACAGGCACGTCTGAACTGGATACAATTTATCCTTTGAATCATCCATCAGGCTCAAAAAATGTCACTCAAGATTCGTCCATTAAAATTACTTCAGAAAAGTCAATTTTCATGTATTTCTAAGCCCAGTTTTGACACTTTCAAATATTTTATATTAGTATATTCATTTTTTTAGTGAGAGGAGGTTGCCTAGGAGACTTTTTTACAGATATCAATTCACGAAGTATACAAAGTTTTCAATAGCCTTCTTTATTATTGGATTATCTCTGCAAAGCTCTTTTGATATCTCCAAAGTGGAAATTCCCTCATGCTTTTTTATTTGCTCTTTTTCGACAGTTTTTAGATCTTACCCTTTACCCACCTTTTAAGATATATTATGAACTAAAAATAATTGCTTTTATTTGATTTCAGAGGTCTTAACGTAATTTTAGTTAATCTGCATGCAAACTTCATTCAGTACATTTTCGTAAATTCTTAATATCTTAAAAACTAATCTTTAGAAATGACAGAAAATTTAGTAAAATATTTCTCTAAAAGTGGAAAAATTAAGTAAAAATTTAACAAATATTGGAAGAGAACATATTGAGTTACTGAGGTTTATTTTGAATAAAAACTTCAAACAGGATATATATATATATATATATATATATATATTAGTAGTGTGACTTCGAGATTTTTTGCCTAGACCCCGTCGATGATTGTTAAAATCTGTGATGTGGAATGATTGCTCCGAAAGGTGTCCTGACTTTTTTCGAAGAATATTATTGATTTCGGGTTGAATACGATTGAGAAGTAGGGCATTATAGACTTAAGCAGCTATAACAGTTAGAATTAAGCCTCTGTTAGGGTTTGGTGATCCCCTTTCTTGGTGAAGGGGAGGATGCAGCCTATTGTCTATTTCTCTATTGAGTCTTTTTTTATAGACAGCGTTGCATAATCGAAGAAGTATGATGTCAAATTTCACGGGTATCAATTTTTCTGTATTTTTTTTTTCAGTAATGCGCCTTCGGTAAACTTTCCTAGTTCGATGTCTATTTGGTCATAAATTATTTTTGGATAGGTTTGTCAGCGATTTCTGAAGGCTTTCCGTGTAGATTCTTTCCATTTCATATTTGAAGTTTTCTTGACAGGTAGCTTTTAGTTTTTCGCTTGATGTGCTCTTCCTTGCGTTCAGTACATTTACTGTCAGTCATGATATTTGTTTTTGTCTATTTGTTCTTTTTCAAATGTGTTAGCTCTGTCTGGACTTTCTTAAATTTCTGCGCGTTGGTATTTGTTTAGTTTCTTTCTCATTCGGAGTATGTCTTTCTGATGTCTTCTGAAGAGTATTGAATTTTTAAATCTTACAGTAACTGTATATTTATTGCTTATATGACTATTGGTACGTGAGAATCAGTTATAAAGTGTGATTTAACTGTTTGTTTCTTATTTTTGCGTAGAATCAGGTGTATTCCTGTGATCGGAAGATACTCCTTCAAAAAAGGAGCATACGTCACAGTTAAAAGCGCTATTAATCCTCTTCTTGTTCAAGAGTATATGATCTAGATAAGCTTTTGAGATATTTGAGTAGGTATATGTCGATACTTTTCCCTCCTTTTTAAGAAATTTAGTGTGTAGGCATGAAAGACGATGCTCGAGTAAAAGATCCGTTTGATATCTGTTTTGCAAATTGTATAAGCAGAATTTATCATTTCAATCTTTGCATATTTGAGCATTCATGTCTCCACCAAGGATTTGTGTTTGGGAATGTGTCGAGAAAGGGAAGAGAGCTCGTTGTTGAAGCTGAAGTTATCTCTTTTATCGCTGGTATTGGTAGGACTAGAGAAAGAGACGATTGTTCCGCAGAGGTTGCTATTAAATACATTACACATCCTTCTTGCTTGGGTTCTCTAGATACTGTTTAGTCATTTTAAGGCACGAGGACTAAAAAGCATTCCTATACCTTCTATGGCAGCACTGACTGAGATTTTTGACACAAATATAGGCATAGATATCTAACCATTAACGGTATCATGTTATTTTAATTCTTGTTCACTATGGTAATAATTATGTTCTTACACGCATATAATGTTTATATTATGGTCGATTGCAGATGTTATAGGCTCAGGAAGCTGGCTGATAGTGTTTAAAGTTTTAACGTTAAAAATCGCTATCTTAACCATGTTTTTCCATCTAAATAAATTCGGTTTGGATTTGAGATCTGTGTCTGATATTTTGAAAACTGTGGCAAAGCTCCATCCTTAACAGAATGCGTCCCTTGTTTACCCATGTGAGGGTGATGTTCAAACAAAATTATTATGGATAAATTGATTTGTGGTTTTCAGATGCAATGGGAATATTTTTGTTCTACACACTTTCAGACTTTTTCCTGGCTTTATTCTCTTTCTTCAAAAAGGGGCTCTTGAAATAAAATAATAGTGGACCTGAAACGTTGACTTGCGAGAAACTTTACTTCTGTTATTCTAAATTTCATATGTAATTCCATTGTTTTTTTTCCAGAAGTAGTAATAATCTAGGGATGTGCTAAAGCGTTTTTACACGATGTATTCATATTTTCACTCTAAATTGTAGATAAGGCTAGTTCAATAAGTACGAAACCTATCACGAAGTTATTAGCTGAAATTTTATTTTAAATTTGTTACTTTATATATATATATATATATATGATTAACTTTCACCATGGGACGCTAAATATTGCATTGAAAAGTAATTGGTAACAATAGTTTTATTTTCTGATAGTGCCTAAGCAAGGAAAGTTGTTCGACGAATTGTCCAGAAATTTACTTGCCTTCTTTTTCTTAGTTAAACATCGTGTTAGATCAAAATATCTTATAAATAAATAGAACGCAGAGGGAATTCAATTCAAGCGTTCCCTAAGGACATTCGAAAATAGTAAACATTTTCAGACTTAGTCGGTACTTGATATTACACAACAAACTTCATATTGGTTGGCAGGTTGATTGGTTAGTATTATGGCATGACAAGTCTTAATGGGTTATTTTATGCCAAAGCTTGTTTACCAGTTATTTTCCCCAATTTATACGGCACAAAAATATATCTTCCCAGTCATTTTAAATTTGTAAACACATCAAATAAGTTATGATATTAATGCCTTGAGAGCCAATATATAAATAAAGTTCATAATCATTTTAAGCATTCCATACTTTGTCGCAATATCAATGATTTAAGAACTAATATGTTGATTATGGTTCAAAATCATTTTAAACGTTATCGCAAGCAGATCAAGCAGGTACTACTATGTCGGATCAGAGTGGACCTGGGAATGACAACGAAGTGATGATTTTACTCTTCTTAGATATTCAGAACTTGATAATCACCACCAGATGAAGTTTAGTGTTACATCCAGGAAACCATTTAACGCGGTAGCCTTCTATAGGAGATATAGTCAGCGTATTTCAGACCCTTCAGACATAGTGTTCATACAGTGAAAATGATACGAGGTAAAAACTAAAGTTTGAGAAATTAAATAATCAGTACAAAGCGAACTAAAGATTCGAGACTGAAACTAACTTTCCGTCTATCAGTAAGATCAAATACTACCCGTCATTTTCTCGATCTATCGAAATAGATGGATAAATGGGTTTGTACCTACGCTATTAAACATGTGTTTCTCCATCTAACTGAAAAGCTAACGTTGTAAAGATCAACTAGAGACGAAAAATACTATTAGCACTATAATTCGAAATAACATTTGGGTTTAGTGCTGTTGTTTTAATATATCTGAATCTACACTAAGAAAAGTGTTTTTCTTCACAGTTGCCGATAAGAAAAGAATTCAGAAGAGAAGAATCCAAGTCTAGAGGAAAAATAGATAATAGGCAGGTGTGAGCTATTGATCATTGATTAATGACTGTGGGTTCAATGTATTCAGGTCCATAATCCAACTCAGGTTAGATCGCTTCAAGGTTTTCACACGCATGCCTTTACCCACATTGGTTTGGCAAAACTGATTCTTTGCGAGTCGAAATTTTATGCCAGTAGAATCAACATGCATTTAAAGGCGCCTGATTTACTGGAAGAATGTGTCCATCGTAACGCCTTAGCTGATGTAAAATCAAATACTTGCATGGACTCTGAAAAACTTTCCCTCGCACGAAAATTGTTGAATAGAAACGAAACCACATTCAACATATCGTTTCACCCGGTCAATAAAACTTTGAGTGTTGTTGGTGATTATTTCTATTTTAACAGTAAAAATGGAAAACAAATCGTGATACTGAAAAAAAGTGTATCAATTTTACATAAGATTTTACGCAATATTTAAGTGTATCAATTTTACGTACAACTAATATTATTGATTAATTGATTTTAATGGCATGACAACTCGTCTATACTTATTTTATGCCTGAGGTTACAGAATCGCGAATACTGTGCGTTTATATTGCCATTTTGTGAAGTTGTTTCTTTAGAGATTTTTTTAAACACAGTTATATATCTAATACAGATAATTTGTACGCAGTTGTATGATTTCAAGTATTCCTATTTAGTATCTATTTCTATCAAATAATAATAATTTGTTTGCAAACAGTTATATGGTTTCAACATCTAAAGTGCATGGACGACATCAAACTGCTTATCAAAAATGAAAAAGAATTGGAAACCCTAATACAGACTGCAGGATATACAGTGAGGATATAGGGATGAAATTTGCCAGAAAAATGTGCTATGCTAATAATCAAAAGCGGAAAACGGCAAATGACGAAAGGAACAGAACTACCAAATCAAGAAAAATCAGAACACTCGGAGAAAAGGAAGTCACCAAATACTAAGGAATATTGGAAGCAGACACCATTAAACATGCGGAGATGAAAGAAAAAATAAAAAAGATATCTCTGGAGAACGAGAAAACTACTCGAAACAAAACTACATAGCAGAAATCTCATTAAAGGGATAAACACCTGGGCTCTCCGCCACGTAAGATACTCGGAACCATTCTTAAAGTAAACCAAAAAAGAACTCAAACAAATTGACCAAAGAACAAGAAAATTTATGACGATGCATGAGGCCTTACACCCCAGAGATGACTTGGACAGACTGTATGTGCCGAGAAAAGAAGGAAGAACGGGACTCGCAAGCTCTGAAGATAACGTCGATTCAACGACTAGGAGAGTACATAAAAAATCACGGAGGAAGACTGATTACAGCCACCAGAAACAATGCAGACAACACAAGCATCAACAGAACAAAAATATCCAGTAGAAAATGGGAAGAAAACAACTGCATGGCCATTTCAAGAAATGGAAACCTTAAGAAAGAAACTGAATCCCTTCTGAGAGCAGCACAAAACAACACCATAAGAACTAACTATATTAAAGTAAGAATAGACAAGACACAACAAAATAGCAGATGTAGATTATGTGGTGAGAGAGACGAAACGTGAGAGTTAACAAAAGATAACCTGCCAAATTGTGGACTTTGCTGTTAAAGCTGATCACAGGGTAAAATTGAAGGAAAGCGAAAAGAGAGATAAATACCTAGACCTTGCTAGAGAACTGAAAAAACTATGAAACATGAAAGTGACAGTGACACCAATAGTAAATGGCGCACTCTGTACAGTTACCAAATGATTGGGACAAGGACCAGAGGACTTGGAAATAAGAGGACGAGTGGAGACCCTCCAAACCACAGCAGAATTTTAAAAAGAGTCCTGGAGACTTGAGGAGATTTGTTTTCACTCAAATTCCAGCGAGAAACTATCAGCTAACTCTGGTGAGAAAAACTTTGAAAGGAGTAAATATTCCGAAGTAAATGATTACAGTTTCAAGTACCAATTCATAAAACAAATGTGGTATCATGTATTTTTATCTAATTCAAATAACTTTCAAACAGATCTATTTGACCTATAAATTGGACTCTAAAACATACAACCACTCCAATTCAGAACAGACCAGGAAGTAATGGCAATAAGAGGTATCTCTCATTTCCTAGATCTGCGGAAGTAGATCCTCACCGTCAGATGCAGTTTAGTGTCATACTTAGATCACTCTTTTTTTTGCGGGGTCTCATCCCTCGACAAGAGATAGTGTCGTCTAAGCCCCGTTGACAGAGTGGTTATATAGCTAAATGACAGTAAATGATCACATATAGTGATTAATACATGCATAGGTTCCAAAACTTGGGATATATTAAAAGTACTCACACCCTATATTACTAATTTGTATGGCTTCCCAGCGAACAAAGAGTCACTTGTACTCTCAGATATATACAATTATACAGATGGTGATTCACCCCTTCTTTTGTAACCTGTGCACCTCCTGATCATCTTATGTGATCGTTAAATGCAATCCAGGAGTAAAACATGAATTCTTATTCTTGAATAGATTGAAAGCTATCGCACGAAGGATAAAAGAAAATGAAATTATGTAAACAATATGTGCTAAGAAGTATTTGATATCAAATAAAAATGTCAAAGCAGATTTTGCAGCAGAATATTGTGATTTTGATACAATTTTAAATGCATAATATAGTCAGGTGTTTCAATATTTTGCCTTTTTGGTGATGTTCCGGAACATTTTCATCGAATATTAGTTGAAAAATTGTTGGTAGAATTTCTTTAAAATAGGTTAGCATGATAATGGTGGAATAATTGTGTGGGAACGTTTTCGTCTTCTGGAGTTGAATCAATTTCATGGGATAGAAATATTAATGATAAAGAATACATTAATATTCTTGAGAAAGGATTACTACCAACTAATGAAAGGTATTCTCTTTTCCTTTCTTTTTTCAACATGAAAACGCATTTCCTCATACTGCTATATTGACAAAAAGAGGCTTTCTGAAAACTCATAAGTGATTTCTGGCTTGGACAAAGTCTAGATTTAAATTCAGTTGATAATATTTAGAATACAATAAACAAAACCTGTCTGGCAAAATGTTTTCTAATAAAAAAAATCCGCTGCTGGAAGCAAATATAAGTGGGGAAAACATTTCTAGTTAACCTTGAAAGAAACTGACACCAGGCCAAAAGGAATTGTATAAATATGATCCAAACTCATTTTTCTATTTTTGTGCATATATATATAGTGAGAGAGAGAGAGATAGACAGACAGACAGACAGAGACAGAGATAGAAACTGACAGAGAGACAGAACAAATGTTTATAAAGAATTTTCTTTAAAACCAAAGATACTTGGATTTTATCATTTCTAACGGAACATTATGCAATAAAAACGAACATCATAAGATATCATTTATTACCAAACTCTGTAAATAAGATAAGAATATTTAAAATGCAATTTTATTTTTGTTTACAGATCTTTGCCGTATATATAGGGAAATGATAATCAGAATTGTGATAGATAGATAGATAGATCTACTCGAGTACAACCAGCAACGTACTTTTATGCATGCTTGTAACAATCAGTATGTGAATGTACGTGTATGCCAGCATAATGTTCCTGCATAGAATACAATAAATTCAACAAATAAACTTCAGAGGGAATCCTCGTGGCATAATAGATAACGTAGTAAGCAAATTCAAACTCCATTTGAGCTATTACGTCCACTTTCAAACTGATACGTTTGAGAAAGGCATGAACTCCCTTATTCCCCCACCCACCCGCAATGGGTAAAATTGTCCCATTACTGTTTTTATAGAAGGAAAACTTTGGCATTAAATATCCCATTGAAAACAAAGAAAAAACATCAAAACGAAAAAAAGGTGAAGAATCCATCAAGATTAGATTGTTGATTCTTTTGCAACCAAGTTGATCGCGAAAGGGTTTGCATAGAAAAAAGTCTTACATAAAAGACTGCAGAAAGGTCTGAAGCTCTTGGAATCTGATGCACTCGTAAATGTAAAAGCATTTCTATTGGGAGATATCCAGAGAACAAAGACAAAAAAGCAGGCAAAGAGTTTTGTGGTGGTAGTTGAAATTCGTTACTGTGGCAGTGGCAGAAAAATGCTATCAACAGAGATTCAATGATACAACATTATTATCACCTCTTGGTAGATGAGATGTTAAAACTGAACGCTTGAAGAGTAAAGAAGAGGTCAACTGGATTTATTAATATCGTAGACGAACTGAATAAAAAGTACGTAATGGAATGGAAATGGGAAGACGGTGAAAAGAAAAAAAATCTGTTAAGAGAAAGAAAATAAGAGAAAAGAAAAGAAAAACAAAAATTTAGAATAATCTGAAAGAAATAAAGAAAGAAATTTCTGTTAAAAAAGCAATAAATCAGAAAAAGAAAAAAAAGATTTTCACCAAAAAAGGAAATTAAGAAAACATAAAATAAAATCATTGATGTTATGAAAAACTAAATAAAAGATGAAAGCAATAGATGTGTAGTAAATCACTTGAAAGAAAGAAAGAAAGAAAGAAAGAAAGCGAAAAGAACATTGAAAGTAGCCATGTTGTTTTGCGTGGGTTACACTCGTTCTTTTTAAACTATTGCGATAGTCATAAGCAAAATTTCACCATATGAATTAGCACCTGAATAAACAAGCAGCAAATTAAATTCAAATTTCATTGAATGCTTTCGGAACGGAATAGTAGTTCGCAACAATCTTAATAGTCACCAGTAACTCAACAAAAATCTCCCAAAGGATTCTCAGAAATTCAACGTGTGTGTGCTGATGTGACAACAAATATGTTGACATGTAAATGTTTTTTTTAAAAAAGCGAAGGAATATGGAAAATACAAAAATGAATAAAAGATATGTTCTTTTATTAGTTTACGCTTTGCGAGTTTTTCGCACTGATGAATTTTTACTTGAGCCGGCGTGACAGCAAATCTCCTCAGTTCCACAGAACTTTTTAAGTATCCAAACCGATTTTAGTAATGTTATATTCCAGATAATCTCAATTCTTCCTTTAATATCCAGTTCATCCAATCTTAGAGACTATGTCAAGAGCCGCAAAGAAAATTGGTATTCATGTTCTACAACTTTTTCAATTTTCAGGTAAAGTCCAGGTATTTATCTCTCTTTACATCTTCTTTCACTTTCACTTTCACTCTTTGGTCTGATGGCACAGCAAAATCTAAATATCACCATTTCTTTTTCTTCTTGTTAATTAGGACTAATACTGGTATTCTAGCCTGGATTGGGCGATCTTTTAGTACCTCAACAGTCCCAGAGATTTTTATGCATTTCGATTTCTCTTCGAGATTCTGATTTGCACGTATACCTTTTAATAGTATGGTCAAGGTTCAATTTCTTGCACAACTCCCAGTTTCATGCCTGTTTTTATTACTTTTAACCTAGTTTGCTGCATTCACTTTGGTGATTAACTATTTCAACTTTATCACCACATAGCATACGCTGCTTATGTTGTTGTTGTTGTTGTTGTTGTTGTTGAAGCAGTAGTAGTAGCAGTAGTTGTATTAGTAGTCGTAGTATTTTTAGAGTTTTTCACACCAGCGATAGCTAATGGTTTCTCTCTGGACGGCAAATATCAAGTCTCTTGGACTCTTCTCTGTATTCTTGCTGATCTCAACTATTTTTTTTTCTCCTCTCGAGTTTTTCTTTCCAGTTTTAATGGGTCGTTTTTCAGTGGATTCTGAGTGTATTTTTTTCTAAACTCTTTTCAGCATTCTAACAGATCTTAACATTCGACAAAACGTGGGTGAATGCAACGAGCCTGGTCGTACGAAAGAAGGCAACATTGAAATCATCCTTCCCTCATCTTCCTAAGCATGGCAACGATGGTCTGGGTCCACCGGAACTCCACCAGACTTAAGTTATAGTTTCTTTTTCTTACCCTAGTTAGCAGTATGATGCGTGACATCGCCCCCCACCATCAAGAATTTATCGTCCTGGACCCTCCATAACCCCTGTTTTCTTTTTCCACCTTCCTTTTCCTGTCCGCACAACACATTCTGGAACCAACCTTACTTACTCCAACCCACAGCCTTCTCTTTAATTTTTTCCTTCTGGTAGGTATACCCCAACTCCCAGTAAGGATTTTTCAGCTTGTTTCCATCTTCCGGGCATCAGAAAACACTCGGCTTTCCAATTTTAACTGGGGAACGGTTGGGCCACTAAATGAGGTTATTTTCCTTGTTTCAACTTTTCTTTGTTTTTTTTTCTCTCCCACTTCCTTTGTTTTACCATAGTATAAAATCAACTTGGGGATTTTAAGTAGCCTTATACGGAGAGATTGTGGCATTTTGGTGACTGTGGCAAGAAAGGTCAGTATAACTGGCTTATTGAATTGCATAAATTGTTCGGCGATTGTGGCTAGCTAGGACTCCCTTACAACAATGAAGACCGCTCTCCTTCCCCTCCTCCACATATTTTCTGGGGACGTATTTATGTTAACAATTTTTATGTTGTTTAACATTTGTTGCTTTAAAAAAGCTACGACACGATAATTACGTGGATTCATGGAGCAGGTGATTTTTAGCCCATGCCAGATCCAAAAAATTAAAAAAAAAAGAAACACAAGAAGGGAAAACCTTATTTACACGAGCATTTTTATGTTGTATTAAACTAGTCCATTTGCAGCAAAATTTGTATCAAACTACCTCCATTTGCTGCAAAATTTTACACAGGCGTCTAACCACATGTCCCGTGTTCGTAATTGTTTCAAGATTTTACTCTATTTTTTTAGCTTCGTCGTTCGCTTCCATCAGTCTTAACTGTTGCAGTTCTTCTTTAATGGTCATTTCTTTTGTCCCAAGTTTTTTCGAAAGCACAAAATTTCGACGACTGCTTCAATCTGTGAATAAGAAGGTTTCATTCTGTTCTTGTATTTTCCCAGAAATTTCGTCCGCTCCGCAATGAAGAATTTCTTTTTTGGTCTCAAATTATTTTTATTACTTGGGATACTTCTTCGAATGTCATATCCTCTAAGTCTCTTGATGGTAATTTTCATTATGGCTTAGCATCCAGCATTGGCCAAAAATGAATCCATTATTTGGTTTTTCCTTCTTGTGTTTCTTTTGTCTTTTAATTTTTTGGATCTGGCATGGGCTAAAAATAACCTGCTCCATGAATCTACGTAATTGGGCTCTTTCCATCGCGTTGGACTGCTTATTGGCGATGCCATGTTATCGTGTCGTAGCTTTTTTAAAGCAACAAGGAAGAGTTTGACATTTGCAAATATTGTAAAAGAAAGTCTCCGAAATATTAAAAAAAAACACCAGAAAGAAGGAAGAGTTTGTCATTTGCAAATATTGTAAAAGAAAGTCTTTGAAATATTTAAAAAAACACCAGAAAGAAGGAAGAGTTTGTCATTTTCAAATATTGTAAAAGAAAGTCTTTGAAATATTTAAAAAACACCAGAAAGAAGGAAGAGTTTGTCATTTGCAAATATTGTAAAAGAAAGTCTTTGAAATATTTAAAAAAAACACCAGAAAGAAGAAAGAGTTTGACATTTGCAAATATTGTAAAAGAAAGTCTTTGAAATATTTTTAAAAAACACCAGAAAGAAGGAAGAGTTTGTCATTTGCAAATATTGAAAAAGAAAGTCTTTGAAATATTTAAAAAAAACACCAGAAAGAAGGAAGAGTTTGACATTTTCAAATATGGTAAAAGAAAGTCTTCGAAATATTTAAAAAAACTCCAGAAAGAAAATGAAAATAAATGGCATTGTATTTTAGATGCAATGTTGATTTGGGAGGTGACCTTAGCCTGATAACCAGAAATTTCTGGAAACAATCGGGTCAACCCAGGTTTTTAAAAAGCGCATTTTAAGCTCAGACAGTTTGATGGGACCTACATAAAAAGTCTGGAAACATTCGAGGCCATTTTTGAAAGACCAGAAAAGATTGAGTTAGTTTCAATAGTCGTTGTGGATTATTAGGCTGATTATTGGGCTGATTTGAACAGATGTGTGGAAGGTGGATATGCAAAAATTAATCACGAACGTTAAAGTGGAAGACTAGGATATCGGCTTTTTAAGGAAAATAGCCTCCCCTCTTATTGTGAATCTAGGAAGATAGCAACTCATATGCTACCTGTGATCGTAAAAAAATTAAAATGATGTTGCGAGGAATTTTGGAAATAGCTCCTTAGGGAGGTAGTGACTGGATGTCACCAATCGTAATACAAAAGCGGGACGGTGATCTGAAAATTTGTGGGGATTTCAAAGTACGAGTTAACCATAAAATTTTCCCTGATTCATACTCCATTCATAAATTGGAAACAATTCTAGATGAATTAGCAGGCACTTGATATTTTACAAAATATAATCAAATAATAATTGATAAAAAATTCAAGAAGTAACTACCGTAAAACAGTGATAGGCTTACTACAATGGACTCGTCTACCTTACGGAATAAAAACAGCATCAGGTATTTTGTAAAAGGCACTGGAAGACGTTTTACTTGGAAAAATAGAAAATATGACCACATATCAGTAGGAGCTAAAGCAAAAAACAAAAATAAAAGTGTTTTTTTTTAATCCGGATAAAGCATTAATCCGGACAGATGTGAATTTAATTGTGAGAGGATGAATTTTCTCGGCTTCCTGATGTATTTCACCAGACTCAAATTTATTACAGAAAATAAAGTAAATTTCAACACACGCGAAGAAAAAATGATGTTTTCTAGGACTTACAAATTTCTATAATAAATATATTCCAAAGTTCTCCGTGTTGATAAACCGTTTGCAAATTTAAGAAAAAAGAATAGTGAATTCAAATGGGAAGAAAAACAAGATGTCGCTTTCAACATATTAAAAAAGGCATGAATGAAGAAGCCTATTGTGAAAATCTTTTACCCAAAAAAGAAATTGTGCTTACTACTAATGCAAGCAAACTGGCTGTGTCCGTAATATTATCACAGAATAGCTATCCGTTTATGTACTTATCAAGAACATTAACTTCGACCGAAGCTAATTATTTAAACAAAGAAAAAAGAGCTTTAACGATTGTCTGGAGCACAGAGAGGGTGAGAAAATTTTTGTTGGGCTGAAATTCCTATTGAAATCAGACCATAAACCTTTGGAGTTCATATTCAACCCTCGAATAGAATTGCCTAAAGTAACTTAGTCGCGTATTTTAAGCTAATGGCTTTGATATTGAATACGTAAAAGACGGCACACATTGACGCATTATCACTGTTGAAATTCGATAATGAGAAAAAAGAAATTAACAATAATTTGAAAAAAATATTGCACTGGTTAGAAACTGACATATTAACCTTTCAGCTCTTAAAGACAGAAGCTCTACAGGTTCCTATATTAAACAATGGAAAATTAAAAGAAATACGTGGAATAATTGTTCAAGGACAGAGAGAAACACAGATTTAGAATGATTTAATATGCAATGGAGACTTGATGGTGCCACCTCAGACAGTAAAAAAGGACATAACTAGAAGCGTACATGGTGAGATTCATTGTGGAATAGCAGCAACTTAGAGGAGGTTGAAACTTGAAGCATGATGGCCAAGATACTCAAGTAATGTTGAAGACTTCATAAAAAATGTAGCGAAATAAAAACTTAAAAAAAAACTCTATACACATTTGACAAACAGAAAAAGAACCATAGAATAGAGTTTACATGGACCATGCATATGTCAATGGTATCGAATTATTGCTAATTTTTGGAGACTCTTTCTCTGCACGACCTAAGGTGGTTCGTGATAACGATAGAAAAACGAACACTGTAAAACAAATATTAAGAAAGATTTTTTCCTGAGCAATAGAGTTCCAAGAGTGTTTGTGATAGACAATACTCCAGAATTTTGTGACAAGAGTTTGTCATCTTAGCTAAAAAGAATAGGATGCAGGCCATATAAAACCCCCACATATAATCCTGAATCTAATGAGTTAGCGGAACGAATGGTACAAATCGTTAAAATCGGGTTAAAAGCATTCAATCATGCTACAGACGATGTAGACAGCTATTTACCACGACTCCAAATGAGCAAAATATCCATTCCACATGCAGGACGTATACAGTCATTCGGCAATGATGGGAAGACATATTCGATCTCTCATCACTGTGTCACTCTACAAATGAGAAAATTTAGTACAAAGTAAAAACAAAGACGCATACAAAGAGAGCATAACATGACCCGAATAAATAAAAATGAAAGAAATATGTTTACACAGGCAGACCAGATAAGGAGCAGAATAGAGGAGGAAGATGTTGATATAGAAGAAAAAAGGAAGAAGAGAACTCTAGGGAAAGTAAAACAGAGGAGTCCATGCAAAGTAAAGAAGGGAGAACATAATCCACAGCTCGAAGATTCTTGTGGGGACAAAATGCGATCCAGATTGCCGTTAAGATCTCAACTCCCATCACTGCATAATAAGAAATAAAAGGTCAACCAGGGATGTAAAACCTCTTCGTTTCCGGGTAGTGTAGTGATATTAACCAGTCACGTGTTGTCTTATCGACACAAGATGATTTAAATTTACATGCATGTCGAAAGTGGGCAATCCAAGCACGCTTGCCGACCGTGTTACTTGGCACGGCACGGGTGTCTTGAGTTCGTCGGTCAAGGCCTCCTGACATGCGTGCTGGAGAAGCATAGCATAAGTGTCGGGCTTACACCCCTTGGTTCAGGGTGCCGTTCCTCTTGGCTTTCACCTGTTTTGTCAGGAACGAGTTCATTACTTGGTGTCTGAGACGCCTTAGTAGGGGAATACCGTCGGAGCCATGAATTTTTGCACCTGCCGCGCACTCAAGCTTCAGTTCGTGCCTGTCTCCTCACACAAAACGGCCTTGTGCCACATTTCAGTATGGTAGGACGCTGAATAGATACAATTCAACCTGGCTTGCGTATCGACAAGTGCTTAGCTAGAACACGACAGCTAGGTTAGTGTTTGCCACACAAGTAATTTGAAGAATATGGTCGGTATTAGGGCTTGACACGACCAGCCGATTGATCAAATTGGGCCTCTTCGGCCGCGTTTCTCGCCTAATAATGGCCTGTCACTTGACCACTTCAGTAGCCCGGTCACGGACTGTTTAGTCACGAAGATTCCGTCCTCAAGGATTACTGGTCGCCACTCACGGTTAACAGTTAGCCTCATTAGAACCAGGGAGGGCTTACCACCTCTGTGGTGGTGCAGTTGGTATATTCTAGAGCTCGAGCGAACGTGGCGTAAATTGTGGAAGGAAAAAAGAGTTGAGATAAAGTAACGGTAAAAGGTACTGGTATCGACCAAATCACTATAAAACAGCGATAACCATGATGGCGGACAAGTATCAACAGGTACTTCAAATAACTTGAGGACTTGTGCGTCAAGCCAAATAAAACATAGTAAATAAAGAAACCAAACGAGAAGAAATAAGTCACGAAAGAAAATAAATAAGCCTCTGCCACAAAAAAAGGGGGAAAAAGACCTTTTTTTGTATTTCGTTTTTCCTGTGATTTTACAATTTATTTGTCTTGGTCTACAAAACCAAAAAAAAAATCTTATTTCATTGCCTTATTCGACATACTGAAACTATTACAAAAATTTGTTTTTTTTTTAATTTTTCGTAACTCCCTGTGTATCGCTTTTTCCCGCTACTTTCAGTAAATTATTTTCGGTACTCTGAGTGTATCACCTTTTCTTTCCCATTTTTCTTCAACTTTTCTCTATTGAATAAATATCGTTTTTTTCTCTTTGATTTTTTGCTATATCACTTTTTCTTTTATACTTCATTTTGGAACTCCCTGCATTTTGCTTTTGTTTTCCTTTTTCTTCTATTTTTCGGTAATGCTCTGTAAGTCACTTTTCTCGTTTTTTTCCTACGTTTCATTACTCTCTGTGAATAGCTTTTTTTCCTACTTCTTTCCGGTGCGCCGTATTTATAGATTTCTGTCTTAATTTTCTACTTGTTTTTATACTCCATGTGTATCGCTGTAACCCTCACCCTCTTTTTGGTACTCCCAGGATATTGAGAATGTTGCTCTAATACAAAACTTCGATTTGTTACGTCGCTCCTTTTTTCCTGAGTTACAGTTATAAACGGACACAGTAATTTTGATATCTAATCCGCCTTTCCTAAACTCATGTGAACTTTGATACTTTCCCACTGAACTCTTTTTAAAGGTACGGCCAGGGCATCACTCACATTATATAAGTTGGAAATGTAGAGTGATTTATCATCTGACATTCTTTACAAATCAAGTCCAAACTGGGAAACGTATCTTAATGTATAAAAGATCCTGCCTTTGTGATGATATGTTGATGAAATTGTTTGGCGATTTTTACAAAAGTGATATCTTAAAATTCTAACCCTTGAAGACGCAATTTCAATGGGGAAAATTTTGTAAGTAGAAAAAGAACATCATTTGAGCTTTTCCCAAATCACCTGGAACTTTTTTCCTTTTTCTTAAGTAAATGTCAGTTAGGCATTTTTTCTTCAAAAATCAAGATTTAAAATGATGATTATGAGGAAGGGTAACTTTAAGCCCATGGGCTATTCATGGGCTTGTGATGCTCGGTTATTGTTGAGGGATGGAATCGGAATTACCATATAGGATAACGTGCTAGTAAAATTTTAAAATTTTGCTCTCAGGGAGACCATTACCCAAAATAACCAACAATAGAAAATGCTAAAGTATCGAGATTTTCCCAAATTTGAGTTGCCTCAAAATCGAAAATCTGGCCAATTGACTTGGTTTTTGCTTTGTAGACGCTTAAATGTTCCCATAGAATTTATGTGCTAAAGATGAAGTGGATAGGTTATACTTTCACTCTACTACGTTCACTTTCGGACTTGGAAAAGGTATCCAACCAGTCCTTCTACAAAGATGACTTCGGTATTATATAACCCACGAAGATTGATAGGCACATTTGAAATAAAGAAGCAAAGGAAAAGGCACAGTGTTGGGAAGAGACTAACGAAGGAGTAGCTTATCTTAAACTTAATTCGACTAAGAAAACTAGACGGTTCGATATACATAGTTCTAACATATACCACTTCCTCCCTCGCTGATTAAGGGACAAAATCCTTTCACTTACCCGGTCCCCAACGGCCCTCTGGAAAATGTTGTGGTAGCGTGTTGTTGACAGTTTCTTCTGACTCAGATTAGCTTTATTGTCATGCCTATCCAGCTTTCATATAAAAACCTTTGACTTAAAGTGTTTACGCATTTTCCGATTCGTAAGCCACTCTGAGTTGACATCGCGGGGTCCGTTTTTGAGTTGACTCATTTCCCATGTGCTAATTCCGCAACAGAACTAAAGTCCGCTGACTCCCCTCGTGCTAATAGGGATTCCATGTCTGCTGAGGGCCAATCCTTCAACGACATAGTATCTTGTCTCCCACCAGAGAGGATCTGACACAAGGTCATTTTAATGTGGGAACTAAGCAAGAATCGAAACTCATACGCGGCAGGTGCAAAAAATGCTTGGTCTCTTAGGCGCTAAGTGACAAACTTATCCCCACAGAGCGAGTATTACCTGGAGGAGACATTTACCAGGATCAAGTGCTCACCAGACCCGAAGGCCCGGTGCAAGTAGATCATTGCTTATTACACTGGTTTACAAAAATAAATGTTTGGTCTAAGGCAAGAATGGGGAGAAGTTTTGTTGTTTTTTTTTTTGTTAATTTGGTTGTGCTGAATTCAAATTTATAAATAGTTTTGCTCTATCACCTCTAGGTTTCTGGCTTTTAAATAGTCTCATTTTAGTATAAACAGAGAATATATGTGCATATTTCAAGAGTTGCAGCAACTTATAACAGATAAAACAGGATAGAACACTGATCGAATCAATATACTTGGATGACACAATTACACAATTCATAGTACCACAGACAGTCAAAAGTGTGTTTTCTTAGATCTGGTGTATTTTGTCTCCGGGATGTCACGCAAGAGTATCCAGCAGAAGTCTCCCATCATGCCGGGGAGAAATGAATCTTGAGTGACATTCGGCACCCCATATCCTCGTAAGACTTTAGCAACTTCTCAATACAGGCTTGGTAATCTGGTACGCGGGTGTTACCAAGGAAGCCACTACAGACTGACCTGAATGCTTCCCATGCTCTCAGATCCTTTAAGTTAAGAAGCTCCTCAAAATCTGTATCCTTCAGCACTTCTCGGATCTGAGGTCCGACAAAGATGCCTTCTTTGAGCTTAGCAGCACTAAGACCTGGGAACACAGTAGACAAGTGTTGGAAGGCAGCACCATTTTTGTGCAACGCCTTCACGAAATTCTTCATCAAACCAAGCTTGATGTGAAGAGGAGGAAGAAGCACCTTATTCATGTCCACCAGAGGATTCTCCTTGAGGCTGTGTTCGCCAGGATGAGGAAAGAAGATCCTTATTTACTGGATGTGTGCGTACTGGAAGATCATCTGAATGGGGAACGGTTCTCATAGCAGATCGAAGGTTGGGATATTTGATCTTTTTCCTAGAAGATGCATTGAAACCAGTTATATTAGTTAAACAAAAATAACAATCATCTGGACTGCAAAGTTGAAAGCAAAGTTGAAAACTAAATGTGCATTTGAAAATGTAATACTAATATTTAGTAACCCAAAAGATGTGTAACACTATAGTTGAGGGACACCAACCTCCTGCGCCGCCTGCGAGACAACCTCTTCCAATGACTGCCAGAGTGTGGATTAAGACCTACTGCCTTAACTGTCAAAATCCGTCTTGATATATGACTATATATATATATATATATAATGTTATGCTATCACTTACATTTAGAGCATAATAACTAAAAAATAAGCCATAAGTCTCACAATATTATAATTAACCCTGAATTCATATACGCCTTTATGTACCGTATATGCACAAAATGCACACTGTGCATATCTAAAAAAAAACTAGAGGTGATGAGTAAAAACGGATTTCAAATTTGAATTCAGCACCCTCAAATTAGGTAAAAACGGGTATTTTTATGCTTGCCTCAATTTCTTTGTAAACCAGTGTTATCGATTCACCGGGGCAAAAGGCCGAATGCAATGTAAGTCAATGTTTGTCATTGATTCCCACTCGCCACGAATGCCAGGTGGCCGACTCGGAGTCTGAGTGCGTTGTCTCCCGTCCAAGTACTGGACGGATGCGTAATGAGAGATTGCCTATTGATTTGAACTTTTTTACTAAGGGGTCGTTTTTACAATAAAACGAACGTAGTGCTTTAGAAGGACAGTACCAGGTTGTGACAGCCATGAGGGGAAAAAGGTTCCTTGAGGTGGTCTTTGTTGGAATGGTAGAAACCATTTTTGTGGCGTCGCGTTAGTTTTAGCGCGCAACAGAGATTCTGTGAGATTTTCTCAGTTGGTGATCGGTCACTTTCGATTCGCGGCAGCAAACTGAATGATTTTCCAAATAATGCCCAAGTATTTTTTGCCCTGTCCTTTGCCTTGGGGGTTAATCAGTGTTGTCAGACCGACAGCCATTCCCTCTTCGATGGGAAATTGTCTGACATGAATGACGGTACTCTGAATAGATGTATGCCGAGGTTCAGAAATGGGTGAAGAAGGAACGCACACATCTTATCGCACATGTATCCGGAGAAGGATATCCGAACAGGAATAAGTAGGTATCTGTTTCAGGTTTTCGATTCTGGGGGACATCTGACATTGACGTTTAACCTTTCGAAGGGTTGAGTGGCTTTTATAAGAACTCCCGATGTTGGTCTATAAAATCGCAGCTTGTGTTCAGCGCAGGTTCGGCAGGATGTAATAATTTTCTTGATCTCCTCAAAAGAGTAAGGCAAATTCCAGCTTCGTTCTACATATTTCATTCTGGTTATGCCTGGTTAATATAGTGTATTATATGGGATTCAGAGATCATCAGAACTGAAGAGAGCACTACTAACTCTTGATAATGTGTCTATCGCAGAATCATATCGAAGGAGAAACTCAAGCTTCCATCGCGTTATTCTTGATTTGGAATTAAGCATAAACACAAGTGATTTTTGTTCTGTTACGAATGTCAAGTGACGCCCGATTTGGTAATGCCTCCATTTCTTTAATGCTTCAACCATAGCGTAGGCTTCTTTATCGGCTGCTGAGTGTTGCTGTATAGACTGAGGCAGAGTCCTTAAAAGAAAGGGTGACAGATTTGCGATAGTGACGCAGAAATTGTACGATCAGATGCGTCCGTTTTCACAATTTGGGGAATTGCAGGCTTTTTAGCAGCAATCATAGAATTTGCTATGTCATTTTCAATTTTTTTTTTTTTTTTTTTTTTTTAGCTGGAGGGGATACTTTCTCAGCAGTGAAAGACAAGAGGAAACTATGAGCTGTGTAAGTATCTTCTTGAAAAAAAATGTCCATATGTTCGTAAATTTTTATGTACAAGAAAAATAAATCCCCCAATGAAATGCAAATAAAGATAAATTAATATATGTACAAATAGTAAAAATAAAATGATTTTCAGTACTTCCCACCACACTGAGTAACATAACAAAAAAAACTAGTTCACCGATCGAAAAAGTGCTGCGGGAGAAGAAGAACTCAAATCTCAGTTATCTAAAAGGGGTGAGAGAAGCAGTAAAAGAAAAAAAATGGTTACTACAAAAACTAAAATTGGTGTTAATGAGCTCACATACTCTAACTTAGTTAAATCAATTCCCCCCCCCTTAAAAAAAGCCAAATAAACTAGTTTTGCTTATCTGAAATGGATTGTCGATGGATTTTTAAAGGACCCAAAATCCTTTATTCACCTCTAATAAGAATTCAAGGTCACTCCCTTTCACTTAAATACAAATGCTATAATTTCAGCCACCTTCCTAAAAAAAAAGAGAGCCTCGTTCTCTCAGGTTTAAATTTTGATTTTAATCTGGCACTTGATAAAAGCTACCAACGTCTGAGATGAGGAAGACGCAACTTTGATAATACCGCTGTTTTCGTCAATGTGGTTGCTAGGGACCTTATATACAGCTACCGTGGTCCTTTGTCACGCCAGGAATTCAACCCTGAAAATGCCGTCTTTGAATTTCATAGTTGTTCTGATAAGAACAACGGCATCTTCTTCATCGTACATCAAAGCGTAACAGGTAGCAGCTAAAATAGATTTACTCTCAGACTGGCCAGTGATTTTTAAGACCAAGTCGTTTGTAGGCGTGGTTATTCACTTTGGGCCTTTATCACTCACAAAGATTGACACATTTCTTTTCTTTTGATCTTGCTGAAGCTGATACAAATTGAAGAAAAGTTCTTTATCTTTACAAGTTGACATATAACTTACTCGCTCGACCAACTCCTCGATATTGACCGCAACCTTTGGTGATGTCCTCCATAAGCCATCGCTTATGTGCGTTTGTGCGTGTTGTCGAAGCTACCGTTTTTTTCATTTTGTTTTTATCTCATTTTAACCCTCCCTTTTTCGGGGTCCCAAAAGGAGCCTTTATGGTAGGATTGTTATTCCGATCGACCATAAAGAGGGCAAAAATAAAGGTTTTACCTTTTTTTTACAACACAAAAACAAATCTGCTTGTCCGGTTCGGTGGGGAGTGATCCAAAACAGAAGAAAGTCTGACCGCAAGGGAAAATAAACCAAAATTAGTCTCACCTGTCAAAAAGGTATAATTCAAAAAAGAAAAAAAAATTCAAAACTTTATACATCTAGGAAGGGCATGTATTTGAACTGGACTGTTTTATATAGATAGTTCTTATCAGGGTGATAATCCATACCACACGTTGTAACATAACCTTTACGATTTTGTATCTCATAGATGAATATTTTGTTTATGTCAAGAATTGAATATCTTCAAATATATAGAGAAATAGTGGACTGTCGGAAGAATACTGTGATTGATGACTTCATATTTTAATAATCATGTTTATATCTACATTTTTCCAAGATAGTCATGTTTTATCTTATTTGTTCTATTTTTCCTTTGTTACACATCAAAGAGAGCACATAATGAAAAAGCCATTGACTGCATTTAAAAGATATACAGCAGTGATGACCAAAAGAAGATAAACATAAATACCTATTCTAAATTCTAAAGATTATAAGATAGAGGTCATTTACAATATACACATATAATATCCAAAATATACACGTATTATTACATGTTTGAATAAAAAAATTGGCAATATTTTGGTAGATACTATCTTGTTTGTGCATATATCACGTGACCTAAGCCGCTGAAGCCGTGACCGGTACTCTCTGTGATTGGTAGTATCGTATTGCTTCACTTCGTGTGATTTAAAAGATGCGTACTTAAATGTGTAACATAGTCTAATTAAAGAACTTATGCTTTACTAGTGCAAACTGAGCTATAACGCTGCAGAAGCAACAAAAAAATATTTGTTGTGCTGAAGGTGAAGACGCTATTGATCACTGCACAGTAATCAGATACTTTAAGAAATTTACTCGGATTGCAAGAACCTCTACGATCGGGCAAAGTCAGATAAGCTTAAAACTGTGGATTCCGTGCTCGAACCTATAGAGGAAAATCTGACAAGTAGCACATGGAGAGTATCAGGCGAGATTAGCATCTCACAGTCTTGTATGCATTATCACCTTCACAAACTCCGCAATTTGTAGCTATCAAATTGGGCCTCATATTACCAAAACATCGCAAAATATTTTATTCACCTAAGTATTATTTTTGAATAACCATAAAATAAGAGTGATAGCCGATAGGGACGAATAGCAATTGAGATTCAATGTCTGCTGACAGTGCGGATTCCTTTGAATATCTCTTGCTATTCGTCCCTATCGGCTATCACTCTTGGCAGATGCTCTAAACGGCATCCTGTATCCGTACTGAGCTGATGTATGTAAATCTTTGCTGATCGGCCAACATTGATGTGTCCATGTGTATGACCTCATAGAAAGTTCGTTGTTACTTCTCCAGCAGAACCCCGTGTGTCTTTCTCGTCTTACTTGGATGGTTTGTAAGATGGGAGGTACAACAGTTATTTCGTAGGGTTCTGCTTTCAGGATTTGTTAAAAACAGCACGTAGCATCTTTGTGAAATTTCCGACAAGCGTTTCGTTGGAATCCTGTTGATCTAGCAATACAATAGTATTGACACAACTACAGCTTGGAAGAATTTCCGTTTCATTTCATCAAAGATAACCGATTTTCATATGGTCGATAACATGTCAATAGCAGTAAGACAATGACTAAAACTTATTCTTATCTGGATTGTAAATGTAAATAATACATCTATATATAATTCTATTAACATTACCGGAGCCATTTTCCCTCTATGTTAGTTTAAATAAACAGCAGAAAATAACCATAAAGATATTAATAACAGCACAAGAATACCTCAATTATCGTTAAGTAATTTTCATACAGATATAATTTATCCGTAGATGGGACCTGATAGGTCCAAATGAACCTGGGAGTAATGGAAAAGAAGTAATACTTCACATTCCTCAGAGCTTCAGAACTGACACGTCTGATTTGGTGGACGGCTCGAAAATTTATTCAGGCTATTGAGCAAAGCTACAGAAGATTAAACTCATTACAATCTGTTACGGTAACCTCGTTAACCATTACGCATCAATTAATTATACCTTTTATCAGACGTATAGTTATTTAATAAATTTAACTCAATCTTATTCGTATTCGATATGAATACTTGATGCAATAAAACTGTAGATAATTCGTATCAAGAAAAGTTACTTGAAGCTATTATTGTTTTCAAGGACAATTATTAGTTACTTGAAACCATATAACTGTGTGCAAACAAATGACTTTTTGCATATAAACTATAACTTGAAACCATATAATTATTAGTTTTAGCGAAAAATACTTGAAACTAGATAGGAATACTTGATATACAGGTGCAATTGCTAAATTACCACCATTTTAAATTATTCATTTCTAGTTTTGTTTACTGCGCCCGAAACGAGAGTCATTTGGACACTGTCAGTGAAGAAAACAGCACCATGTTGTAAATCCCTCCACCAGACATTTGGAAAAGGCATGCTATACTACATGGTGTTCATGCTGGAAGTGTCAATACGAAGATTTCAGCGTTTCTGTGTCAATCCACTCTTAGCAGTAAGGAAATTTTTGCGACCACATAACTGTTGATATGTTGCTCCCTAACTCTTCAGATTGTAATTCCCTTGATTATTGTGTGGGGTACGGTTGAGCGAGAGACCAACAAACTCTGTGCAACACCAAAGATGAACGGCAGCATTTACCAATTTAAACAAGATCTTCGTAAAGGCATGCAAGAGATTCCGAAGACGTCTGGAGGTTGCGGTTAAAATCAATATCCATTTCTTTAAATAAATTCAATCTATAGTATTTCAGGATGCTTTCATGAAATTTTGGTCAATATGTCTGATAAAGTCAGATGTCAGTGTTATTTTTGCGTAATTTAGACGACAGTTTACCCATCGCATCATGTATAACAGGGTGCAAAAAATGTAAATATAAAAGTACAATGAACGCAATAAAATCACTATGAAATATCTCTAGACAGGTTGACATGCCGTTAAAATCAATCATTAATTTGACTCAAAGTAGTACATAGGGACGACTATTGAGGATTGAACTCACTACAATAGCAAAGATCTTTGAGGTTAGTTTGTGAAGGAAGGAAAAGCATCCCAAATCTTACAATTTCCGAAAAAAGTTAGTTTAATCAGACCAAAGACACAGGTTTTCAGCACCTAATGAGGATCGAACTTACTACCATAGATGTGTTGAAGCTAGTGTGTTAACCATTATAACTAGGCGTGTCGACAAAGTTTAATAGATATCTCTGTCAGAATACTACTTTTACAGTTGGCAAAAGAGAAGTTTTGTTCATAAGCCATTCAGCTGAACATGAATCTCTAAATTCCCAAATAAAGAAATTTATGCCTTTGTATTTACTTATTTTAATTGCGAAGCGAGAAGCACCTTTAAAAAAAAACTGTAATGGCCCCGGTCGATGCATGTGGCTTTCATCAAAAATCAATCATAAAAATCTTATTTAATCTAGAATCCAACATCCTTTAAGACAGCTGGGTTTACCGAATACGTTATCTTCCAACGAAACGATCAACCGGTCCACGCATTCTTGCGATAGTTTCATGGCGACCTGATAATCCAAGTGCAACTAAGGGATTATCAAATACAGGAATTTATCTACATGATTGGTATTTAATTGCTCTGACTGGCGATTGTTTCAAAAGAATTTCTACAGGTATCGGTAAATTTCAGAAGATGCGCCATTGTGTTGCATCTTCTCACGTTTCTTTGATCTATAAAGAAACTCCACCTTGAGAGCTCTCTCTCTCTCTCTCTCTCTCTCTCCTTTTTTTTCTTTCTTTTTCTGTTCCATTCAGCACTTATTCTTTCCCTCTCTTTCTTTCTCCGCTGCTCTCTCCTTTTTTTCTCTCTCTTTCTCTATCATCTTTCTTTCTCTATTTTTTTCGTCTGTCTTTTCTTCTTTCTCTTTCACTTCCATATAGTTCTTTTTCTTTCTTTCCCTTTCTATCAATACGATAGCTCGGATTACTCTGACAATCTCTTGCCATTCGTCTCTCACGGCTATCGTCCTGGGTCTGTCCTCTTGACGAAATCCAGTTTCCGCACAGTAGTATAAGTTTTTGTTGGTCGGCTAACACTGATGAGTCCATGAGTAGGAGTCTATTAGGGAGCATCGCTGGTGAGTTCTCTAAAATTTCTTCCATCTTTATGTTGGGGGTATGTCTCGATCTCGAAAGAATCGTTTATATGAACGGAAGAGAATCTTATTGAATGGAAATATTTGGAATGCTCATTTTTATGATTTTAAGGTTTGGTTTGGTTTCTTTGTTTAATGGCATATCAACCTTTGTATGTTATTTAATGCCAAAACCATTCTCCTAGAAGAACAGTAGTGGTACTATTTAACCCATAGCTGGGAGGATAAGGGGGTTCATACCTTTCCCAAGGGTATTTGCCCGAAAGTGAACGTAATAGTGCGACTGGAGTACGAACTCGCTTACTACGATTCCGCTGTCCATCGCTTTAACCATTACACCACGAGGACACCCCCTATAATTTTAAGTGCATTCGCATGTTATTGCATAAATATTATAAATCACAATGAAAATGATTTTTTAACATATCAGTTTTTCTCGCAAAATTAAAATTAAAACAAAACAAAATTGCACATAATTTAACGTAACTGCACAAACTCATTCAAATACAATATATTTTTTGTAATAATTTGTTATTTATACTCTATCACTTAACTAACAACATTTAATATCTTCAATGTTTTCATTGCCCATGTGCAAATTTTCGAACGGTTTGAACTGCTTAAGTCACGTGATATATGCACCGCAAGCCAGCACGTACCAAAATATTGCAAAACTTTTGACTCATCCTAGTATTTTCTTAACAAATTCTAATCTTTCAGTGACCGTTACTTTAAGGAATTCAGGTCTGAAAACGCTACTTACAGCTAGAGAACGATAAACCTTTCTTTCAGTACAGGTAACAAGTGAATCACTCGTAATAAATAGAGTAAAAATCAACTAATTCGAAGACAGAATGTTGAACATTTTCTTCTACAACTAATCTCTTTGAATTCAATGGGTTCCCATTCGATTAGAGAAAGAATATGCTCGCGTGAATAGTTTTAAAAATGTCTTATTCCTCCTGCTAGAAATCATTCTGTTCTAAAGAAATCTTGAAATGACATCTTCAAACAATGGCCATTCCTAATTTATTTATTTTTTTATTTTTTTATGATTTAGATATTTCTGTCTCGTGAATTGTGAATGGAAAAAATGTACATTTGTTCAGCATTTCATTCCTTGTATTTTTTTCTTCGCTTTTAACAACCGCATTTATCGGTATGAGTGTATCAGTGCATTTTCATTGTTTCCTACATTTTTTCTACATCCCCCCTCTCTCTCCCTCTACCTCCCTCCTTCTCTCTCTCTCTCTCTCTCTCTCTCTCTCTCTCACCTCACACACACACACACACACACACACATATATATATTCTCTTTTCCACGTTCATTATCTTCCACTTTGTCTCTCAATCTCAGTCATGTCGGCTGGGGCTGTATAAAACACCGACTGCACTGCTGCAGCAGGCTAAGACCCCCACCACCAATGAGTGTTTTTGGTATGATACTAAACTGCCTTAGATAGAGAGACTCCAGTTCTAGAGCTTTAGGGAATTTGGAGTTCCCCGTCATTGCTTCCAGGTCCACTCTAATCCAGATTGATTGTATCGGTAAGGGTCCTATCTATAGGTCAAATAAAACTGTTTAATAATTTACAAAGGATTATTATCAGTTGTTTTAAACCATATAGCTGTATGAAAATTATATTACATTGGGATATTTAATTTATTGTATTAGTAATTTTAAATAGCAATACTTGAAACCATTGAACTGTGTGCAAACAAATGATTATTATGAAATGGAATCATTTGCATTAGATAGGAATACTAGTTACCATTCTACTGTGTGCAAAGAAATAAACTCAAACCACTCGTTTAAAAATAAAGTTACCGACAAATTACTCGCTTTTAAATCATCTGAATATATAAAAAGGATTTGGCATTAAATAACCCCCAAGGGTTGATATGCCAAAAAACACCAAACAAAAAAAAATGTCTATTTATCAATCTATGTATCTTAATTCATCTCTCTATTCTAGATGTTAGTACTGTATAGATGCATCACATGGATGCTAACAAAACGCGCTGAGAAAAGCTAAATGGGAACCACACAAGAATGCTATGAGCTATTTTAAACAAATCCTGGTAGCAACACGCAACGAAACTACAACTGTATGGCCACTTACTTCCCATCCCAAAACCCATCCAAGTACGACGAACAAGACTTGCAGTATACTGCCGGAGAAGCAAGGAAAAACTCATAAGAGACGTTCTTCTATGGACCCCTAAACATAGACGTGCCAGTGTTGGTCGACCGACAAGAACTTATTCACATCAGCTTGGTGCGGACACAGGATGTAGTATGGAAGACCAGCTGGGAGCAGTGGATGATAGAGAGAGAGAGAGAGAGAGAGAGAGAGAGAGAGATCCGTACTGTCAGTGTGACATGATCATGTTGATGTTCTTAGATGTTTCTCACTCTCTCTTTCTTTTTGTTTCTCTCTCTATTTTAGTGATTATTTCATATCACTCTCTCTCACACACTCACACACTCACACTCACACTCACACATGTACTTACATATTCTCTCTTTGCCACCTTCATTACCTCTCTTTTTGTCTCTCTAGCTAATAACTGTTGAGGAATATATTTCTGTCACTTTTTTCTTTATTTTGTTCTTTCATCCTCTCTTTCAATTGCTTATTTTATGTATTTGTTTCATATATTAAGTCTCTTTATCTTTTTTTCTATCTTTCCATTTTCTTTCATTCAATCTTTTATTCTTTCATTCTTTTCTTCAATCTCTTTTTCTGCCTTTCTTTTATAATATTTTTTTCGTTGATATCTTATTGTTAGTAAATTCGTAAAAATTAAACGGAGGTAAAAAAAAAAAAAGAAAAGAAAATACCTGAAAATTGCAAAAATAAATAAAAGTAAGAAAGAACATCAGAAGAGAAAATGATTCAAAAGAAAGAAAAAAAGAAAGAATATATTTTGATATTGTTTATACTCAGCTTTTTTTTCTCATTTGTCAGTTTCTTTCAATCAAAATTTCTTTCTTATTGCCTTTACTATACTTTCTAAATCTTTGACTTCTTATTCAAACTCTTTCTCCAACTCTTCGAACCCATCGCTATTCTCTCCTTCCCCCCTCTCTCTCTCTCTCTCTCTATCTATCTATATATATATATATATATATATATATATATATATATATATATATATGTGTGTGTGTGTGTGTGTGTGTGTGTGTGTCTTTCTCTTTCTATTTTTGATGTTTCCCAAACCTTCCCGGTCTCATTTAGTGTCTCTCTCTATTTCTATCTTTATTTCTATTTTGATCTCGATCTCTTTCCCCTCCCCCCTCTCAATTAATTATCTTTTCATGCACAATATCTTTTTCATTATATCTACCAGTAATCAGCATGCCACTTAAATTTGCTTCAAGTTTTGAATTTCGAATGACATGTGGCCATTGTATTTCTTGTTGTTTTCATTACTCAAAATAGCGACGCTATCCCGTGCGCTTGATTTATAAAATATTTCGCCTTTTTAGCAAAATCTAAAAAAATGGTTCATTATATTTCAAGAAAAAGTCAAAATGATGAAAAAAAAAAAAAGATACAGAAAAGAAAATTCATATACAACGCATTATTCAATAAAAGAGAATTACAGTATTTTTAGATCAAAAGACGATTGGTTTATTGAGTACGTAAATGAATGAGTAATTGAGACATTATTGCTGCAGAATAGAATGGGGAGGGGAGAAGAAATTCAAAGAAAACAAAAATCGAGGCAAAAGGACAATCAGATAGATAGATGCGAATACAGTGGTAATTGTAATATTGTAAAGTTCAGATTAAAATTTTAGAAATAAAACCTTCATTTTTCAGACTTTCTCAATTGAAAGAGTAGATGTTCACACATTTTTATGAAATATTGGAAATAGATGGATTATCTTTTTTAAATTTTCAATCGTTTTATTCTGTAGATTTCCTCGCGCGGATTTTTTTTAATTAGCTAGTCTGCCAAATCCACAACTACGGAATAGAGAGTTCAGTATTCACAGAATGTCCCAGACATCCAACTTCGCCCAAAACTAAGCTTTATCAATGGTTTGTTGCTTCTACGACATTTCAAACATGATGAAGTCAGACTTTCTGTAACCAGTTCTTGTAAATACTGATTATGATGATTTATAAACAAGTTACTTGTATTGATACAAATAATTTTCAGTTACCTGCTTTTTCAAGTTTCCCACTCTAATACTCATAATTTTTAAACAAATCTATTGGAGCGATAGATGAGACTCTAACATGTTTATACCACTCAGGGTCACAGTGGACCTGGAGTAATGGCAACAAAGTGGTAACTTCATACTCTTCAGCGCTCCAGAACTTGAGCCTCAATATTGGATGTAATTTAGTGTCCTACTGAAACCTTTTGGCGGTAGGCTATAAGGGGTTACAGTCGGCGTGTTCTAAGCCCCAACGACAAGATAAAAATTCAGTCAAAGTAATATTTTCCCATATTTTTGAAAATTCCATCAAACAGTTAACTTGTTATTCTTTAGTTCTTGAGACAAAATACATTTACATATTATCTTTGATCCCTTCATAATTCTTGTATCGTTTCAGTCCAGGAAATAATGAAAAGATCCGAAAATAAAATAATCCAACGGAACAAATGAGTGAGAATTGAGTAGATGCGGTAAAAACTTCCACATTCAAAGTGTTTGTACTTGTTGAAATACTTACGACCAATACTTTATATGTTCATAAGAATCATAAAAAGAACTGCGTGAATAAATAAAATGTTTTTTCTCAATTTTCGCCGTGTCTGTCCTTAAATCTAAGATACGTTGACACTCATCCGCGAGATTTTGAAGTGATGTCTTTTGGTCTTGTTCTAATTTCGTTAGCAATCTCGATCTTATTTCTGCATCTTTTAGCGCGATCAGGCCCTGAACGAAAATTAAGCATTTAAACAAAGCTGGTGTTATTCCGCTCAACTTAAATTTTTCACATTCTCTGCTGACTATACAGGCAAAAGTCATGTAATGATCGTTTTCTTTCTTTGTAGTATTCAAACCTTGCCATCTTGTATTGAAAAGTGAACACAGCTCCCCGAATATTTTTTAGATATTTGTATGAATTACTGGAATGAAATTTCTCCGGGATATCTTCGGAGTATAAATTTTCGTACTTTTCATGATCCCCAGCGTTATCCAGTAATAATTGCCCCTTTCTTCTATCCAACCATGTGACACAGTCCTTTTGGGTTATTTCTTCAAACCTTCGAAAGTATGCTCCAAATGTGAGTTCTTTGTCTGGTTTGAATAAGAATTCCCCAATCGAGTCGACTACGGAAAACTGAGAAAAATATTAGAACTGCCTGTATCATTTTCTCTTTTTCCAGTAATTTTGAAAACCTTTTTTCTTATTGTTCGAGTTCTTTTCAATGCCTTTCTTAGTCTTCTTGATGTCGGTTCTGAAATTTTTCCATTTCCTGTTTGCGTAAAATTTCAAGATTTAATGAAATAATTATCACAAAGGGTAAAGAACTAATCCCTAATAACAACTCCCTCCATTTCAATAACGTTTATTACATCCAGACCTTAGGAACAGATATGGGAACTAAAATGGCACCAACATACACCACCCTTACGTTAGCATATTTAGAAGAAAATTTATACGAAATTATTATTAAAAAATACGGTAACAACATAAAAGAATTTACTAAGTGACGGAAAAGACATTTAAATGATTGTTTCACATTCTGGAGATAATATTAACAAACTACACAACCTACTCCAAAACCTACGCCCCAAATAAAATTCCCCATGGAACACAGCTCAAAGAATAACCATTTTTAGACATCCTCATAAAAAACGAAAATGGCCAAATCATCACAGATATCTACCACAAACCCACAAACACCCGAGAATACCTCCACTTCACTCCGAAAACTGTGTAAAATCCATCCCTTACATTCTAGCACGTAAAATATACACCATAATCACAAATAAAAACCTCAGAAAAACTCGCCTTAACGATCTAAACACAACCCTACACAAGAGAGGATGCTCAACAACATTGATAAATAAGGGATTTGAATTCAAAGAAAAAGTACCACAAAAAGAACTACGAAACCCGAAAAAACATAACAGAAAATCCCTTGCAAACGTCGCAGCCTCCAGCAAAAACAACCCAGAACTATTCACAGAAATTTAAAAAATTTAGAACTTAAAAACAATGGCAAAATCAAAGAAATACTTGACACCACAAAAGTCTTTTAAAGCCAAAGACAACCCCAAAAAATCTTTAAAATATAATCATCTCTTCTACATTCGGGGAAAACACAACACAAGGATTTACCAAATGCAAGAATAAAAGATGTGAAGTATGTGATATAATTATCGAAACAAATTTTTTTACCTTTAAAAACCCGCAAACAAAATTCTGAATAGATAAAGACTTAAGCTGCAACTCAAAAAACGTAGTCTACATAATCGAATGCAACAAATGTAAAGAGGTACACATAGGAACAACATAAGCCCTCGATACCAGAATATCACTTCACGAAAGTAATATTAAAATTAGCAGAAAATAAAAAATAAATGTACCTATACACCTATGCGAATGTAATTTGTTAGCTGACCGTAGTCGAGGGCAACCTAAAGGCTCCCTTTTCAATAGCTACTGCATCAAGGGAAAGGGAGGCGCTACTAACCATGACTATATATCAAACACGATTACACATTACTTCAACTAAAAGAAAAAAACTTTATAAATTCAAGCCCACGTTGAATAAAGCAAAAATTATACACACACACACACACACACATTAACACATACACACAAACAGAAACGAACCCCCCACCCAGTAAAAAGTAATTACCAGTAAATTTTAAACCACACTACTTCAAAAGAAAAAACTCAAAACCAGAACTATACCCACACAGACAAGAACAATCAAGCCCAAACCACACATACACACACACACACAGAGGAAAAAATACCTACACACACAAGAAAAAGTAACTGTTTGTGAAATTCAAAGCCGCTTTAGCACAAAAAAACGACCAGTAAACTCTATAACATATCAACTAAGCACACACACACACACACACAACGGCCCAGAATAAAACAATGAAAAACTTAATAACATATCAAATATCAAAGACTAATCGGGGTTAAATACAGATCAGGAAAGGAAGGAGGAGAAGGAAGAGAAATATAACACTCAACACTGACCTCTATATAAACCGATACAAAATCTGAAAAAAACATTTGACTAAGAAACCTACACGAGTGAGTTCGAGTGTCATTATGTGCCACATTCAGATGGCATTGTGCCATATATGTTCTTTGATTAAATCAACAACTGGAAACATACACGCATGTAAGAACGAAATAAATAATTCTTAAAATACAAATCTCTTAGTGGACCAATTAATTTTGAAATAATTACTTTTTCATTCTTCGGAGCAACAATAAAAGAAAAAAATACATATATATATATATATATATATATATATAGTTGTTTACATAGCTTTGCTTAGTTTTTCTATTTATAAGAAATACTATTTCATTCTTTCTCAGTTCAAATTCATCTCTTTTTATCATCTATCTACTTATCAGTCAATATATATATATATATATATATATATATATATATATATATATATATATATAACAGTTGCCACCCGCATAATGCAAAGCTCTTCTAACGAACTGAGCAGTCTTGTATCTGATAGAGCAAAATGTAAACAACCGAAAACTAATACATATGCGTTATAATTCCTGAGCTAACGTATGTCGCCGAAATGGCTGGGCAGTTAAATACCATGTCTAATGTAAAGTTTGGTGGTTTTCGATTCCAGCTTGAAGCGTCCTGCGTGTCAAGCCACATTGAAGAGTTGTGATACAACGAGACAGTCTCGTCTGTGGATGACAATATATATGTGGTGGTGGTGGTGGGGTCTTTGCATCAATCTATCAATCTAACTCTGCGTTCATTATTTATCTATCTATCATAACATAAACAGTCTATTCATTTGATTTTTACCAATCTCAACAGGTCAACTTTACCGTGAAACATTATTCACCAGAGAATCTTTAGCATTTCATAATATAATTACGACTTCGATATTCCTAAAACTTGTTTTAGAATGCGAGGTATGTCTGAAATATAAAGTACAAACAGTTTCTAAACCAATGGCTGGTTTATTACAATGCAAATTTCTCGCATGATATAAGTGTGGATTTTATCTTTCAATGTCAGTATCCCAAGAAATTATTGATTAATAAGAATATCAGAAATGGTCATTAAAGCAATGGACTGAACAGCAACTAATGTCAGGTCACATTCTTACGCGCGTGCACCGATAAAACAAGCGCAGAAATTTTGTTGCAACTATGTTAAAAATTCTTGAAGTCATATTGGTACATATCCACAATATTTTATTTGTATAATACGCATTTACCTAACTTTTCCACCACAGGCAAGATTTGACTTGAGATCATTTTCCTTTTCCTAGGCTGGTTACCTAACCCAGGCAAAATAAATCAGTCTGCCCTACTATATACCTATTAATGGGGGAGAGGGTAGAATAGATGGATGTATACCTCCTTAAGGGCAGTAGTGCAAAATGAAACGCAAACAGTCTCGTCCAGGTTTTGAATCCAGGTTACCAATTTCATATCTTACGACGATATCCGTTACGCTAAGCGCACGTGATCTATTTATGTAATGATAAACATAATGGATTGATAAATGTTTATACATTATATTTCAAATATTTCTCGTATTTTATACATTTTAGGAGTTTCCCTTACTTATTAAAATCTGCTTTCCCCACAAAAAATTACTTAGAAAATCAGTTTTTTTCTTTCTAGGATTTAATAGATTTTGCGCCAGTTATTGAAATTTGGGGGGCTTTTTTATTGGCACACCTTAACTCAAAGTCTTTCTGACAATCTTCTAGCCCTTGACCACCTTGCATTTTAAATTCCTTGGTTAGTTGTGAGAGAGTTTTCTTCCTGTTCCTTAAAACAAATCTTCGGAAACATCTGTCATCTGTTAATGGGCTGAATTTGGGTTTCCCGGAATTCAGTTTTCTAGTTGTCACCACCCCCCGATTTTAAATTGTTGGGCTATTTCATCCAAAAAGAACAGGGTTGTTTTATCCAAAAAGAACAGGGCTATTTCATCTAAAAAAAACAGTATTATTTCCTGGGTGTGACATCTTGATGCTTTACAGATTGACGAAGACAAGCAAATAATGAGAGGTTGTTATGAGGGTAGCATATTGCTGCAGAGAAGACGTCTAGGTATTGTTATAAAAAATAAATAAATACCAGGAGGTTGAGTTGCATAGACGTTGTTTTTATGTATTTTTGGCCGTAAGCAATAATTTACAAAATAAGTTTTTTATGTGAGAATTAATTTTTGTATTTGTTCAGTGTATATAAATGTTTTTGTATTCTTTTTAATTTTTTACTTCTATAAATCTTAGTCGTCGTTGTGAAATTCGGGACTGATATTTTTGTTTCAGATGTTATCTAATCTAACGCCTGGGTCTGTCCTTTTTGACTTGAGAAACTCAGTAGGAAGGGGTTAGTTGGTATTCAAACCACTAGATTTTGGCGGCAAAATCGGAAAAGATTTTTTTTTAATTATGTAACTCGTGGGTCGCTTTCTATTTTTAGATTTAATGAAACACCTGGGTTAGGGACTGTTACAACGTGTGCAATTATGGAAGTTGATACTTCTTGACGTGAATCTCTTTTTGAAATACAAAACTGATGCCCTGATTAACTTTAGAAAGTAACAGCTAAAGGTAATATTTCCTGATTGTGACTTGAAAAATCGATAACAGACCTTAATATCTTCGTTGAGCAGGTTGTGGGTCGAACAGTCTTCTTTTTTAACCTTTCGTGGTTGAAAGACACGATGCTCTCCAAGTCTCTCGAAAAGCCTTACAATTTCGTTTGTTTGGTTTAAACATCACCGGCTATAGAAACAGGGCTTGACTGATTGAATGACTGTTTCTAAGATTTTTCCTTGCAATTATTCGGAGCAACACATTTTTTTTTTATTAAAGAAAAAACATTCTAGAATTGCGTCATTATTTTGTTTAAAAGTTTTAACGAGGAAAAAATAGAGGAAAATATTCAAAAGTTTCTTCAACCATGATGATAAAAGTTGTGTGTTTCAAGTTGAACTGAATATGTGTAATGAAAATAGGTGAACCTATCACTGATAAAACTTACATATATTTTCTTTGGTTTTCCTTGTGCAATTCTTCTCAATTTAAAAGTATATATTGGCAAAAGAAAAACACATTCATTTACAATATTTACAAATTAGGACATTTTACTATCAAAAAACAAATAAATGAAGGAAAAAAGAAAAATGTAGGTAAAAAGCAGAAAATGAAGACACTATAAATATTTGTCAGGTTTGCTCAGGATAAAATAAAACTTTAAGTCACGAAGATTTATTACCGTAAGTTGTAAAGCAATTAGGCCCAACGCCAATATAATAGACATTTATTTTACATTTATTCAAGATTAAAGTGACATCAAATTTAAAGAGGATAAAAAAAGACAAGCTCAAATAAATGAATAAAAAATACCGGAAAAATTATTGCAATTTCTGTTATGGTTGGTTTAAATATGGGTTGTCGAATATGAATTATATTTGTGCTTTCCGGGTGAAGGGGAATTAGGATACTAAACATTTTTCATTGACAAATATTGATTGCTAAATGAAAATAAACAGAAGAGATTCTTTAATATATGCGATTAGAAAAATCTCACTTTTCGGATCATCTGGTTTGGAACTGTCTTCCTAAATAACTGAAGCCTTGTAAACTTTAGACTGTACTAGCCATTCCCATTCATCTGATTGCTTGGTACAATCTGAAGATCCTGAGCCCGCTTTGACATCTGGTTGAGAATTGAACAAGCGATAGTCTATCAGCATAGCTTGCTAACCATGGTATCCCTTAAGTCATGCCGAAGAACAGTTAATCATATAAGCAAATGCAGCAAACTAGCACAAAAGGAATACAAGAGTAGACAAGACTGGGCAGGAAAGGTAATCCCCAGCGAATTGAGCAAGAGATTAAAATTTGACCGCGCTGACAATTATATAAGCACAAACCAGAATCCGCCCAAGAAAATGAGACGAACAAAATTCTCTGCGACTTTAAGATACAAACAGATCACCTAATTCCGGCCAGAAGACCAGATCCAGTGTTGATTAATAAGAAAAAAGAATTTGCCATCAAGTTGATTTTGCCGTTCCAGTGGACCACAGAGGGAAAATAAAAAAAAAGCGAAAAGATAAACAAGTACCTAGATGTAGCTAGAGAACTGAAAAAGCTGTAGTACGATAATACCAACTGTAGTTAAAGCCTTTGAAACGGTCCTCAAATATCCGGAAAAGAGACTTGGAGAACTGAATATCAGAGAATGAATCGGGTCCATCCAGACCACAGCATTGTTGAGATCGGCAGAAAACTGAGAAGAGTCCTAGATACCTGAGAACACTAGCTGTCACTCAGACTATACTGAAAGTTCACCAACTGACGCTGTTATGCAGATCTCCCTAGGAATATTAAAAATAATAACAAAAATTGTTAACCCAAATTCAAACAGAGAGGATATACAGTCAGGACATTGGGACGGAATTCGGCATAGAAAAATGAACCATGCTAATAATGAAAACCATAACCAAAAAAAGATCAGAATGCTCAGAGAAAAGGAAACTTACAAATACTTGGGATTATTAGATGCAGACACCATCAAACAAATCGAGATGAAGGAAAAAAATAAAAAAGAGTATCACTCGAGAACGAAGAAACTACCCGAAACCATACTATATAACAGGCCCATTTTTGAAGTGGACCAGAGAACAAGAAAATTCATGACAATGTATAAGAAAAGACGTAGACTGACTATATGTCAAGAAAAGAAGGGGTAAGAAGACTCAAGATGACGTAGATGCATCGATACAACAACAATTAAAATATGCGCAGGAAGACTAATCAGAGCCACCAGAAACAATACAGAAAACACAAATATCAATGGAACAAAAATAACCTGAAAAAATTGGAAGAAAACAAATCTATTGACATTTCAAGCGACAAACAAGTGAAATCTCACATGAGAAAACTTGGACATGGCTAAGAAAGGAAACCTTAAGAGGGAAATTGAATCTCTTCTGATAGCAGCACAGAACAAAACTATAAGAATTATGTCAAAGCAAGAATAAACAAGATGCAATAAGATAACAGATGAAGGTTATGTGCTGATAAAAATGAAACGATCAATTACATATCAAGTCAAAGCAGTAAGCTAGCACAAAAATAGAATGAGATTTGACATGACTGGGTAGGGAAGGTGATCAACTGTGAATTGTACAAGAAGCTAAAATTGGACCATACGAACAAATGATATATACACAACTGAGAATCCGTCCTTGAAAATAAGATGCACAGACTTCTCAGGGATTTTGTGATACAAACAGATCATCAAATCTCGACCAGACGAGCAGATATAGTGATAGTCAACAAAAAAAGAGAACCTGTTAAATAGTGGACTTTGCCGTTCCGGTTCATCACAGGGTAAAACTGAAATAAAGCCAAAAGAAAGATTTGAACCTCGACTTTGCTAGAGAACTGAAAAAATATGGAACATGAAAGTGTCGGTGATACCAACTGTAATTGGTGCACTAGTTACACTCACCAGTGGATTGGTACAGGGACTGGAGGACTTGGGAATGAGCGGACAAGTGGAGACCATCCAAACTGCCGCATTGTTGGGATCGGACAGAATTTTAAGAAGAATCCTGGGGACTTGAAGGAACTTGCTGTCACTCAAACTACAGTGAAAAACCATCGGCTAACGCTGATGCGAAAAACTCTTAAATGAGTAAAATAATAAAATACCACAGAACAAACACTAACACAAGAACAAAAATAAATGTAGAGACAATAAAGAGAAAACCCAATTACAATCTCTCAGGAACCAAAATTGGAAAACAGTCAAGGCAGAAATTTAAAAAATAAACAAATTATTTACACATATCTCAACAAGCAACATCACAGAATTAAACGATCTTATCTATCCATGAGCGAAATTAGTGTGATGAAATTGGTGTTCCCCTAAAAAACCCTCCAGTCGCGCTATTACGTTCACTTTCGGGCAAATACCCTTGGGAAAGGTATGAACCCCCTTATCCTCCTAGCTATGGGTTAAATAGCACCACTATTGTTCTTCTAGGGGAATAGGTTTGGCATTAAATAACCTACAAAGGTTGATATACCATTAAAACAAAGGAATCAAACCGAACCGAAAAAAAAAAAACGAACAGAAACACAAAACCTGGATGGGAAATTAAACTGGAAACACAAATTTAAAAAAGTCTACGAGAGCCAATAAAAATGCTAGAAATGCTGGAATATGAACGAAATGAGAAAAGCAACAGAATTAAAACAAACAATAACAATCGTGGAAATTAATGAGAAGGTAATGGTGAAAGAAGGAAGACTAAAAAGATATCGTGACAGAATCAAACAATACAAAAAAAAAACAAGGCATTCTAAAATAACGAAAAAAATTCTACCACCAAGTAGGGGGAGAATGCACGACGACATACCAACAACCAGATCAAAAGGAAGCAAAACAATTTTGGAGCAGAATATAAGAACGATGAGAACATGACAAAAATGCCGAATTGATAAACAACATGGAAAAAGAACTCCAAGGTCTCGAAGAAAGACCTAAGGTGAAAATAGACCTCGATTAACTCAGAGCAACATTTTAAAAAATGTACTAAATTAGAAAATCCCAGGTCATGATGGCATACATGGATACTGGTTTTAAAAAAATCACTTCCATCCACGACAAACTAGCAATTGAAATGAATAACGGATGACCAAAGGAAAGACCACCCTGATCCAAAAAAAACCAAAACGGAACCGCCCCAACAACTACAATATGCCTACTGATGATGTGGAAAATACTAACAGAGCAAATTAGGGAAGAGATTCACTATTTGCTAGTAAACCGCAAACTATTCCCCGAACAGAAAAGATGCCACAAAGGAACAAGAACAGCAGATCTACTATACATTGATCAACACATCCTCAAGGAGAGCAAACCAAACGCAAAAAGATTGCTATGACGTGATTGAGAACAAAAAAGGCTTACGTTATGGTCCCACAAATCTAGATAGCAGACTGTCTCAAAATGTACAAGATATCCGAAGAAGTTCATCGAGGAAACCATAAAAAACTGACGTGTGGAATTGATTGCAGGAAGAAGAAATTTAGCTGAGGTGAAAATCCAGAGAGTATATTCCAGGGAGATGCATTTTCACCATTACTATTTGTAATAGCAATGACGCCGCTTAATATTTAGAAAATGTACGATGGACTACATGTTTACCTAATCGCATGAAAAGATTGACTACCTAATGTACATGGACGACATCAAAATGTTTACCAAAAATTTAAAAACAAAAAAAAAAAGAATTAGGAATTAAATTTAGCATAGAAAATGGGCCATACACATAATGAGGAGTGAAAAAAGATAAATAATGCAAAGAATAGAACTACCAAATCCAGAAAGAATCAGAATGCTCAGGGTCTGAGTAAATATTTAAAAGATATTGATATTGAGAGAAACAAAAAAATATCAATGAAATAAAACATCGCATTTAATATTATTCAGAAATCAAATTATTATGTTAAACTTATTTGAAACAAAGAATGTATAATCGATGTATAGAAAAAGTTGGACGCAAGCTCTTGCCATCACTCCCGGCTTTAATTGCAAAAATTTCTTCGTTTAACTATTTAACTAAATCAGACTGTAAAAATAAAATGACAGTTATTTCTTTTTGTTTATCGTTTTCTTTCAAAATTTATCAACAGGATTTTTATTCATAGGCTATTAAAATAAGACCAAAAAATTAATCATCATCGTTATCTTACGCTGATAGTACGGAGTTTCCTAACTGTCTTTCGCGATTGCAGTCTTTCATCCAGGCAGGTCCTCAAAACTACATCCAGTGTTCGCACAGAGCTGATATATATAAGTCATAGTTGGTCGGCCAACTCTAGTGCATCTATGTGTACGAATCCATGGTTTATGAGATGGGAGGTTAGTGGCCGTATAGCTGCTAGCATTTTTGTGTAGTTCACATCTACCTTTTTCTTCAGGGATTTCGTTAGATTCCTGGTGGTGCATCTTTACTGTAGTATTGACACAGACACAGTTTTGAAGAAACTTCGTCTTATTTTATCAGAGAGATCAGTTATTCATATGATCAATAACTTTTCAATACCATTCCACTCCTTCCCTATGCATATGTCGACATCACTTTCAGTAGATAAGATAATAAGTAAATATTTATAAAAGTCACATTTTTAACATCATTATCCAAATTCATAATGTAAACTGCTATTTTGTTGTATATATAAATACAATTGTCTGATTTCTGTATGTAGATAAAGCCAACAGTATTAGTAATATAAAGCCATTTTCTTAATAACTGAGATTCAAATAAAAATAAAAGCATGCAGAATATGACGTAAATAACTAAGGGAATTGTGTCATCGGTGGTGACATAGTTTCGACATACACAATTACTCTCCATTATAATAAGTTGATATGGTTACTTCCCAACTGACGAAATGTATTTTGATTTTAATACCATTTTTCGGGTCCTGGACGTTTCAAAATGATCAATCTCTTTTTCATTAAGATTGTTGGTATCACTGGAACGTTGCAGATCGAAAGAATTTTTTCTCTCACATTCCAAAGTTGTAAGGAACGAAAACGCATGGGACTCTGCTAGCAAATTTACTAGTTCTTCCCTCAGTTTCTCAGAAATACAACCAAAGTAGAACAAATACAACAGTTTATGGTCTTAGATTATAATTTGGAATTTTAGTTTATAGCGATCTCTAGTAAATAGGGAACAACCTTCCTTGTGGACCCTAGAATTTTTATTGACCCTATCAAAATTTAATTCACCTGCAGGGTCTACAGAGATCACAATTTCAAAGATTTTTTTTCAAATTATTAATCTATTTTTTAAGCTGAAAAAAATTTCCCAGTGCAATTTTCTAATGGAATTGCCCATAAATATTTGTATAAATAAATTTTGATAAAGATTTTGAAAAAGATGATTTAACAATATCAACAGAACCAATATTTGAAAAATATATGAAATTGAATAAAAAAATCCAATTTTACTTTTTGATCGTATTTTCAGTTTATTTTATTAGCTATAATTTATATTTTTTTGTTATATTTTGGGGAAATTTTATATTAAACCTAGAACAAGTTTAAGAACTAACTTTTTGTATTTTTATTTACACTTTTCAAAAAAGGTATTAAAAAGCATAGATATTTTTTAAATAACATGATTTACTTAATTTATTGAAAAATTATGTATTTTTTCATCAGAATTTACTAAATTGAAGGTTAAGGAGAAGACAACTTGTCTCCAATTTTCATTGAATGCAGCCTTCCATTTCTCTGTGATATATCATAATATTTCGCGCAAATGCCTTAGGAGATATCATGAATCCAACTTCTCTCCCCTACCCCAGCTATAGGTAAATAGTTGGGCAAACTGAATTCAAAGCAAGATGTAATTATGAATACATAATATCTGACTCAGATGTTTTGACAATTCTTCACTTAATCTGAAGACAAAACGAATACATGCTAGTTTTTTTTAAACTTTTGTTTTGTATTTATTCAATTAAATTTTGTAAAATTATATCATAATTTCTAAAATTTTGAGAACATATGTTTCAGTTTAATTCAGATCGGATAATCTATTTAACAAATTACTTCAAAAATATAACCATAGCCTACTTTGGGTACAACTAAGGGCTGGAGAAGAAACTGGATGGCAATTACACAAGAATGCTGCGTGCAATCCTGAACAAGTCCTGGCAGCAGCACCCCACAAGACACCAACTGTACGGCCACCTGCCCCCTATCACGAAAACTATTCAAGTTAGACGAACCAGACATGCAGGACACTGCTGGAGAAGCAGAGATGAACTCATAAGAGATGTACTCTTATGGATCCCCACACATGGCCGCGCAAAAGCAGGACGACCAGCTCGAACGTACATTCAGCAGCTATGTGAGGATACAGGCTGTTGTCCTGAAGACCTACCTAGGGCGATGAACGATAGGGAGGAGTGGCGAGAGAGGGTCAGGGATATCCGTGCTACCAGCGCGATATGATGATGAAGGGCACCGTGAGAACTAAACTAAAAACTGCCAGCCAAGAAGAACGAATACACGTGTAGAAACAACATTTCAAGAATCAGCTTGGAAAATTCCCCTAAAATTAGGGATGAACCTATAACGAAAATCATTAGCAATCCACTAGACACCAAACTAGGACAGTTTACGCAAGAAAAATTAAAAATAGGAAAGCTGCCAGTCTTGATGAAATACCTCCAGAAGTATGGAAAAGAAGGAAATTTAACGACATACTGCTCCGATACTGCAACACTGTATATAACAAGAACATAATTGACAGATGGACAAAGGGCTACATCCTCCCATTCCCAAAGAATTGTGATCTCGAAATTGCCAAGATCTACCAAGTTATGACCCTTACTGCCATAGCGACTAAGGTTTACAATGCTCTGCTATTCAACGTTGAACTTGAAATTGAGAAGAACTAAAGTGTCTTTCGGAGAAATCGATCCACGACATCACAAATTTTGACAATCCGTCGAATATTAGGTGTTCGTGCAAAAAAACTCGAGGTGACACTTTTACTTGTAGACTTCTCCAAAGTATTTGACTCCATATACTGAGGCAAATACTTCTGGCCTATGGTCTCCCCCAAAGAAACCGTTGCAGCCATAATGCTATATAAAAACACAAAAGTAAAAGTTTGCTCACCGGATGGGGACACAGACTTCTTTGACATTGACGCAGGTATACTGCAAAGGGACATATAAGCTCCATACTTGTTTATTATCTAACTAGACTACGTGCTTCGAACGTCGATAGATTTAATGAAGGAAAATGGTTTTACTTTGGTAAAAGCAAGAAGCAGAAGATATCCCACACGAACGATTACGGACGCGAACTACGCTGATGACATAGTGGTTCTGGCAAAAATGTCAGAGTCCATGTGCTTTAATCAAAGAGGCCACGTCTCCACACTAAATGGTAGATTTCTGAAACTTGTGGACAAGTTCTCCTTCCACGGAAGCATGGTTTCTTCAACCGAAAATGGTATCGACACGTGACTAGAGAAGGCATGGACAGCTGCGGTAGACTATCGGTCATATGAAAGTCAGACCTATCAGATGAAATAAAGCGGCTGTGTCAATACTGCTGTATGGATGCGCCACATAGACGCTGACAAAGCGTTCGGAGTAAAAGCTTGACGGCAATTGCACAAGAATTTTACGAGCTGTACTGAACAACTCCTGGAGGCCACATCCCACAAAACAGCAGCTGTACAGCCACCTACCACTCATCTCGAAAACCATCCAAATTAGTCGAACCAGACATGCAGACACTGCTATAGAAGTAAAGATGAACTCATAAGCGATATACTCCAGTGGATCCCTTCACACGAACGAGCAAGGGTACGGCTACCAGCTAGAACCTATCTACAATAGCTCTGAACTGATACAGGATGTAGCCTGGAAGATCTGCCAGGAGTGATGGACGTTAGAGTGGCGAGAAAAGGTCAGGGAAATCCGTGCAGCACGCCATAATGACAATGACGACAGGGCACCTGGTGAGGATTGAACTCACTTATCGGGAGTTATTGATTCAATAGCTTGTTAAGTATTGCATTATGATGGATAATCCTTGACACAGTAGCGTACCTGTACTTGTACCTAACCCATGGAGGTGCATTTAGTGTAACGGTTATCGTCGTAGGAAATAAAATCTTTCCTTCGAGTTCAATCCTGATTGCTGCACTTCGCTTCGTGCTAATGCCTTTAGGAAAGGCATTAATCCCTCTGTTCTCTCTCCAACTATGGGCAAATAGTTGAACAACCTGGACATTAAATTTGGTATAGAAACTGATCGGAGAAAAAAACCAGCAGTACTCTGCTATAAAATTGATCTTGTGTCACCTTCTGCTTGTGGCTGTGAGGTTTGACTAGTATATACCAATCATTATTCTCTCAGACTGTCATATTTCAGGTAAATCGATATACGGCATCAAATATGTTAAGCTGAAAACAGATTAATTTTGGAAGAGAGCAAGCGAATAACATTGCTAAAAAAAGCTAAACAAATGAATTCTTCGGCACAGGAAATGATCTGTTAACTCTCTGAAAGCAAACCTGTAACAAATTTTAAAAGAAATTCATTCAGCGCATATCCTTGATATTATTAGACTTAGTTGTAAACAAGCACTGATGTTTAGCTGATCAGATAATAGGGTTAATTGATATTGCAGCAAGCTGCGATATGCATATACACTGCCCATAAAATAAAAGCTGCGATATTCATATACACTGCCTACAAAATAAAAGCTGTCATTTGATTTGTTGAATAAACTTCGAAGAGCCGCTTGTGATCCTTTTTCTACTGTGTATTTATTTTTTTAGAAGCGTCCAGGGACATAATTTTGTTTCAGGGTAGAGACTCCAGATACATAAGACATCATATGCTTTTTACATGTATGCTTTTCCACAAACAACACACACACACACACACACACACACACACTAACACACATCTATGTATTTACCATCATGTGACACAAGGTCAATTTTAAGCTGAGTGCAGCTGGTTTTGAATTCAGAATTTTTCTTCTCCTAGATTGGTTGCATAACCAAAGCTAAAAAATGAGTATGCCCAACTATTTACCTATTGCTGAGAGGAACGAAAAAATTGATTCATGATATCTCCAAAAGCATTAGTGCAAAAATGAAGCGCAAAATGTCTTGTCGAGGTTTTGAATACGGGATACCGTGTCCACTTCCTAAGATGATAACCGCTTGGCCATGTACGAAGGTAGGCTGAAAAGTTCATAGGTCGTAAAGCTCGTTGGATGACGTCTTATTTGCAGTTGATGACTTTTTATCAATGAGATCGAAGCACTGCAACGCTGATGCAAGAAGTGTATTAACCTCATTAGGCCAGATTCCAAGAGAGTATCTTGATTAGCCAATGCATTTTTCAGATGAACTTCATATTTTAAGCTATCTGCAATTTAGTCTCCCTAAAAAATAATGTGAAATTTAGTTTCTATGGAAACGGGGTTTTGGATTTGCAATATTATCAAAATCTTTGGGCCAAATCTTTTTGATTTGAACCAGAAATAAGCATGTTAAAATAATCAAAATTTTAGTATTATGTTTATCTTTTATCTTTACAATTTGTTTTTTATATCTTTTTTTTTTATTAAAACAGTTTATAGATACTACACTGTAAGTTGAGGGAAAAGTGTCGAGAAAAGAGACTTTGATGCAAGGCAGAGAGAGTTCACTTTTATCCAAGACAGAAATTTCAATCCCTAACTAATCCGTGGGAAAGGGCAAACATGTTCACGTATAAAACAGTTGCCTAATGTTGTACCTATGCCTTAGGAATATCTCTATTCAGTAAATATAACTTACTACAGCACAACACCACAATTATTGGGTTTCGAAAATTTAATAAATATCAATAACAATATTTTGAGCCGTGTACAAAAAGTTTCCTGTGTTTTCTTTAGATTAAAAGAATGAGTTTTCTATTGTAGTAAGTTTCTAGTTTTTATTGTATCGTTGTTAATTTGTTGTTTCTTTAAAAGAAATTGCTGAGAAATTTTGCATACGCCAGATACAATAACTTAATGCTAAGTTTGAAATGTTTGGCATAAAAATATTCACCCTGATGTGAAATATAGAAAAAAATCAATATTCTAATTTTATTTCTTCTGTTTTAGTAATTAGGATCAAATCTATAATCTTTTTTAGTAACACAAGATTATCTTTTATCTGTTACTCATTCATTATAGTCGTCAAATTTTAACTCTTGATATCTTTATGAGTTCCTTAGTTCCTTAAAAATATTTAATTCGTTCGAAAGTGAATTTACTTCTAAATCTTTCTAAAGTAACTCGAATTTCACTTTTGAAATCAAGCAGGGAAACAACTTTGAAATTGTAGAGTAGAAATGGAAGGTCCTAATAAGTAAGAGACAGACACGGGAGGACATTTGTTAACTTCTCCCAAATTATAAAAACAATGCGAATATTTCCGTAATCATTTTTGATAATGGTATTAAAATACTATTATGATTCGCTTTTCATTACAATTACCCAGACTGTCATTTTACAACTGTTAATAATTCTTTTGTGGTTACTTGACAGAAATCAAATTTACGCAACGTCTTTTCCTAGAGAGTCAAATGATCCTACTAAATTTTGTGGTAAATACGTATTTATATGATATTCAATATTTTCAGTAACATCGATGTTTGATATTTATCTGATCAGAAATGTGTTAAAAGCAATCATTTAACAGAACATTTTGGCAAACGAGGAAGATGATAAAAGAGTTTGGTTAAGTTGGTTAGTTGGTTGGTTTTACGGCATATCAATCGTTTTTCGGTTCATTTAATGCCGAATCAAATCATTTTGATAAAACTTCGTTTTAGTTTGGTTTTATGGCATATCAACCATTATTGGTTATTTCATGCCAAATCTATTTTTATACATATAAACAATTCTATTTCAAATAATACAGTTTAACATAAGTACATGACTTAGTTCTATTTGACTCATAGATAAATTCCTATTAGGTGCTACCACTTCGGGCCAAAGTGGACCTGGGAGCAATGGTAAGTTGCCCAAAGTTCCAACATCACTGGAACCTCACTATTAGATTGTTTAGTGTCATATGCAGGACACTCGTTGGGGGAGTCTTACACCTCTGCAGAGAAGTAGTCGGTGTATTCTACAGCCCCAGCCAAATGGGGGTTGGTTAAGATATTCTAGTAGTAATCTACCCAGGTTGTTTGGTTGATTAGTTGGTTAGGTTGGGTTGGGTTTGTAAGTTATTTGACGCCAAATCCATTTTTATGAAAATAGTTCTATTTCAAACAATTCAGTTTAGCATAAGTGTGCACTTTAAATGTGAAAAACATTTCTATTTCAAGCTATTCAGTTTCAATGTCAAAAAACAGTTCCATTTCAAATAATTCAGTTTAACATAAGCATGCAATTTAAATGCATGGAAAAAGTTATCTGATCAGAAATGGGTTATTTTTAAGTTAAACAGTTCTAATTTAGATAATTCAGTTTACTATAAGTTTACTATAAGTACAGGTTTTTGTTTGCATACAGTCAAATGTCAAAACAGTTCTATATTAAACAAATCGGTTTAGAGTAAGTAGAGTTTCAATGTCAAAAACTTCCATTTCAAAAAATGCAGTTTAGCATAAGCATGCAGTTTGAATGTAAGTACAGTCTAATTGTCAAAAACATTTCTATTTCAAGCTATTCAGTTTCATCAAACAGTTCTAATTCAAACGATTCAGTTTAGCATAAGTATGCAGTTAGTTCTATTTAACACATGGATAGGGCCCTATGAGGTGCTACCATTCCGGGCCAGAGTGTACCTGTGAGCAATGGCAATGAAGAGGTACTCCGCAATCCAAAGCTCCAGCATCACTGGAACCTCACCATCAGATTGTTTAGTGTCATATTCCGGACACTCGTTGGGGAGGGGTCTTACCCCTCTGCTGAGAAGCAGTTGGCATATTCTACAGCCCCAGCCGACTGGGCAATAATAATCTACCCAGCTTTAGCAGGAATCAAAGTGACATTGCAAAACCGAAATATCTCAAAAGTTGAATTAACTACGAGATATTCCAAGCCAGTAACAGCTGAATGAAAACAATCTACACCCGTGGAATGAATAAAGGGTTCGGTTGAAAATTCCTGGAAGGTTACCGTCCACAACAAAAGATATCTGAAGAAGGTCGGGGAGTAAAATAAACAAAGCGTTGTGTCTAATAAGTACCAAGATGAGTATTTATCAGAACAAAGAAAATTTCTATCATATTCGATAATTTATCAGGATAAGCAGCACTTGTCGAGTTGTAAGATGATCATAATTAAAAATTAAGGACTTAGAATCGATCTTATAAAAGTTTAGGATAATTATTCATATATAAAGGACGTTTTATTTGATTTTATTGTTTATTTACTAGTCTTCTTTACACCGAATGTAGCAGACGGAAGACGGCTTCGGGTCTTTTCGGATAGCTCAGATTTCCTTTAATTAATATTTCAATAAACTGTTTACTTTTATTGTTCATGGTGGGATAGTATTATCCTAAATGGGTTTCGAAGTTTTTGACGAGCTGAGAGCTGGACGACCATTGAAATGAACTTGATTTTCCCTTAGCGGCAGAGAAGATCAAAGTACACATAGATAGGGGGTCCAGTTTTAACACAGAGTATGTACAATGGACATAGAAAATAATCGATATTAAAAGGGTTTATCATTTAGGAAGAATTATTTGACATAAGTAGTTCCTTGAGAATAGAAATCTGAACGAGAATAATCGGCCTTAGTGTATAAAATAAAGGGTTAGATTGCAAACTCCGAGGTTACCGACTACAAGAAAAGACACCATATGAAAGGTATAAATGCCAAAACGTTGTGAGTTTAACAACCAAGATGAAAACAACGTAAATTATAACTCGTATCAGAAATTTAGACAGATGGTGACTTTATAAGGCATTTAAGTATCATTTTGACTATTTTGTCTCTTGATAAAAAATGAATATTTTCAGTTAAGTAAATAGACTGATTGCTGTGAATATGGAATACGAAAGCTTTACACACTACATGGTTGTTTTCAGATTCAAAGTAAAAATATTAATTTAAAATATTCATAGATAACTGTTTTTGATAACATTCATTATGTATATATATATATATATATATATATATATATAGTAGCGTCCAAAACTAAGGGAGAAAATTTTAAAACCTAATATTTGTTAGAAACAACATCTGCGAAAAGCTGAAATTTTGACAACTGGTAGTCGTTATCATCCATAATAACATACTAAAATTTGAATCATTTGCAAAGGATAGAAAAAGAATTATAACAATTATTTATTTATTTTAAAATTTGGAAAGTCCAAAAGTAAGGGACAAAATTGAGAAAAACAATGTAAACAGCCAAAAAACAATAAAAATACATGTACAATCAATATTTAGTAAATGAGCCCTTACTCTCAATGACAGCTGCACATCTTTGACTACAAGAACGAATCAGTTCTTGACAATCCTCGATACTAATTTTAGACCATTCTTCTTGAAGCTTCACCCACAAATCCTCCGTGTTAGTGGGATTTCTTTCCATAACTTTCACTCCTAAGGTCTTCCAAAGATTTTCTATTGGATTTAAGTCAGGAGTTTGCGGTGGCCAATCCATAATTCCGAAATCTTGCTCGCTAAGGTAACTCATTACCACCTTTGCCTTGTGACATGGGGCATTATTTTGCATAAAGGTAGCCCTATCGAAACCTGAATTCTGTATGATTGGCACAACATGATCTTGAACAATGTTTTTATAGATCTGTGCGTTTACACGAGTTTGTAGCCGGACAAGAGGCGTTGTACCTTGGCTAGAAAACATTCCAAATACCATGACGCTTCCGCCCCCAAACTTGACAGTTTTCTTAGTACACTTTGCACTTAATCTTTCACCAATACGTCTCTTTACATTGTTTTTTCCATCATTTCCAAATAAATTAAACTTGCTTTCATCACTGAAAAATACTTTTGCCCAATTTTCATATGTCCAAATTACATACCTGTTTGCAAACTCTAATCTCTTCTTCTTATTCTTCGAACTAACAAGTGGTTTCTTCCATGGGGTTCGATTAAACAGCCCTATTTCTTGAAGTCGTCTAGAAACAGTCTGTCTTGACACATTAACACATGAGGTACTATTCATAACCCTTTTAATTTCTGTGCAAGACATAAAACGGTCCTTTAATGACATACGCTGCATTATTCGATCTTCTCTTGCCGAAGTTTTGCGGGGTCTGCCGGTTTTAAAAGCACTAACTATTTTGCCAGTATCATTGTAGGATTTAACAACCCTGCCTACAACACTCTTGGAACATTTTACTTTCTCTGAAATCTCTCTAATGGTGTGCTTTTCCTTGTGTAGCTTCACAATAGCTTGTCTCACAGAGTAATAAAGTTTTTGGCGTTTCGCCATGGTGCCGGCTGATGCAACGTTTACAAATGACTAAGTAAGACTTATTCTTTAGAGGAAATCAAAAAAATTGAATATAGCATACTGTTTACATTGTTTTTCTCATTTTTGTCCCTTACTTTTGGACGCTCCTATTCTGAAAATAAATAAATAATTGTTATAATTCTTTTTCTATCCTTTGCAAATGATTCAAATTTTAGTATGTTATTATGGATGTTAACGACTACCAGTTGTCAAAATTTCAGCTTTTCACAATTGTTATTTCTAACAAATATTAGGTTTTAAAATTTTGTCCCTTAGTTTTGGACGCTACTGAATATATATATATATATATATATATATATATATATATATATATATATATATATATTAATTCTATAGAATAATTGTTCTTTTCCGTTAATATTTCGAATACATTTTCCAAATATAGTAAGACATTCTTCATCATCTTTAATTACTGTTAGCACAAAATTCCCCCTCTCTCTCTCTCTCTCTCTCTCTCTCTCTCTCTCTCTCTCTCTCTCTCCTATCGTCCTTCGCTCTTGGTAGGTTCTCTCAACTGCGTACAGTGTCCGCACAGAGCTGATGTATTTAAGTCCTTGTTAGTTGGCCAACAGTGGCGCGTCTATGTCTTCGAGTCCATAACATAACGTCGCAAATAAGTTTGTTCTTATTCCTCCGGCAGTGCACAGCATGTTGTGTTCGTCTTACTTGGATGATTTTTAAGATGGGAGGTAAGAGGTTGTACTGCAGCTGTGAGGTGTTGCTCCCAGTATTTGTTCAATATAGCACTTAGCAGTCTTGTGTAGCTCCCATCTAGCTTTTTCTCTTAGTAGTTCGTTAGAGTTTAGATGGTGCAACCATAGAGTACTACTGACACGGCCACATCTTGGAAGAAATCCAGTTTTATTTTACCAGAGAGATCAGATTTCCATATGATCGATAACTTGGCAACAGTAGTCAACGTCTTCACAATGTGTATGTTGATAATACTTTAACTAGACGAGATATTGTCACCGAGGTTAGTGGAATTGTCTACTTATTTCAAAGGCTTCCCATTTAAGTGGAGATGGCTCCTTCTTATTTAAAACACATGAACTCTGTTTTATTTACGTTCACTTATAGCCCGATGCTTGCTGCTGCATACTACACGCTATGCAGTAGGGATTCAGCTTCTCTCATTTCTTTAGTGTTAAATCATTTTCTTTTTCTAATCAATTAACATCCGAAGTACATAATCTAAGCAGATTATAAATGTATATAGCGCTAATATATCTTCTGGCAAGTCGACAATGTATTAGAAATCGGTGTTGCCATTGGGTGAGCGATCCATTGCTTTTGTGTTTTTATAAAGCAACATCATAACGTTAAGTTTCTTCATAGATACTGTGTGCTTGTAGTATTTGCTCCATCTTCCTGTGGTATGGGGAAGCAAATGCTTCGGAGAAATATACGAATAGTAGTGTTGCCTTAAGATTTTTTTGCACGTACTCCTTCCATGATTCGATAGACAGTCAGAATCTCTGATGTTGTAAATAGATTTCTCCAAAAGCCGTTCTGATTTTTCCTTAGAATTTTCCCAACTTCGAGTGGAATGCAACTGAGAACCATGGCATTATAAAACCTTTGCATCTATAACAAAAAGTTATACCACAGTAGTTATTAATGCTCCCAAGGTCACCTTTCTGGAAAAAGAGGAGAATGTAGCCTTTCGTTCATTTTTCTGTTGAGTTTTGTTCATAGACATGTGTAACATATTGACCTTCGACCCAGCTATCAATCAAGAAACAGGTGCATCCGGTCGAAGATATCAAGAGATAACCTTGACCGTGGACAGGTTGAATTCGGTGCAATTGCGACGCCCACGGGAAGCAAGTGGATTATATTACCCGGTGCCAGAGTTGGAGTCAGTGAGTTGGAGTTCGAGTTGCAGTTCCAGGCAGTGAGAAGCAGCTCCCAGCAGAGGGCTTGGGCCCACAGGACCTCAGGACCCCCGGTTGAGCAGCCTAGCAGAATGAGAAAGAAGTGCTGCTAAAGACAGAGGAACTTGGGGTCAACATGTTGCAGTCTGTTCAGTCTCCAACTCACCTCTCAGACACAACCCTTTCGCAACCCTTTCGAATAATATTTGAGAGGTATATTTTTCTAAAGTAGTATGTTCGTTCGTCATTATTGTTGATTATGTTTTCGCATGTATGGGTATACGTATAGTTGTATCACTGTTATACAACACAGGGTTGCATAATCGAAGAAATACATGTCAAATTTTATTGTCTTTCATATTTCAAGCGGTATTCCGTTGAATCTACAGCCTTTCAACTTTTAATTTTGTTCACTACCGCCTCAGTTCTTCTTCCGTAAACTATCCTAATTTAATGTGAAGTTGGCTATTCCGTCTTTGCCAATATAAGCATCATATCTCCTCTGATGATTTGAATATTGCATTTGGAAATGTATCGGATACGGGAAGATAGTCTGTTGTAGAAACTGGTGATGCCATTTTCTTTACTGGCATTAGTAGGACTGTAACAAGAAATGTTTTGTAGTGGTTTCCATTAAATGTGGATTTTCTCGATGCTATTTTGTGATTTTATGACACAAGGACTGAGAAGCATTTCTACACCTGATATAGTGGCATTGACAGAGTTTGTCCATGTATTCCTATCAAATAATTTTTGAACAGATTTATTTGACCCATAGATAGGACACTAAACATGTACAACCATTTCGGATCAAAGTAAGCACAAGAATTATAGCAACGAGTTTAAACTCTCCTCTGAGTTCTAGAACTGGAGCATCACCACCAGATACAAATCCCACCCGGGACCCACCTTTGGAAGACGTCTTACTCCTTTGTATAGGGTGTAGTCAGCGTATTCTAAGCCCCACTGATAAGGCAAAACATATGTACTATTTAGGCGAAAAGAAAATCAAGTTACTGATATAATCGAATTTTGGATCGTATTATTTTCGACATTAACACTCAATAGATACAGCAATTTCTTTACAAAAGGTTTTATTCTGGATACCTAGGATATCTCTTTATTTAAAGATACCTAGGTTTCTTTTTTATTCAATGGTATATTGCACAATTAAAACAGATATCATTAGGGGATCTTTGTCGAGTATTTTCAAGAACATTTTTTTCTTTATAAGAATTCAATATTTTACTAGTAAATAGACCAATTGCAGTGAATATGGATTGCTAAAACATTATATAATTTATACTTGTTTACAGATTCAAAGTAAAGATAACTATTTTTTAAGAATCAAATATTCCAAAAGAGCGGTGATATCTCCTTGTTTGCATTTGGTGACCTTCCAAATTGCAGTTTTGTCTTAATGATAATGTTTCAGTCTCCACCCATTTCTGGCTAAGTAGGCGTATTATTGTAAAACGATTAAAGCCGGAGTTTGCTTTTCAGTTGCTATAAAGAAAAGGTGATATTTCTCGACAGTTACACGAGTTTGAGATTGTAAATTTTACCAAACAATATTCTGCAAATTTTGATAATACCCACATAGTACCCATCTGAACACATTACGCGATTGGAAGTTGTCGAGTTGTTTCGTATAAATTAAAGATCTTTGCGTTAATTGTTACCGCAGTTGGTTTTCCGAAATTTGCACAACTATGTAATTAAAGACAGGTGTTAGATAGTGCGGACACAGACAGGAATACATCCACAGCACAAAATTGGAATAGTTTATAATCGATGTATTTTGTTATTGTTGTTGCTTTGTTTTATTTGGTTTTGTTTTTTGTGTAGGTCATATGAAATTAAAATTGAAAATAAAAATAGATATCATATTATTATGTCATATAATCTGGTAATAGATGTCTGTACCACTGAGTGCAAAGATGACAGTGGATATATAACCCCAGGGGTCAAGGAGAAATGTTAGATACTTGGAAGAGATGTCTATTGTGGGTTTATTGTGAGAAAGGGCGGTTGATGGGTGCAGTATGACGTCATAGACGATCAAATGATCAATGATAGACACAAATACCTCCAGTCTGTAAAATTTTTCCTCCTTCCAAAAATGACGTTCAAAAGACCAACACATTCCAAAATTAACCCGAAGACTCTTGGGATTTGATTATTAAAAAGTATTTGTCCTTTTCTTTTCATCCTAACGTAAGAAAGGATTGAGTAATCATAATGATTCACGGCCTTGTGGTTCGACTCGAGACCAAGTGACAGCAAACAATAGTTACTTCTCCAGCCGACTGCACGATACTTATTTTCAAAATTAATGATTTTAAAACGTTATTTCAAAACTTCTTTCCCGTCCTTAATTTCATAAAACTTTTTGATGTATCTCGTTGAATTTTGTGTTTCAATATGTTTAGGTATAACAAAAGTACTTTCGTATTTTAAAGACCTTTACAGCAATTCTACTCAAGTCTCCCGGACGCTTCTAATTATCCTGCCTGATTTTAGCGGGACTAATGTCTAGATGGTTTCAATTCTTCCTTTAACCTCCTGTTCTTCGAGTTTCTTTTCTTGGTTCTTGGAGATTTTTCCTGATAATCTATGACTGATATTACTGTCACTCTCATGTACCATTGTTTTTTCAGTTTTTTGGCAAGGTCTGGGTATTTGCCAAGATTTTCACTTTCTTTCACTTTCATTCTGTGGTCTGCTGGAACAGCAATGTTTACCATGTTGCAGGTTCTTTTTTTCTAAATCAAAACTAAGTCTTGTCTTCTGGTTTGGGTGATATTGTATGTATTTTTTTTTTTTTTTACTCATTCGAGAGTTCTTCTCACCAGCGTTAGCTGATGGCTTTCAACAGGGGGTTGAGTGACAGCAAGTCTTCCACGTTCTCTAGGATTCTTCTCAGTATTGTGGCTGATCTCAACAATGCTACAGTTTGGATAGTCTCTACTCGTTCTCTTATTTCCAAGTTCACCAGTCCCTGTACCAATTCTTTGGTGACTGTACCGAACGCGCCATTTACAACTGGTATTACCGTCACTTTCATATTCCATAGTTTTTTCAGTTTTCTAGCAGTTTTACTTTTGGTTTCTTGCAATTCTTCAAGAATTAGGGTGAGGGAAGATAGGGATTATATGTATTTATGTTTTTTGCTGTCACTTTTCGGTGATATATTTCAGTCATATTGACAGTTCTCTCGAAAAGAGATGAGTAGTTCCACAAAGTACAACATTTTGTATTGCAAATATGCTTAGTAAAGTGTTTATCTGTTCTTTTCTGGATCATACCCAGGGCTCCCACTATAACTGGCACGGTTGTAGTTTTAAGTTACAACATCTTTTCAAGTTCTATTTTTTATTATTTTGTATTAACTTATTTCATAATATTCTAAGACTTGGCACTTCCATATCGATTTGAAGGAATTTCTTTTATAGTTCTTAACCTCTCTATTTGGCCTTTTGCTCATTATTTTTCTATCATTTTTTAATAGCAAAGTCCAAAAAAATAGCAGCTTCCTTCGTTTCTGTTATTGGTTCTGGTTGGTCTAAATATCATTTTTTACAATCCAATATTCGATAGTATTTAATACTATGAAATGAATATAATATCCTTTTTTATCATATCTTTCTTTAAATTCTATTGGCGTTATGATTGGGTAAAGGATAATCAATGCTCAGTTGATTCAGATTTTTTTGTACTTTCTACATATTGGGTTTGATCCATTTTTCATAATATTTACCTGAGATTTTTTAGTCAGTAGGCTCTGGTTATGTGCTGATATTATCCTCTGTGTCTCTACATTCAGTCCAGCACTTTTCAGCCATCGATTAGTTTTTTCTCTATATGCATATCAACATTTCCAATTCTTTGTGCGTATCGTCCATGTCGGGTTTTTTATTCCCAAACGTTTTTTAATTGAATTTTAGTCCTTGTGTTGGGCTTCTTTATTTTTTCGCAGCCTGTAATGCTTGATTTTTTTTACGTCAACTTCTTTCGGTGTGAGGTCTAGCTGATTAGCATATTCATTACTTTCTTTAAGAACTGATTTTTTTTTTTTTGCTTCTAGTGTATGTTTACTAATTATAGCATTCAATCTATTGTAGTATCTGAGTATTTATTTCATCCAACAATAGTTATTTTGTAGGTCAATTGGTGTTGGATTAATCCTCATCCAACATTTTCTCTCTTGACGTAGAGACGTTTTACATCTGCTCTTGAGTAATGCACACTTGGGCAGGTTATTAGTTACCTAACTTTAATATCTTTCCTTTTTATTTAAGCTAATGACCAGTTTCTATATTAAAATTATATATCACTACTTGTATTGCCAGAGTGTTGAATGCTATTACTTTTTTAATCAATTTCTGCTCTTAATATAACTCTTATTCTCCCATAGAATTGTTTTCTTTTTTTTTTCTTTATTTATTGTATGCCTGATACTATTCGCTTCATTCATTCCTGAATATTTATAGGCATTATTGTGTTCTAAGTCATTAATTTCCATGTTTTTATCTAAAGTGATGCTTTCAATCGAGTCTTTTTTAAATGTGACATTAACATTTGTCCGGACGAAACTGCATTCCTATGTCGTCACTAAATCTTTTTACAATGCTTTGTATTCCTTACAAAGGGTCATCCTTTTTGCATATATCTTTAAATCGTCTATATAGAATAGGTGGTTTATTTTTAGGTTATAGATACCTATCCATCATTTATGTTTTTTAGTCCGATAGAAAGAAGTATTAGACCTACAAAAAAGAGGAGGAGGTGATCTCTTTGGAAGATTCCATTGTTAATGTTCTGATTAGTTTCAATATCTTTCAAATGCTTAGAACTTTTAGAATCCATTCGTTGGATGCGCTGTCAAAAGGTTTTTGTGTTCAATCCAAGCCATACTTAGCTTTTTCTGTTTGAATCGACAGTTTTCCATGATTGTCTTGTTTATGAGGAATTGATCTCGGTAGCCCTGATTTTTTTTTTTTTTTTTGCGTCCCTTTTTGTCTAAAGGAAAGATGTCCATACACTCAATGAATTTGACAATTCACTCCTTTAGAATCGAGGTTATCATTTTATATGTTGTGGAAAAGCATATTATTGGTCGGTAGTTTATGTGTGTGTGTGTGTGTGTGTGTGTGTGTGTGTGTGTGTGTGTGTGTGTGTGTGTGTGTGTGTGTGTGTGTGCTTTGTTGTCTTGTTGCTTTCTTTGTTTTAGGAAATAGGTTTGTTATTTCTTCTGTGAACCAACCCGGCATTTTTCTAATTCTTTAATGATTTTTTAAATAAGTTTCGTCATTTAATGTGAGAGGATAAGTGGTGAAACCAAAAGTTTGTTATTGTATCTATTCAAGGTGACGTTTGCGTTTAAGTGTATTTATAATCTCTTCTATTGTAATATCTTCGTACATTTTTGGTCAATATTTTTATAAGTGTCTTTTATATTTTCAATGGCCTTTGCTTTTGTTCTTAAATGATTTTTCATGGCTCCATGTTTGGCTCCTAAATGATTCCAGTTCTTCAATCGGGAGAGTTTCCTTTACATTTATTGTCACTTTTCCTAATTCCCTATAGAATTAGTTTGGGTCGTCTTAAAATATTTTCTTATGTCTAAAGAATTTTGCTCGTTGTTCATATCTTCGGATCATAAGTTGATTTTTTAGATTAATTTCTTTGGATTTCAGCAACTCTGAGTTCTTTGATATTATCTTTTTCAGTATCTATTAAGCACTTGCTTTTAATTATACATCTTTTCACATTGGCTAATTCATAATAATCTAAGTGTGTACATTAAGTCTTTTCTTGCCATATGTTGGCGGTTCCTTGAATATCATTTCTTCACGATGGTTTGTTAATTGTATAAAAGAACGCATATGATACTTCTTTAAAATCCTTTTTTGACAATTTGTTTTTTCTTGTGCTTTTATCTATTATTGGTTGTAGTGAAGATTTTGATTAGTAAGGATTGTGATTCTTCTGGTTCCACTAACTAATGAAGTAAGTAGAGAATTTTGTTCCAGCTACTAATTTTTCGATTCCAACATGGTTCATCATTGAGAGACCCGATCTTTTTCATCCGTGTGTGGTCCAATATGGTATGTGCCATCGAGAGAAGTTTTCATTTATGGTTTTGATGCATTAAATTCTTAATGCCAAAAGGTGATTTTGTTTTGCTGGTACTACCAGCAGAAAAGTATTCAATCATCATATTTATTTATCCATAAAAAGTATTCAATCATCATATTTATTAATAATCCATAAAAAGAGAATTTACGTTATGCAATAGATTATGTTATAGATATATGCATTTCAAATCCAAATGGTTACGATGGACTCTTTCAAAGCTCTGAAGAAAAAAGTATATCTCTTACTCCAACATAACTATTGTTCACCCCGTAAGTGAGGTGGAAGAGAACATTCAAAATACGTTTAACCTCATAACTTAATCTTGAATAATACTCAAAAGTATTTTTTATTTCATTCTTCTTCTTTGCCCAATATCAATTTAAAAAGGGAAAAAGAAAAGAACAAGAAAATAAACTGATACATATATATATATATATATATATATATATATATATATATATATATATATATATCAGTTTATTTTCTTGTTCTTCTTTTCTTTTATATATATATATATATATATATATATATATATATATATATATTGGCAAAATGGTCCCGGACACTGAGGTTCAATCCCATGTTATGCCAAAGACTCAAAAATGGTACTTCATACCTCTTTGCTTAACACTCAGCATTATAAGGTATGGATCAAGGGTAAATGAAGCAATCTGGGGAAAGGAGTAGCGCCCACCTCTACACCTCAGTGTAGTTGCTATTGAAAAGGGAGTCTTCAGGTCACCCTTGACTACGGTCGGCCATCTTATAGAATATATATATATATATATATATATATATATATATATATATATATATGAATAAATAAATCTATCAATGAAAAAATCAAATATTACAGTTACCTCTAAGAAATCAAATTATTTTCTTTTCTAAAAGGCGGTCTTTTACTTCGATTTATTAAATTAATATTTTAAAAAACGCACACATGCACACACTTAAGCCTTTAAAAAGAAGTAAATTTCAAGTCATTAAATAATCTGTTTAACTGCAGTTTTTAAATATCTAAAAGAGTGTACTCTCCCAACGAAAGTGAGAAGAGAAGAATATTCAAAATAAATTTAATGTAATAGCCCGTTATGAATTTAAAATAAATGAACACAAATACATAAAAAAGAACAAGAAAATTAACTGATGCATCATAAACAAAATAAAATAAAAAATAAATAAATCTATCGATGAAAAAAATCAAATAAATATGGAGATATCATGTTGACCAAATAAAATAATCTCAGTTTGACTTGGTTTGGAAGGCACCCAAAAACACTTTGTAGTTACCTGTGTGTGACATGACGTTCCAATTCATTTTCCGAGCATTCAGGTTCACGCGAGCCTTTTTCACGGGATCGCTCTCCCGGAGTCGGTCTTAGTCGTCATTGTGGCGGATCCATTCCTTGACTCGTTAATTGTATAAATACAGGCAGCACCGGTTAAATCACTATTTAAGATTCTGCATCCAACAGCCATGGGCCGACTGTCAATCACACTTTTCGACTCAAAAACTAGGGACATTTTATTCACAAGACCAGCAGCTACTTGTAACCACGTGATTTCTCGCAGACAAGAATGTCAGTGTTATCAGTAGTCGTAAGTTGGGTAACAATTGAAAACAGCTGAATCTACTTAGCAACTGACAACAAAAAGAGAATTGGAACTACTACAAATTGCTCTCTCTCTCTCTCTCTCTCTCTCTCTCTCTCTCTCTGAGAATATATCTTTTCATCTACCTTACAAACCGTACTCATCCCTAAAGCTATACACTTTGCTAACACACTCCAACTCGGAACTCACTCTTGTATCTCGGTCACTTCAAAATAAATATTCTTAATGTTACATGCTCTTCTTTCTTCCCATTGAATGATAAATGCCTAAGGGTATTGACACAAGGCTATCCTTACACAACCCTCACAGTCCTTCTACCACAGCTCAGAAGTTTACATTATTTTCTTTTCAAAAGGGGCAGTGTTTTGCTTCGTAAAAATAAAATTAATATTTCAATTCTCTGTCTCTGTCTCACACGCATACACGCACATTTACACACTCATAAAATTTCTAAGTTTTAAGTGATTTGAAAAAATAATTAATTTAAATTTATTCATTTATTCGATCGTTCATTTAGATTTTTTAATGTATTGATAAGAAATTTTTTCATTATTTTTTCTTATTATTTATAAACAGCAGTAGCATTCCAAACGGATTTTATTGAAACAGTCATCGTAAATTATTTTTTGTTTTGTTTTTTGTTTGTTTGATTTTTCCAATATTGATATTTGGGGGGGGGTATTTGATATATTGTAACATTCACGAAGAATAATTTCATAATATTATTTTCAAATTTAATTCATAAGCATGTTTATTTTAGATTATTATTATTAGCATAGTAAATTTATTAATTATAGTTTTATTTGGTTTTGTTTTACTTGTATTGTTATTTGATTATTAATGTAAATTCACAGAGAAAATCTGTCAGAGTTGCTAATGTTTATTTCTGTTCATTCTGAATACAAAATAATGTTATGTTATTTTTAAAAACTATATTGTTAAATAAATAACTCAACAAAAGTTATTCGGATTTAATTTTCATTTTATTATTCCTAATTATCCAATACTTGGAATGTGAAATATAATTGCCCGTTAAAACAAATAAACGGTTTTAATTTCATATAAATTTATAAACATTCAAATTAATTGTCATTTAGGATTTTTAATATTTAATCTCTGAATTTAATATTGTTTTTAATTGTAATAAAACATTCAAATCTAATTCACTAGAATAATTATTTTGAATCATAATTAGAATCATAAGTTTGTTAATTATAGTTTTATTCATTTATTTGTTTTTGCTTATGTTGTTATTTATCCGAGATAGCTGTCAAAATTTAATGCTATAATTATTATGATTTTACTCATTGGAGAGTTTTTCACACTAGCGTTAGTCGATGGTTTTCCACTGGAGTTTGAATGACAGCAAGTCTCCTCACGTCTCCATGACTTGTTGTTGTTGTTGTTGTTTTTGTTGTTGTTAATATTATTTTATGGATTAAAGCTGCTAACTTAAAATCTTGATTTGAATACATTTAACCTGAAGGAGAAGAGTTGAATTCCTGTCTTTTAGTGTGAAATGAAATGTAAAGAACTTCTCAGATTCGAACTTGGCTTGGCAAGTTAATTTCCCACGACGATAATCGTTACATTATACACATAATCTTTGGAAATTGCGCCTTTTTTATATATAGATTTTCATAGAACTTGTCAAGTAGACAGTTTCGCCCTTTTGAAAACGCATTACATATTTCTAATATTTTTATTATGAGTGAACCTTATTAAGTTTTCTAGCCGTTTGCATAATGAAAACTTTGAAAGGTTTCAAAGTTTTATTTTATTTTATTTATACTAATGCTTAAAAACCGGGGAAAAACGTCTCGTATTATTTTCGAAATTCTTTTGACAAACGCAGACGATTTTTAATTTCGTTTAGAATCCGGTCGTTCATTTAATGGATATGAAAATTAATCTAACATCGGATCTTTTGGCTAAATAAGGAACAAAGAGATTGGATTTCATTGGTCTCTTAAAGACAGGGGAAGTTTTTAATTTGATTTTTGATTAGTTGGTTGGTTTTAACTTTATCTTAACATTTGTTAGGTTATTTGATACCAAAATGAATTTAATAATTATGATCTCCAATTCTATACGGTACCAAAATGTAACCATAGAATTATGTTAAACTGGTAAACATTTCATACTTTGTTACAATATCAATGTTTTAAGAACCAATGTATTAAAAAGGTTCACAATCATTTTAAACAGGTAAATATTTCACACTTAGTAGCAATATCTATGTTTTACCAGCAAGAGTCTTAACGTTATTCAAAAATATTACAACCGTTTTCTCAAACAGTTTGATTTGACCTAAAGACGAGACACTTATAGGTATTGCATATCCAGGTCAGAGTGGACCAACGAGTTATAGCAAGGAAGAGTGATTCCAAACTCTTTCTCTCTCTCTCTCTCTCTCTCTCTCAAGAGAGAGAGAGAGAGAGAGAGAGAGAGAGAGAGAAAATACATAGTGAGATCTACCTTGTTCTTATTCGCAAAAAAAGACATATATTTGAATTTCTAAAATATAGTGTATGATCAAAACTATAGAATTACATTTTAATAGGAACAGGTTTCATGACTGATTATGAACATGCTACATTTTGTTTTGATCGTAAGTAAATGTATATTTTAAGGTGAATGAAACTGACATTAGCCTTTGTATAAACATCTAATTCATCAAATATTAGATATCGGTATAAATATTAGATATCGGTATAAAGGTGTGTCTGTTTTGCATACATAAATGGTCTCGTTACTGTGTAGTCACTCGTGTACCTACATAAAGAAGATCGTGTACTTATTTTCCCATAATTGCTTGCACACATTATAGGAATTAAAAGTTGAATAGCCTCAATAAGTCATTGCTTCAGAATCACCAAAGTAGCATACTGTAATGTTTTTAGGTCTAAAAAGACAGGAAGTTATTTTGAGAAAATTGTTTTGATTTTAGTGGTCACTGCTACTTTCTTAGTGTTTCCAATTCTCATCGGGTGCCTAAAACTTCTGTATTTATGCTAAACTCAGCTAAATTTACTAAATATTAACTCAACCTACAGCTTGATATGAAGTAGACCGGTTGATGTCACCCTTGAGCTTCGGGTATCATAAAATTTAATCAGCCTAATGGTTTCCAGATATCAAGCCATAGAAACAGTCACTGATCGATCATGTTCCAGTGATTGTATTGTATCAATATAATCAATTTTGGGATTTAGCAATTCTCGCTCGGTACCTACCCTCTGATGACGAAGGATTGACTAATGTGAATCATTTCTTTTTTATGTATTGTCTAATGATCATGACTTGTGTAACATCACGCTGCCACTTGATCCCAGACAGGATTCAAAATCTGTCAATCCTCATTCCTATCAAGGTGTCGGCATAAGACGACAAACACGCATTTATAATCTATTTCCCACTGCCGACCCCGACTATCTCAACCAACCAAACTACTCATGGCCATTAGAATCGTCTTGTGGTTTTTTTCTCATCTCCGGCCAGGGGTATTTCACATTTCTTTACCAACACACAAAATAGACAACTGAGGGGATGGAAGAAAGGAAAAACAAACAATCGGGCTTAGGTTAGCTCCAAGCACAAGAGGGGGGAGCCTGTGACCCTTTTGTGCAGCTCTCCGTGAATTTGAAGGCTATCGCGGGCGTGTAATTGCGCAAAACTTCCTCAAAGCCACTAGGAATGCTGACTCACCTTCTCGCATTCGTCAACCCGGCACCTGTAGGTCAACAGGTCCTCGCAGCCGCTATTCTGACTTCTGTTGACTAGTCTCCTCTCTGCCTGACTGACCTGTTCTGTCGACTGGTCTCTGCTGCTCCCTTCTGCTGACTGTTCTGTCTTGCCGACTGTCTCTGGGACCTCCCTTCCCTCGTCTTCTTCCGGTCTCGTGAGAAATCTCGCGCACAAGTCCTTTGTGTGGGTGTCCCGCCAAAACAGACAAAGGGATTCTCTGACTGGCACCCACACTCACAGAAACGGATGCCAATAATGTCACACCCACGTTTATAACTTCATCTTTTAATTAGATCAAGTAACCTTTTTCAATAAATTTCCAACCGTTCTTTCATAAATTCATTGGGAAGAGAAACTTTTTGCATTTCAAAAATTTCTGTTAACACCTTTCAGTTAGTATATGCTACAAAAATTCAAAGCACAAACCGTAGAATGTGGACTTAGAGATTTTGGTTCTGATGGAAACCTAGCTTAACCTTTAAGAAAAACAGTAGTGATAATATTTAACCAGAAGCTAGGGGATTCATACCTTTCCTCTTGAGTATTCATCTGAGTGTGAATGCAATAGCCCGACTGCAGTTCAAACTCACTTATTCGTGGCCACTGTCTACCACTTTAGCCATTGTGCCACGTGGACTGAATGTAAAGATTGTAATCAATGAGAATTTTTCAATAAATCAATTTGAAATTGTCAGGTTTCTACAAATTATTCTTTAAGAGTGTGATCTCATTGTCAGCGAGGTTTAGAATATACTGATTATATCCCCTGAATTTGGGGTTAGACCCCCATGTCAAAGGCTTATTCTGGATATAACATTAAAGTTTATTGGTTGGCAAGGCTCCAATTCTTTCATTAATCGCAGATCTACTCTGATTCAGACCGGTTGTAACTATCTATGGGTCAAATAGATTTGTTTAAAGATTATTCGTATTCGATTGGGTCGTGAACAGAAAAAAAATCTTAAGAACGTACCATAAACGCAATTCTCTAATCTTATAATAAAATAATCCTAAACAATTTGACATGCTATTAAAATCATCAAATAAATAAATCAATCATTAAAGAGTGTACGCACATATACCATAAAGGACAGAGTAAAATTTATCAAAACCTCCAACATTTCTCTAACATTGTCGAAAAGCTCGCGCTGGCAACTTCTGCATCTAACCAATAATAAATATCTATTGAATAAATTAAGATATATAAAGCGAGAGAGTATAGAGGGAAGAAAGGAAAAGAAAAGAAGAGAGAAGAGAGCACCAACGAAAAGGGCTATTGATACATCCACTCGGGGCTAAGCTTGTAATCAATACATCTTATTATCTACCGTAGTATAGTTTCGTGTTTTAGAATTAAGGGTTCTTTCAATGCAACAAACAAGAGATATTTTTTTATACATCTTTCCAGTGAGGTTATAAGACGGCTTTCATTTACAGTTTCCTAATGTACTCTCTCTCCCACTCTCTCTCTCTCTCTCTCTCTCACACACACACACACACACACACACTATCATTTATACAAAAGTACCGAAAGCTTTCTGATGCTGGAATATATTCCTTCATACCACCAAAAGCAGCTTGATTCGGCGACTGGGATAATACAACAATGGTTTCATTGAGAAGAGGTGTAAAACAAAACAATTATCTGGGAAAACCTAATAAAAACCAGATGGAAGAAGCAAAGATAAGCACAAAAAGATTTTAAAAGAGACAAGATTGTTGATAAAAAGACATAATCATTTTGCGCAAATTTCAAAGATGAAATTGCCGAATCATGTTCGTTGCCTCAAATAAGGGAATGCCAACGGATCTAAGCTATTTTTAGCACTGGCCATTCGTGTGTGGTACATTCTCCGCTAAGAATAACCTTATGTCAAAACTTGCTAATAGCAAGGAGTTAAGATCAATATCATACTAGCATAAAACCTGTAAAAATGGATGGAATTATGCATAAAACAGAACTTTTGTCATTGATCTGAATGTAATATCTGCGCATTACTATCAATGATCAAAATATCGTTCCCCAGGACTTCTGTACTTCAGTGTGTGTGTGTGTGTGTGTGTGTGTGTGTGTGTGTGTGTGTGTGTGTGTGTGTGTGTGTTTGTGGGGTATTTTTTAGGGTTTTTTGTGAGGATTTTTTTGTTTTCTCTTTTTTATATTGTTAATTTGTATTGTTTTTTGAGCTGCTTTGTTTTTCTTTTTTTCTTTTGCTAAATTATTTTGTTTTAATCTTTTTTTTTTTGTTGTTCATTTAAGTGAAAATTTTTTTAATAGCAACTGAGCGGCAAAATGACATTTGACATGAATGTAGATATGTATCATTGATTTCCTCCATGGATGCTTATTTAATATTTACTGAAACTTAATAGTGGATGAGAGTACATATGTGTGTAGAAATGGGGTACTGCATTTTAACAATGGTGACATTGATGTTCAACACAACTGTCAGCCACAAAATGAAGAGCAATTTTATTAGTTCATCCTTGTGAATTAAGCCAATCAATGATGGTTTACAAGAACAAAATTTTGCAAACATCGACTTCTCTGCTAGGAAAAATAGGTCTCCTCTGTTGATTGAAGGATTCCTCTGGTGGTGTAATGGTTAGCAATCCTACTTGAGTGAGTTCGAGTTTCATTGGGTGCCCACATTTATATGGCCTTGTACCACATCTAAGGAAAAAAAGGCTTAGTAAATTACAACCTCTGCTGATTCAGATGTTTCTTTTTAAAGCACTCCCCTACTTTTACTCGATAATAACAATTTCTGACGTCAGAAATTTAGATGCTAAATGTTTGTTATATTTTCGATCCGATCAACGTATAATTGCTGTTTCTGGAATTCACTCTAATGGATCAAAACTCGTTCTCTGATTTTCCAATCACGACTTCTTATATATATATATAATTATATGCATATATAAATGTACCAATTACAGTTGAGTAAAGAAAAATGATTAACCACCAGCTCCACCAGCAGAACAATAAGTGGGAAATCTCGTAAATATTTTTTTATGATTATAAGCGACATTGTGCAATTAAAAGGCGTATGATTATACATAGTAATGGTTCGATATTTCTGTGGTATTTTGCAGTGCATAAAATGGCGGAGAGAGAAGATGTTGGTTGGTTGGTTAGTTTCACAGTTAGTTAACCTACTTTCAGTTTAAATCACTGAAAGTGGATTGATCTGCTATAAAACCTACCAATGCTGAAGTAAGCCCTTTTTTACTTGCAAATACTATCCATCGCAAAAAATCTGGATTAATCACTCTTAGAAAACAATTTTTCCGTTATTTTTAATCAAGGAAAAATAAACTAATCGCAAATCTGAGACAAAACGTATTTTATTAATTAACCAAACTTTCTGGCTTTGGGAAACAAACCTCAAATTAATTTTAAAAATTTATTTTAAATAATTATCGATCTTTTTCGATATAAGGCAGAAGATTTATATGAGTCATCTATTTTTATGGGTCATCTGATGTTGAAATTTGATTCATTTATAAAAGTTTGGTTTAGTTTATTTGTTTAAGTGCCAAAATTTGATTCACTTATAAATTTGATTTTTATCATAACTCTATTTTTAAATAATCGATTGGATTTTTTAAAGTGAACTTTGTTTTATTTGTCTATAACCATTTATTGTTATATGCTAAACTTTGCTTACATATGGTACATAGGATCCAATTTGTTTACAGTACCTGCAGCTGCTTAAGGGCCCACCTATATCAGTACTGAACAGGATCATCGCTGCTTCACTTCGGTGATCTAACAGGCGCGGGTGTTTTCAGCGCGACTTGAACGTCGAGCTATTTTTATATGATATCAAGTATTCCTATCTAATACAAATAATTTGCAACTTGTTGAATTATTTCAAGTATTTCCATAAAATACCAATAACTTTTGCACGATCATATGGTTTAAAGTAACTATTTCTTTTTAGTAATAATCATTTGTTTGGACACAGGCATATGGTTTCAAGTGTTTTTAACATCAATAAGTTGCAAGTAATGATATGCTTTCTGGTAACTAATTATAATCTTTTGTAAACTATTGTCACTTTAAGTACCTATTCTTAAAACAAATGATCATGTACAGAGTTAAATGGTTTAGAATATTCCAGTCAAACATCAATAATTCTTTTTTAGCCATTTGTTTAGACTATTATACAATTTTAAGAATTCCAATTTTATACTAATAATTTTCAAACATTTATTTGACCCATATATGGGACTCTGTCAGGGACTTGGGGATAATGGCAATGAACGGGTACCCCACACTCTCCAGAGCTAAAAAAAACTAGATGCGGGTTGGTGTTATCCCCAGGACACCCCTTTTGGAGTTGAAATCTTACCTATATGCAGAGGCTGCAGTGGGGATATTCCGAACACCACCAAGATTGATCCAAAATAAGGTCGAGTGATAGGCTTATAATGACTCATAAAGAAACAAGCAAGTCGACAGGAGACCTATTTTTCAACTAGAGGTGTATATGCTGCAGCTGTTAGATAACGCCGGTCATACATCAAACATAGTTAACTAAATCTTGATTATTAAGATCGCTCAAAATTATAATCATGGATCCCAATGAAAATATAATTTTTCTTTCCCTGATTAAATATTTTGTCGGTTTTTCTGAGACAGAACTGTTTCCACTAAACAAATTATCATAGTGAAAACTCTAGTCGGAGGGCAAGTATTAGGAGAGTGACAAAATAATGGCTAAAGGTTGAGTGACTTTCCACCAGAACATATTCGTTGATCAATTGGTTGATTGATTGATTTGAAAGCCATTTCAACCAGCTTGAGGATTATTTTTAATTTAGAAGTATGGAATTAAGTACATTGTACGTTTATATTTAAATTTTTGGTGTACTTTCTTAAGTATCTAATCTAATTTACAAACGTATCTATTTGATCCATATATAGAACCATAAAAGGTACTATCATCCCCGGTCAAAATGTACCCGAGAGTAATGACAATGAATGAGTACTCACCACTCAACAGAGCTGCAGGACTGGAGCCTCACCACCCGGTGCAGTTTAGTGTCATTTCAGGACATTTCTGTAGGGAATACAGTTGGCGTATCCTAAATACTACTGACTGGTCAACGTACTTATTCTGTGTTATTTCCTGATAGTACGTTACATGTATCAATTTATTTAATAAATAAATCTATTTATGATAAGGCCGTTCGCTAAACAAAAAAAAAGGAAATAATTGTTTTAAGTCAGTCAGCCTCCCTTCAAATTTTTGTAGGGGAATGCTAATAAATATGTACTTTTCTATAAAGATAAGACGCTGGAAAATGAGTAACACTCATGTCCCATTTGTTGTTTCAGCCTGGTAATATAGCCTGTAACAATGTCCACCATATACCATTGTTTCTAATCAAGAGGAAAAAAAGAAAGTTTACATTGTGGTTAGAAAGTGAGATCTCCATTTTCACTTAACTCCGATTACTGTACGCAGACATGCCAAGCACGTTTTTCAGATAAAAAAAAAACTTGGTCAAAAATACGTAACGGAACGTGAATGACAAATTTGCAATGCAGCAAGCAAATGTCCTCGAGTAACTTTTGGTAATAACAACGGCATATTGAAAAATATTGTGGCAAGATCTGATGGATGCAGTTGTAGCCTGAGCAGCTCCATGTCGAAATCGAACAAGTGATCTATTGATTTCTATATGAACGCTATCATAATGCATTTCATGTAGCTAATCGGATTGTGCTGAAAATGTTGATATATATATATATATATATATATATATATATATATATAGTGTTTATCCTGTCGCTATGTGTGGGCATATATTAATTTACTCAGAGAAAGAGAGAGAGAGAGAGAGAGAGAGAAGGGGGAGAGAAAGAGAGAGACATATATTCATATTTATATGTATATACGAGGATCATTAAATAAGTTTCCAGACTTTTTTCGTATGGGTACTTTTATTGATAATACCCATATGAAACTCTTGTCCCCTTCGAAGTAATCTCCTTCGGCAGCAATGCACTTGTTGTACCGTTCCAAAAACTTCTGGAAGGCCCCATGGAAGTCCTCTTGTATGAGCGTGTCAATGACCTTCGTCACATCCTCTTTCATCTCCTCAATTGTCTCATAACAACAGCCTGTGAGCTTAGGGAATAAGCAAAAGTTACAGGGAGCAAGGTCTTGACTATAGGTATAGGGAGGCTGAGGAACTGTCTTGATGCCCGTCTTGGTCAAATAGTCTGTGACAAGGATGAAGTTGTGGACTGGTGCATTGTCTTGGAGGAAATGCCACTGACTCGATTTGAAGAATGCTAACCTTTTCCGACGGAATTTCCTCCTGAACTCCCTTAAAACCTCAACATAGTAACCCTAACCAATCAACTCTGGTGTTCTGACTTCCTTACTCCTCCCACACCTCTCATCATCTCTCACAGACTCCCTGCCTTCCTTGAATCTCTTACGCCACTCAAATACTGATGCTCGATTCATGCAAGATGGTCGAAAAGCAGTCTGAAGCATTCCATAAGTTTCTGTGGCATTTTTCCAAGTTTAAAACAGAATTTTATTGCATATCGTTCTTCTAAAGTGTCCTCACGTCCGGATTGCATTTTTGAAATTCAACAGCTATGACAATCAGGCTTTAGTAGGGTGTATTCCAATTCCTGCTGTAGCTGTTTATTTGAAGCTGAAATCATACAAATTGGTCAGTCATCTTATAAGATGTATAGCAATAACATACTGAATTTTCAAGAGTCTACGACAACGTTAAATGCCGATACAAAAAGGTCTGGAAACTTATTGAAGGCATCGCGTATATTGGTTATAATACCTAAGCTTCCAGTTTAATGAGGAGATTCCTTACTCAAAAATCAAATATATGATATTTATAAACTAAGATATATATATATATATATATATATATATATATATATATATATATCTTAGACTTCCTAAATAGTTAGACCCTATCTATCTAGGATTCACCAACTGGATCATCAGTTTCATTCTGATTAAAGAAAGTTGACCCAAACTTTTTATAGATAAAGCAGTCACCATAAAAGATAAAAACTTAGTATGGAAGATATACATATATCTATGGAAGATATATACATATATATATATATATGTATATATATTGGTTTGTTGGTTTTGTGTTATGCTAATTTTTTATTAATTCTTGTAGATTATTTAATACCAAATCCTGTTTATACGTACATATATTGAATAAATTTGATTAGTTAACGAATATTTTTCTTAACATTGTTTTTAAACGAGCCAGAGCTAATTTGTTTGTACACAGTTAAATCGTTACAAGTATTGTGATTTAACATATGTAATTCTATTTATAAAGTATTCCTATCTAATTCAATACTAATCATTTGTTTTTACATAGATAAACGGTTACAAGAATTACTATCTAACACCAATAATTCAATTCTATGTTTATAATAATCCGAGTAAAAGATTGAACAATTCTTTTTATCAATAGATGTGAACGTAACACCGGGTAAAAGTCGACCAGTGAGTAATGGTAATGAAAGGGTATTCAACATTCCCCAATACTGGAGCTCCATCATCAGATGCAGTTCAATATCATTCCTAGGACACTAAATGGTTTCAAGTATTACTATCTAACATTAATAATTCTATTCAAAATTATTCATTCATTTACACACAGCTAAATGGTTTCGAGTTTTCGTATGAAATACAAATAATTCAGTTTAACATAAGAGATTTCTTTGCACTTAGTTGAATGGTTTCAAATATAGCAAATGATTAAATAGTTTAATACACGTCAGGGACTCTAACAGGTACCGCCACTCCGGGTCAGAGTGAACCTGAGAGTAATTGCAATAAATGGGTAATCCACATTCCCCAAAGCTCCCAGACTAGAACATCACCATCCATTGCAGTTTAGTGTCATATCTAGGATACTTGTTGGGCGGGTCTTACCCCTCTTCAGAGATGTAGTTGGTGTATTATACAACTGGATATATATGTATATATATATATATATATATATATATATATATATATATATATATATATATAAACACATATATGCATATATATATGTATACATATTTATGTATGTATACGATATATTTATGTAGATTAGAAGTATATAAATGTATATATATGATAGCTAAAATCATATCCATAGATATGCATCTGTATGGAGAGGGCTCTGGTGAGCCAGACACACTTCCTTCCCCAGTCAAAAGCCGTGAAAGCATTTGACATTCATGCATCGCGTTTCCTATTTAGTCAGTTGTTGACGACTGAGGAGCCAAGATAACTGAATTTGTTAACTTGGGTTAGTACTTGGCCCTCGATCTATATGTCCTGGCCAATGTCATGAGACTCCTGAAGGGATTGATACATTACCTTGTTTTTCTTGATGTTAATTTTCAACCCAAATGCCTTAGATATTTCGAGAAATGGGTGATTATTTCCAGTGCATCTTTAAACAATCCCAAAATGATACACGCCCACAGACAATTATTCAAATTCAAATTAGGATTAATCTATCAGTCTATCTGTCTTTTTGTCTAACTTCGTATGTTCACATTTATCTTAGTAGCGAGCTAGCTCATTGGCAACCTATCATTGTCTGTTTGTATCTGTCTGCCTGTCTTTCTGTCTAACTATCTGATGATAGCTATCCATCTATCTCAGGGTCTTCATTTTTATCAACGTCTCTCTCTCTCCCTCTCTCTCTCTCTCTCCCTCTCTCTCTCTCTCTCTCTCTCCATCATAATCTATCCCTATTTTTCTGTCTGCAATCCCATTCTGTCTGTCTGCATATCTATCTGTCAATCTATCAATCTTTTAGTTTAATAGTCTCGCCGTCTGCTTCTATCTATCGATTAAAGTCTGTTTGTGCCAATATGTCTATCTTGCTGTCTATCAATCTCTCTGTTTATATCTATCTATTACAGTATGTCTACCTATCGATTTGTTTGCCCAATTATCTGCCTCTCTCTCTCTCTCTCTCTCTCTCTCTCTCTCTCTCTCTCTCTCTCTCTCTCTCTCTCTCTCTCTCTCTGTATATATATATATATATATATAGAGAGAGAGAGAGCATTTTCTTTTTTAAACATGTCTGATTAATTCCATCTAAAGTCAAACGACTCATACGGAGATTTGAACAGATAAAAGACTGAACGGACAGACACAAAGTATCTGTCATATTCAATCAGATATATATATATATATATATATATATATATATATATATAATATATATATATATATATATGTATATATATCACGGTCTTTTTAAATGTGTCTCTCTCAGTCCTTCTTATCTAAATGTCCGTCCGTATGCTTATCTCTCAGTCTATCACACCGCTTATATTTGTCTGTCTGTCTGTTTGTCTCTCTCTCTCTATATATATATATATACATCAGTCTTTCTTCCTGTGTTTTTGTGTAACTGCCTATTAGGCTGTAAATCTATCTATATATCATATCACATATACGGTTCCACCATGGCGTCAACTCATTATTAAATTAGCCGAATCAAACTGTATCAAGTGTTCAGAAGGCAATTCCTTTCAGTACAAAATGGCTGTGAACAAATACGTATGCTGTGAAACCTGAGTAGATCATGACAATCACAATTTATAGAAAAATATCTCACCATAATTCTTTGTGTCTGTCTAGAACTGGAGGTTACTTCTCCGCTATCTTCCTGGCTACTGTCTTTCAACAATTTCTTAAGCTTTGTTGCGTGTCGTTTTCAGTGATGCTGCCAATCTCATCTTCCCATACTTTCTTCTCAAGGTGAAGGCAACATACGAATCACACCTGGACATCCACGACAACGAGTTTACTCCCTTGCAACTTGTTTCTTACAGGCAAAAGCACACCAGACATGACGAAACTGCAAATGACCCTTTTTTAACTTATTGACCTAATGTCTAATACAGACTCAACGAGCTTGACCTTCAAGGTCTCCTGTGTTCACAGTGAGTCACTATAGTGCTTAATATAGTATCCCTTGATATTATGACGAAGACTTTGATAGGAAGTACAAAAATAATTTAATATAAGAGTAGATGAAACTTATAAAGTTATAGCCATGTTTTTACAAGGCCAGCCGTAGATTGAATGTTCGTGAATAAGTATTGAAAAGAAACTTTATACATTTGCAAAAGAGAAAAAGAAAAAAAGAAAACGAAAAAATATTGTGTATAGAAAGGTTCTCAAGGACTGATCCTCATTTCTCTTTATGATAAAAAAAATCATTTGTGTATTTGAGTCATGTTCATATCACTGCATGCTTAATTGCTTTATATATATATATATATATATATATATATATATATATGTATATATATATATATATATATATATATATATATATATATATATATATATATATATATATATAATTCATGGAATATAGACTGTGACCCCTGGGTTTCATGGAGTTTTTTGCAAAACAACAATCATCAGACAGTTAAGAAAATGCTTCTCGAATATTTCTTAACAGCCTGAGGATTGTTGTTTTGCAAAAACTTCCATGAAACCCAGGGGTCGCAGTCTATATTCCATGAATTAAATATATATATCGAATATATATTTATTCATTATTATTATATAATAGCTCTATCCTAGATATTGAGCACTCTCCATATTATATTACACTTGGTTCAACACATACCCGTTAAGGGATTTAGTGACAACCAAGACGGTTATATATATATATATATATATACATTTTCATTAAGAAAAAACAACGAAACCAATCACAAAGGATTATAAATTTATTTCAATCCTGTTACGCATTTTTGAAATTTTCAAAAACACGAAAAAAAATTAACAGGACTTCATCAGATCAATTAGATAAAAAAACTAGAGTAGACACATGAGAGTGGGAGGGGATAGAAGAGTGGGAGGGGATAGAAGAGGGGTGAAGAGTTATCTCTTCATTGAGCCCACTTCCGTTTTAAATTTAAATTTACGGTTGGCACTGTAGTACATTTATTTTAAAACAATTTTTTTTAAAAATTTTTTTCTAGAGACTTAAATTACAGATATTTCTAATTAGATTTAAATTTTAATTAATAATCTCACGTAAAGATGCAGTAATAGATATATTAAAACAACAACAAATATTTAATTTACTTAAATATTTTAAAATTTCTAAAATTTCAAAATATCAGTTACATTTTTTATGCGTAGTACATATATATTATATGCTTTTTCATAATTTTCTATCTAATAATTTATTATATTTATTCTCAAAATTAACTCTCATTCTTAAATAAATTTATGCTTTATAAAAAAATTTTTTTTATTTATAGTTTAAATTTGGCTCTATGTCTACACCTGGCTATTAGTTCATTTCTCTTATTTAGTAAAATTTTTGGCTCAGGAAAAAGCAAAATGTGGATCTTTTCTTCAAGACATAGATTGCACCTACTATCGAAAGATTTTGGGGTACTAGATCTTTTCAATATGGACCATTGAATGTCAGGGGTTAACCCTTTATTTTTTAATCCCCAATAATGTTTTGATAGAGCAGTTTGATTTTTTTGATGCTCATGGGAAAAGGAATATTTATGATTTCCATATCTAATCTTGAAATTAGTAGAAGAAATGCCAATATAATATTTCTTATCACTTATGTCCTCTTTTGGATAAATAATAGCTTGGTATACTACATTATCTAAACTACACAAACCATTCATTGGACAATCACTTTGAGATTTACAATTACATTCTATTTTTTTACTATTAGTGTTATTATTATTTACTTGGTTATGAAATTTATTAATTAATTTATTATTATGGCTATTTATTATTTGAGAAATATTATTAGTGCAAGAATAACTTATTTTCAAGGTTTTCCTATTAAATATTTTATGCAATATATTATCTTGTTTAAAATGTTTATCTATCAGTCTCAAAAAATATTTACCTACATCTATATTGGCTAGTTTACAAAAAGGGGGGTTAAACCATATAATTTTCCTTTTTCTATTTTTTTTAACATAATTATTATTTTCTTTAGTAAATTCAGTTGTTATATTTTGTTTTAAATACCTAAAATCCTCCTTAAAACCACTATTTTTAAGGGCTTCTATATATCTTTTACTACTCTCTTTGAAAATCTTTTCATTTGCAGATAGCTTACCTATTCTTAAATTTACTGCTTTTGGGATTTGCTTGATTATATTTTTAGGGTGATTTGAATTAACATTAATGTACGATGGGTTCTGATTGGGTTTTATGAAAGGTTTATAGGAATTATTAGATAGATCTAAAGTGACATCCAAGAAATTGGCTATTTTAATATTAGATGAGATTTCTATTTTAAATCCCAAAAACTTAAAGGCCCTTATAATCCTTTTTTGTATGCTAGAGCTAAGAGGGCCATTACTATTTGGGATATATAATAACCCATCATCTCTATAAAGACCTACTTGTAGAGGACTAATGATTCTAGTGAGTATATCTAATATATATAAACCTACAAGGTCTGCTATTTGGGAGGAATCATACCCCCCCATTGGAACGTCAAAATTATCTAATCCATTTTTTACCCAAGTTGAATCGTTATTTTTTAAAACAGTTTTCCTACACGCTAATATTATTTCGTATTGTTCAACAGTTATATCTATATATTTACGGGCATAGTTAATGCTATCTATTAAAATATTTTTTGTTATGGAAGGATAGAAATCGATGATGTCAAATTGTATAAAAGTAGCTTTACTCTTATTTTTTATCCTTCTAAACCATTCAATGGTCTCATAAGAATTCTCCCAAAGATTGCAATGGTTAGCCTTTTTTACACTATTGACAATATTTTGGATAATAAACTTAGATATCCTACCTAACTCTGTTTTAGAGGGGTTAATCAGTCTAGTTGGCAATTTATCTTCAAAATTTGGTTTATGATCCTTAATTAGAATATAAGCATCTTTCTTTTTAAATTTTCCTAACCTATCCTCAATTTGCAATCTACTAGCAAAATTAGAAGTATCCTTATTAATTTGTTCAATAGTATTAATATAGTCTATTTTATAATTATTAGTAATTTTGCTCTTTAAAATTTCTTGATAATTAGAGGGTTTAATTTTATATATATTTTTTGATTTATCTGACTTCACCCATATATAATTAGATGTTTTTACTTCATTTATATCTTGGCTTAATTTCATTTGAAAATTATTACGTACCTTCTTAAATTTAACCATTTTAATTAATTTAAATAAGTCCGTTTCAAACGAGTCTAGTAGTCTGTTATTTGGAGGAGTATTTGGAGATTTAAGGTTATAAACGTCTTTCTTGACATCGTCAGTATTTTTACATGAATCCAAGTAGAAAAAGGCCTTCCACCGCAATCTTTTGACGAAATCCACAATTTTCTCTGTCAAAGCCAATTGAAAAACATGGTAAGATGGAAAAGGGATATTTTTCAGTGAATATTCCGGAGTGTATTTATCCATTTCTGAATTGGCAGGGTTTCGGATGATTTTTGAATTGAAATTTTCCAAAAGAGAGCTCAACCATTCAGGAGCAAAAAAAATTTTACTAAATAAGAGAAATGAACTAATAGCCAGGTGTAGACATAGAGCCAAATTTAAACTATAAATAAAAAAATTTTTTTTATAAAGCATAAATTTATTTAAGAATGAGAGTTAATTTTGAGAATAAATATAATAAATTATTAGATAGAAAATTATGAAAAAGCATATAATATATATGTACTACGCATAAAAAATGTAACTGATATTTTGAAATTTTAGAAATTTTAAAATATTTAAGTAAATTAAATATTTGTTGTTGTTTTAATATATCTATTACTGCATCTTTACGTGAGATTATTAATTAAAATTTAAATCTAATTAGAAATATCTGTAATTTAAGTCTCTAGAAAAAAATTTTTTAAAAAAATTGTTTTAAAATAAATGTACTACAGTGCCAACCGTAAATTTAAATTTAAAACGGAAGTGGGCTCAATGAAGAGATAACTCTTCACCCCTCTTCTATCCCCTCCCACTCTTCTATCCCCTCCCACTCTTCTATCCCCTCCCACTCTCATGTGTCTACTCTAGTTTTTTTATCTAATTGATCTGATGAAGTCCTGTTAATTTTTTTTCGTGTTTTTGAAAATTTCAAAAATGCGTAACAGGATTGAAATAAATTTATAATCCTTTGTGATTGGTTTCGTTGTTTTTTCTTAATGAAAATATTGCTCTGTATAATTGATACATTGAGCTCTTTACCAGGAAGATCTAAATATTCATGAATATTTTCTTGTCCTGATGGAATTACTCCTAACTCCGGTTTAACTGGACTAAGTATTCTATATATATATATATATATATATATATATATATATATATATATAATGTGGGTTGAAAAGAATCTAAAATTAAAACTTACTATTTGAAACTAAAAAACCAAATCTAGATATGAGCACAGCTGAGTAAGTCTCTGATATTTACAAATAGAAATCCACAGTCTCTCTGCAAAATATATTGTATTTTTGTTTCTTAAAATCTAAATGTACCAAATATATAATGAAATCTAAGATCCATGATTTTCATCAAATATTAGAATTTCATAAAATTATAAATTCGTTTACAGAAACCTGTTTTGAACAAGGCTGAATAGGGAAGATGAATCAAATTCCCGTAATATTTTACCATCCAACAATTTTTCTAATATTGCTTACTTAGATAAATGGATGATTTCTTGTCTCTGAAACAGCTGCCTAGACTTTCTAGACGTCTGGACATTTTGGGGAAACTTTAGTTAAAAATTGCTTTCATTGATATTTAAAGATATTTATATTTACACAAACCAAATTGTGGGTGTGATTCCAGTTACATTGTGGATATTTTATTTTATTTGTGGCAACTGTAACAAGCCACGTTCAATACAGATAAACGCGAAAGACATATGTCACGGACATTTTACTGATAATGCTGTCAACATTGGCTGGAAAAACGGGTCGCCTCTACAGGTATGGATTTTTACAAGTGTGGCATATAGACTTTTGAAAAATGTTTGATTGATTTTAATGGCATATCAACCCATCGAGGATTATTCTATGTCAAGACGTTAGAGAACTGTGTTCATTTTTGTGGTTTCTTAAGAGATTTTTTTTTTTTGCTTTCGGTCTTATTTAATACGAATAATTTTTAGAACTGATCTATTCGACCCATAGATTGAACCCTAAGAGGTACTATCAAACCCAGATCTACTTGAACCATAGATAGGACCCTAACAGAAACTACCACTCCGGGTCAGAGAAGACTTGCGAATAATGGCAATGATGAGGTATTGCATCCTTCCCAGGAATCCACAACTAGAGTCTCAACAACAGATGCAATTTAGTGTCATACCCCAAAAATCTCATTTTGTTGGATGGGGCGAAATCTTAGCCCCTATCCCCCCCACTGCTGGGAACACAGTCAGTGTATTCTAAGGCTCGTCGACAGAGCGGTAGACTCTTGTTCATTGGTGACTAAAATATATAACCGGTGGTGATATATAGAAAAATAATGTTTGGTAGCTGAAATCCCACTCTATCCAACAGTGTTGCATCTGCTCTGTTGTAGTTTCAGTTGAAGTTTCCGATAAGACATATATTTGGTTTTAGAAGCTTTTCTTAGCGTATTGTATTATCAGCTTTATGCGACGAAAGCTAGCGTGATGAAAGCTTTCAGACGTTTCGTGTAATACTGAGCCTAAATAATTGAATTGAATGCTTAATTGTCGAAAGTTACCGATATGGCGACTCTGCATGAATGTTACCATGTTAGCAACATATTAGCCAATTTGAACATGTTAGCTATATTTCTACAAGTGAGAAAGCCTCGTTTTGAGGCTCCATCAAAGGGTGGGTGCTCAATTAGCTTCAGTAAGAAAGTTTTATTGACACATACGTTTTAGTTTAGCTCAAAACAACAGGAATCCAATAAAACATACAGAAAAACCACACAGAAAAATATGCATGAGAATAAACAACTCCTCTCTCTCTCTCTCTCTCTCTCTCTCTCTTTCACACACACACACACACGCACATGCGCGCGCGCGCGCAAACACATGCATACACACATGTATACTTATAAATAAAATAGTTTGCTCTATTTATGAATAAAGTGTGCTCAATCTGAGTGATTGAGCCTCTCTAAGTTAAGGTAAAGTAGTCATTGTACCAACGTAGCTTGATAACGATCGATGTCTATGCTACCTAACTTTATATATACATGCATATATACATATGTGCGTGTGTATGTGATAAAAATAGATCGTATTATTGATATGCAGTGTAGCATTCAATGTATCTTGTTTCAGACAACAAGCCAAAGACTCGCTGATCAAGTTAAGAAAATAATAAAGAAAGGTTGGTTTTCTGATCTTGAAATACTAGAAATACGCGAATTATTAACACATATCTCAATGAAAAACATCACGAAAATAAATGAACTAATCTATGTAGGAACGAAATTAGAATGTGAAAAAATTGGAGTCCCCCGAAAAAACACGGATTGAAACTCAAAACCTGGATGGGAAATTCGACTGGAAACGCAGATAAGAAACCTATGAAAACCAGCTAAAATGGTAAAATGAGGAAATAAACCAGAAAGTACTGGAGAAAGATGGAAGATTAAAAAATCGAAATGAATAGATACCTACAAGAAGTAGACGTACCGGAATGGATGACCAAAGGAAAGACCACATTGATCCAGAAATACCCTCTCAAAGGAACTTCCCCAAACAACTACCGATCCATAACGTGTCTACGTCTGATGTTGAAAATACTAGCATCACAAATAAGGGAGGAAATTTACGATTGGCTAATACGCCGGGGATTGTTCCCTGAGGAACAGAAAGGATACCGCAATGGATCCAGAGATACAGGGGAGCCACTCTACATTGATTGGCACTTCCTCAACGAGAGCAAGACGAGACAGAAAAATCTAGCTATGGCGTGGATTGACAACAAAAAATCATATGATATGGTCCCACAAAGCTGGATAATAAACTGCCTTAAAATGTACAGGATATCAGACGAAATCATAGCCTTCATCGAGAAAACCATGAAAACCTGGAGAGTGGAATTTACGGCAGGAGGAAAAGGCTTAGCTGAAGCGAAGATCCAGAGCGGCATATTCCAAGCACCATTATTATTTGTAATAGCAATGATGCCACTCAACCACATACTCAGGAAATTCACGGCCGGAATCAAACTTATTAAATCTCTGGAAAAGATCAATGAACTAATGTACATGGACGACATCAAACTGTTTTTCTTAAAAACGAAAAGGAATTAGAGACTCTAATATACGCAGTGAGGACGTAGGGATGGAATTTTGCATAGAAAAATGCGCCATGCTAATAATGAAAAGCGAGAAAAGACACATGACGGTAGGAATGGAACTATCAAATCAAGAAAAAACTAGAATACTCGGAGATACAAAAACGTAAAGATACTTGGAAATATTGGAAGCTGACACCATCAAACACGTAGAGATGAAAGAAAAAAATTTAAGAGTATCTCAGGAGAACGAAAAAACTATACAGCAGGAACCTTATCAAAGGAATAAATACCTGGGCTGTCTCCCTCATAAGATACTTGGAACCATTCTTGATGTTGACCAGAGAAGAACTTATACAAATGGAACAGAGAACTAGAAAACTAAAAACCATGCATAAGACCTTGCATACCAGAGACGACGTTGATATGTGTTAAGAAAAAAGAAGAGGAAGAGGACTTACCAGCATTGAAGACAGCGTTCACGCATCGATACACCAACTCGAAGACTACATAGAAAACCGCCGAGGAAGACTGATTACGGCTATCAGAAACAATACTGACAACACGAGGACCAACAGAACGGAAATAACCAGAAAACAAAAAAACCCAACTCGATGGACGTTTTAAACGACTAACAAACAACTTCTCACCCGAGAAAACATTGACGTGGCTAAGAAAGGGAAACCATAGGAGAGAAACCAAATCTCTTCTAATAGCAGCTCAAAACAACGCTTATCAAAGCAAGAATAGATAAAAAGCAACGAAACAGCACATTTAGGTTATGTGGTGATAGAGACAAAACGATCAATCACATAATAAGCAAATTCAGCAAAGTAGCACATTCTTTAAAAATAGACACGACTGGATGGACAAGGTTATCTACTTGGAATTGTGGGAGAAAATTAAATTTGACGATACGAACAAATGGTATATGCACAACACAGAATCTATCCTGGAGAATAACACGCACAAACTCCTCTGGGATATGGATATACAAACGGATCACCTAATCTCGGCCAGACGATCAGATCTTATAATAATCAACAAATGAAAATGGAGATCTTGCCGGATTGTGCACTTTGCTGTATCGGCTGACCATAGAGCAAAATTGAGAGAAAATGAAAAGAAGGATAAGCAACTGGACCTTTTAGGGAATTGAAAACTGTGGAACATGAAAGTGTCGGAGATACCAGGTGTAATTAGAGCTCTTGGTACCCTATATTTACCAACCCATCCGCTCGGGCTGGATATGACACGAGGTCATTTTTAAGCGGAGTTTAACAGGTTTGAATTCAGAGTTTTCCTTCTCATAGACTAGTTGCCTCACCAAGGCTGAAGAACCTAGTCTGCCCTACTATTTACCCATAGCTGGAGGGAGTATAATTGGATTCATACCTTTCCCAAGGGTATTAGTGCTATGCGAACATGCAATCAGTCTCGTCCAGGATTAGAGCTCTTGGTACAGTCAGCAAAACATTGATGCAAAGATGGGAGTACTTGGAAATAAGAGGACGAGTGGAGACCATCGACACTACAGCATTATTGAGATCGGCCAGAATACTGAAAAGAGTCCTAGAGATTTGAAGAGACTTGCAGTCACTCAAACTCCTTTGAGAAATCATCACCTAACGCTGGGGTGAAAAACTTGAAAATGAGTAAAATAATAATAATAAAAAATTAGTAATAGTTGTAATAATAGTGAACTTTTTATTATTAGCGACATATTCATTAATGATTAATTATTATAATGATATTAATGATTTTAACGGCAATTAGAATGGTTGTATTCAGAATAGGAATATTAAAACATTAAAAGAGGACTAAATTACATTCTTAAAGAGAAGTCTGATAAAACCCTAAAGATGTTTAACGAGAGATAAGTTAGATATTAATAATAGAATTTATCCCTCGTTTTCTTTAATAAATGAATAAATAAATAAATAGACAGACTTTTTCTTAAGATAAAGATTTCAATTACTGTGAGTCTTGTTAAAGATTTTTTTATATACATTAAGAAAACATGTCACCAGACATTTTCATTACATCCGGTTTTGACACAAACTTCTAGCCCATATCTTTTTGTTTTCTCCCTCGTTATTTATTTATTCTTTTTTTTAACGAGTAAAAATCCATTGAAAAATATTTTCATATTTTTTTCTCACCATCATTTGATAGCTATCAAAAGAGGTTGGTTTTTCGAATGGAGTAACCAGCTAAGATAAATTTATAATAGCCAAATGACAGTCTGTTGAGTTTTTCTTGCAGTTATATATATATATATATATATATTCCGCCTTGAGCTAACGAAACTGTGTTATCACCCTGGTTGGCAGCTGATGAGGCTGGGGTATCGCACGTGCTTTCACACGTTGTATGATAAAAAAAGTATATATATATATATATATATATATATATCCATTCATAAAGGAGATTTCTCGATTACATTAGATACGAATTTATTTTATATAACCGCATATATTTTCAGTTAATAAGGTAATATATATCATGCAGAGTTATGTGTACACATACTTGTTTATCTTTTTAAATCTATTAATAATTTTATTCATATCAATTCATTTCTAAATATCATTGTTTTACATTAAGCATGTCTATTATTATCATTACTTTTTTTTCAAGGTTTTTACACCAACTTTAGCCGATAGAATCTCACAGGAGTTTGAGTGATAGCAAGTCTACTCAAGTCTCCAGGACCTTTCTCAGTATTCTGACCGATCTCAATACTACTGTAGTTTGGATGGTCTCTGCTCGTCCTCTTATTTCCAAGTCCTCCAGTCCCTGTACTAATCCTTTGCTGACTGTACTAAGAGCACAAACTACAATTGGTATAACCATCACTTTCATATTCTACAGTTTTTTCAATTCCCAAACAAGGTCCTGGTATTTATTTTTCTTTTAATTTTCTCTCAAATTTACTCTTTGGTCAGCCGGTACCACAAAGTCCACAATTCTGCAAGTTCTCATTTTTTTTATTACAAGATCTGGTCGTCTAGCCGAGATTAGTTGATCCGTTTGTATCTCAAAATCCCAGGGGAGTTTGTGCGTCTTATACTCCATGAGAGATCTGGATTGAGCATATACCATTTTTTTGCATGGTCAAACTTTAATTCCTTCCACAATTCCCAGTGGGTCACTTTGCCCTCCCAATCAGGTCTAGTCTTATACTCTTTCTGAGCTAATTTGCTGCATTCGCTTATTGTGTAATTGATGGTTTCGTCTCTATCACCACATAACCTACTATTATTATTATTATTAATAATGATAATAATAATAATAATAATAATAATGAAGGTCTAAATGAAATTGTATCTCTTGTCTTCTAAAACCGAGTTATCAGTAACAGCTGGTTTAGTAACTAAGCTATAAGAGTAATTTATCAATCAAATTTTTTCCGATGCACATATAACTAATAATTGATAGATACAATAAAATAATCTGCAGCGTTCCATATATTCATAAATTTGCAATGTTCTATATATATATATATATATGACTCTGTCCAATTTGTGTCAGCGTACACGGCAGAAAGTTTCGAATCTTTTCTAAAAGTTTAAAATTCTTACAGCCCCGCCCCCAAAAGTAGTTTAGAAGAAAACTAAATAGCCTAAAAGTCCCAATGCCACCCCTAAACAAACCACAAAAAAACAAAAAACAAAAACAAATGACAAAATAACTAGTTTCCCCCCTCCCCAAGCAGTAGACCTTCCCCAAATAATATTTAAATTCATTAATAACTAAATAGTAAAGCAGAACAGAAGGTATGAAACCTCGCTTGTGCCAGCAGAAAAATAGCTTTAATATTGGTTAGTATGTCTTTAAGTCCTACAAATTTAAAATCCCGAAAATTTTGCAAAATTGTATGCTGTTTTATTCTTTGTAAAATGTTGCTTGAACTGTGTGTTTTAAATGTAAAGACACTTTTACCGTAAATCCAAATTGAATATATGACTCTGTCCAATTTGTGTCAGCGTACACGGCAGGAAGTTTCGAATCGTTTCTAAAAGTTTAGAATTCTTACAGCCCCCCCACCACAGTAGTTTAGAAGAAAACTAAACAGTAAAAGTCCTAATATCACAAAAAAAACACACATTTTAGTGCCAGTATCAGAAGATAGATGAAAATATAGCGAAAACTCTGACTAAGATACCTTAGTCCTGGACTTTAACTAAGTTAAAACATAAGGAAAATTAAAACCCCACTTTTTTTCTTTTTTTTTTAAGTACACATGGGAAGCAGCATGGTAGACGTAAAGGTATTTAAATAAACCAATAGACGGCCAAACTCAATACCTAACCTGGTCCTGGACGTGAGTTTTGCGACTTAACACTCTGGATCGTCAATTCGATCGGGGAACTACAGCTGCTCATCTATAAGAGTGGCTTCTATAGATGAGAATAAAAACAGCCATCGAAAGATATCCATGACCCACACTCAAACAACATACATAAACTGCATCGCTCTTCGCGTGGGTAAAAAAGGGGGCGCATCCTGCTAAGGTTGGAGCCCTGGCCTCAGTGTTCGAAAAATTAGCTACAGAGCTCAAATAACAAAAACTACTAAAATGCAAACAAACAATACAAATAGCGACGTAAGAACCTTAGATAGAATAGGACAACGACCAGAGCTAACTGCATCAGCCGTAGAACATAAGATGGACATAATATGCATACAAGAACACAGATACACGCACACCGAAGATATCAAATATTATGAAACTGGCAATGGATGGACGCTAGCCACTCTATCGGCATGGAAAAATGCCACAGTAGGAGGGATAGGAATGCTTATAGGACATAGAGCGTTAAAAACCCTTAATGGCATTGAGAGAATATAACCTAGGATGTTGGCAGCTACGTTTAATGGCAACCCCAGAGCAACAATCATCTCCTGATACAGCCCTACTAATGTTAGTGAAGAAACTGAACTAGTCGCCTTCTGCGATGAGCTATCCTCTCTAGTGCGTAGCATTCCGAAACACAACCTGTTAGTCACTGGCGGAGACATGAATGCCCAAATAGGGAAAAACAGAAACAACAAATACAGCCTACACAACACGTCAAATAGGAATGGACAACATCTAACAGATTTCATGATAGAAAATAGACTAACATGCCTCAATACAAACTACCAAAAAAAAAAAAAGGGAAAATTATGGACCTACACATACGCGAACAATAGTAAAGCACAGATAGACTACGTCTTTATAAACAAGAAATGGAAAAATAGCACAATCAATTCCGAGGCATACTCCTCTTTCGAGGGTGTGTCCTCCGATCACCGAATAGTCACGCCAAAAATATGACTAAGCCTACGAAATAACGCCACACAAACAGCGACCACCAAACACTGTGACTGGGCCCTTCACAAGAACAGAGATATTAGAGATAAATGTGTTGTAGAATTGAGAAACAGATTCGAAACACTACAAGAGAAGACGGAAAAAGGTACCCCAAATGACAAATATGAGAATTTCGTCAACGCGCACATCGAGGCGGCAGCGAAGTGTATTCCAACAAAACCTAGAACTAAATATAGAGTCCCATGAGAAACGTTAGCGGTGAGAAAAAAACGTGCACACATGAAAACAGCCTCCAAAAGCTATCGAAAGAACCCAACAAAAACAAATTCCCGAAAACTAAAAACGGCACAATATCAATTAGCAGGCATATATATAAAGGAACAGACAGAATACATACACAATCAGATCGATAAGATTAGAGACTCAGTGGATGATGGGCAATCCATGATAGCCTGGCAAACAATAAACGAAGTGAGTAGAAGGAAGAGAACAGCCAAAGCAAAACTGAAAGCTGCAAACCAACAGGAAAGAATGAAACTGTGAAAACAGCATTTCGAAAATCTACTAGGAGACCCACCGAAAGTAACGTGTGAACCAATCACCAGAATAATTAGTAAGCAATTAGACATTAAACTAGGACTGTTCACTCAAGAAAAACTCGACTCGCTTCTTAGAAAAATTAAAAACAGGAAAGCCGCAGGGCTTGATGAAATTGCCCCAGAAGTATGGAAGACCAGACAATTCGACGACGTACTGCTCCGACACTGCAACGCAGTCTATAATAAAAATCCGATAGACAGATGGATGAAAAGATGCATCCTCCCCTTCCCTAAAAAGGGTGACCTCGGATTAGCAAAGAACTACCGAGGCATAACACTTAAATCCATTGCAGCCAAAATCTACAATGCCCTACAACGAAACCTCATAGAACCCAAAATCGACAACATCCTTAGGAAAAACCAAAATGGCAACTGAAGAAATTGATCCACGACCTCACAAATATTGACCATCCATAGAATCCTTGAAGGCGTACGGGCAAAAAACCTACAAGCGACATTACTATTTGTTGACTTTACCAAGGCCTTTGATTCCATTCACAGAGGAAAGATGGAACAAATCCTACTAGTATACGACCTACCTAAAGACACCGTAGCAGCAATAACGATTCTCTATAGAAACATCAAAATGAAAGTACGTTCACCAGATGGAGACACAGAATACCTCGACATTGTAGCAGGAGTATTACAAGGGGGGCATGCTAGCTCCATACCTCTTTATCATCTGTCTAGATTACGCGCTTAGAACATCGATTGATAAAATCAGAGAAAACGGCTTCGAGTTGACAAAGAAAAGCAGCAAAGGTATCCCGCAAAAGCAATTACCGGCGCCGACTACGCCGATGACATAGCAATACTGGCAAACACACCCAACCAAGCCGAAACACTACTGCATAATTTGGAATGAGCCGCCGCAAGCATTGGCCTCCACGCGTTTTAAGATTCCATTTTTATTGACTTAATATGTTAAAACAAAATTTTCTAGACATTACTACAAAGATAGATAGATATTAGATAGATAGATAGATAGATAGATAGATAGATAGATAGATAGATAGATGCATATTTTCGTATATGTAAATTTACCTATTGACAGATCTATCTTACATTATTCATATTCATGCTAGTAAGCAACAGGATAGATAGATAGATAGATAGATAGATAGACGTGTCGAAATTTTTTTTTAAATAGTTTAAAAGCAAAAGACATTAATATTTTAACATCGTTGGTTGAAGTCCAATTTGTACAAAGCTACGATAATTTGACGGTCCATACTATGATCATGGTTTTGTGTGGTATTTGTGCATTAACCCAACCCCTTTTAAAATTTTATCCTAATCCTCCGTACGAGTAGGATACGACAAAAGGTCAGTTCTTTTATCGAACTTTGAATTCTGAATTTTCTTTCTCCTCGAACGTTTTAAAGAAATCAGGCTGCCCTACTATTCACCCATAACTAAGAGGAGAATAGTTGGATTCATACCTTTCTTCACAATACTAGCGCTAACAGCCTTGTCCACGCTTTCCGTTTCCTGCGACAATAACCGTTAGACCACAAGCGCCGCCAAATATATATACGAATGAATGAATGTATTAGCATAATATTTGAGATTATATGAGCTCCATATCTATACATAATCTTCCTAGATAAAGTACAACGAACATAAATAGATCTTATAAAAGAAAATGATTTAACATTTTAAAAAAATAATGTCAAAGAGCAGAGGATATATACATGCAGACAACGCCCATGATGTAGCGTTTCTTACAAAAACACCCACTCGAGCCAAACAGCAACAGGTATTGGTTACTATGTGAACGCAAATAAAACAGATTCCATGCGTTTTAGACAAGATGGCAAGCCTCCGAAATAAGTAGACCAGTTTAAATACTTCGGCTGCAATATCGCATCTACTAAAAGTGATGTGAACATACGCATGGGGAAGATGTGGACTCTTATTGACAGGTTGTGGATCATATGGAAATTTGATCTCTCTGATAAAATAAAACGGGGTTTCTTCTGAACTATGGTCGGATCAATATTAGTGTATGGCTGCACCCCATGGACTCTTTTGAAATGTTTAGAGAAAAAGCTAGATGGAAATTACGCAAGATGTTACGTGCTGTTTTGAATAAATCCTGGGAACAGTACAATACCAAACAGCAGCGATACAGCTATTTACCAGTATACACTTTTGTGATTTTACATGCATTGTCTCTTTGATGCAATATATTTGCTAAACTCTGTATTTCTATTATATACTATTTTTTGTTTTGTGTCTTATCGTACATAAAAATACGTGCAGAGAAATACAACTGAAACAGCATTCGAAAAATATTCTCATGATTGCAATTGTTCAGATTATATCAATGTATGTTTGTATACATAAAGAAAAGGACAAAAAAGTTTACTTACCGTCTATTCAAACGTTGAGTGTTCACTGAAACGTTTTCATTCGTATTGTACAATGCAATGAATTCTTAAAATGTGAGGGTGTGTTTTGCTAGAGATGGTTAAAAACATTAATAACTAAAAGGCTGAAAGAGAACCCAAAAAAGAAGAATGTCGATCATTAAAGCGACTTTTCATCCAATCAAAAACCGTGTACTATAGTCAATTTCTACTTATGTAACGTGACACATTTCCAGACGCGGATGTTGAAATAGAGAGAAAATTATATTCACTACGGCCGACGTCTAGCCTAGCCACCACCACCACTCACAGCGCGTGGTGAAGGCAGATTAAATTCCATGGCTTCAGCTGATTAAACAACTTTTCTGTCCTGTCAGTGGTGAATAGAGAGAAACAAAGACGTGTAACATGCCTTTCATCTGGGCATCCCATCGCAGCGTAATGTTTAACGAGTTCTGTTCTACCGAGTTCGATCCTCACTGGATGCTCCTTGGCACCTTGTGACAAATCAAGGTTATGCTTAATCTTGATCGGTGCTTTCTGTAGCCTTATAGTTAACGAAAAGAGCAAGTAATGTTAAAGAGTTCGATTCTCAGTAGATGCGCCATAGTTCGCGCTTTGTGCCAGCAAAGCAAACTCTTGGATCGCTTCTGATTCTTATGTTAAGCAGTGACAAACCTACTCAGAACTTATATGGGTGAGTACAAAGGAACAGCAAATCTTGAAAGCAATTTGTGTGCTAAACTAAGAAACGTTTCTTGATTTCTAAATCACTCTGAAAGACTACGGTCCTCACTTGATCACCAAAGTTAATCTGGGAGGAATCTGGTCGGAAACAATAGCAATAGAGTATGCAAACAAATTAGTTCTAACTCATTTAAAAATGAAAAAACCGACTAACTAATCTCTTACCTATCATGTATATCTATTTAAATGAGTGCAGACAAATGTCTGATGTTAAATTATTACTGTTACATAGCAATACTTGAAACTATTTAACTGCATGCAAACAAATGACAAATAGTAAATAGAATTATTTGTTAAAGATAGCAATCATCATAATCATCTTGTCGTACCATCAGCGCGGGATATCTCTGACCCTCTCTCGCCACCTCTCCCTATCGTTCATCGAATCCGGCAGGTCCCCAGGGCTACACCCCGTATTCTCACAGAGCTGCTGTATGTAGATTCGAGCTGGTCACCCTGCTTTTGCTCAGCCATGTGAAGGGGTCCATAGGAGTATATCACTTATGAGCTCGTCCCTACTTCTCCAGCAGTGTCCTGCATATCTGGTTCGTCTAACTTGAATAGTTTTCGTGATGGGTGGTAGGTGACCATACCGCTGCTGCTTTGTGGAGTGTTGCCTCCAGGACCTGTTCAATATTGCTCGGAGAATTCTTGTGTAGATGCCGTCAAGCTTTTTTTCCAGTCGTTTAGTTAGCGTCCAAGTAGTGCATCCATATAGCAGTATCGACACGATCGCTGTTTGGAAGAAACTGCGTTTCATTTTATCGGTCAGGTCAGACTTCCATATGACCGATAGTCATGATAGCTGTCCATGCCTTTGTAAGTCGCGTGTCGATGTCTGTCTCGGTCGATGAGATACTGCTTCCTAGGTGGGTGAACGTGTCTACTAGTTTCAGAGAGCTAGTGTGGAAATGTCACCTGTTTGATTATAGCACATATATTTCGTTTTGTGTGCATTGACATGGAGACCAATGCCTGCGGCAGCTCGTTCTAGACTATGCAGTAGGGTTTCGACTTGGTCGGGTGCATTTGCCAGAATCCCTATGTCATCGGTGTAGTTGGCGTCAGTAATTGTTTTTGCGGGGTACCTTCTGCTTCTTTGTGGGGGTGTCCTCGTGGTGTAATGGTTAAAGCGATGAACTGCGGAATCGTAGTACGCGAGTTCGTACTCCAGTCGCGCTATTACGTTCACTTTCGGGCAAATACCCTTGGGAAAGGTATGAACCCCCTTATTCTCCCTCCAGCTATGGGTAAATAGTAGGACGGACTAGGTTCTTCAGCCTTGGTGAGGCAACTAGTCTAGGAGAAGGAAAACTCTGAATTCAAAACCTGTTAAACTCCGCTTAAAAATTGACCTTGTGTCATATCCTGCCCGAGCGGAGGGGTTGGTAAATAGTACCTTCTGCTTCTTTTCTTTGTCAACTCAAAACAGTTTTCTTTGATTTTATCGATCGATGTTCTAAGCACCTAGTCTAGACTGATGATAAAGAGGTATGGGGCAAGTGTGTCTCCTTGCCGTACAACAGCTACAATGTCGAAGTAGTCTGTGTCTCCATCCGGAGAACGCACTTTCACTTTGGTGGTTCTGTAGAGAATCATTATGGCTGCGATGGTTTCTTTTGGTAGACCGTATGTGAGTAGAACTTGTTCCATCACTCCTCTGTGAATGGAAAAAAAAGATAGCAATACTTGAAACAATTTAACTGTGTGCAAAAAATGAACTCAGACTCTCTTAAAAATGTTATCTACAAATGTTTTACAAATCCTATATATCTAATGTATATACATGAAAAGGATTTGGCATTAAGTAACCTTCAATGATTGATATGATATAAAACCAAACCAACTAACCAACTCTGATTAAAAGTTTGTCAATATTCAGAAAAATATAAAGTTTCGCTTATCTATGCCAAGAACAATAAAGGAAGACTTTTCTGTGTGCTGTACAAAAAACCTTCCACTTTATTGCTATCATTGCTACTACTTCTAGATTCACTCTAAGAGGTAGTACCTGTTTGGATCATAACCATGGGTAAAAAAGATCTATTTAAAAATTACTCGTATTCGATAGAACCATGTGAAAAAATGTATATATGAATACAATTCCCAAAACTCTAGGCATAAAATAACCCTAGATGGTAACCAATCTAGGGTTATTTAAAGTCAATTAATCAATGATTGCTCTCATGATCTGAAATGTGTTAGGTTCTTTCTATAATCTACTTTTTTGAATAAAGTAAAGCAATCGTATCATCATGATCATCATGTCGTGCTTAAAGCGCGGTGTTCCCTGATTCTGTCAGTCTGTTTGCACCCTCTCTCTCTCTCTCTCTCTCTTCATCCATCCATCAATCTCTATTGTCCATGAAATTGTGATTCATTTCCTCTGTCAGCCGTTCTCGGCTTCAGGCCGGATTCGAATCAGAAGCAGGGCATTATAAACAATAGCATTTATAGCGGTAAGAATTATGACTCTGTAGTGATTCCAAGGTCGGTTTTCTTGGAAAAAGTGGATAATGCAGTTTTTCCTCTATTTCTCTTTTGTGTTTTGTTTATAGACAGCGTTGCATAATCGAAGAAGTCTGTCGTCAAATTTCCTTGTCCTCCTTACTTCGGTGATTATGCCGTTGATGACGGCAACTTTTCTGCTTTTAATCTTTTTTAGTATTGCGCCATGTTCTTCCTCCGTTTGAGGAAACAATATCTGCAAATATATCACCATTTTTCCATATTGATTGCAATCGACTTATGTCGATAAATGAGGATCTTTATTTATGCCTAATAATAACTTGCCCAGTCGGCTGGGGTTGTAGAATACACCGGCTGCATCTCTGCAGAGGGGTAAGACCGCCCCACACACACAACGAGCGTCCTGGATATGACACTAAACAAACTGATGGTGAGGTTGCAGTAATGCTGGAGCTTTGGGGAATGCGGAATATCTCTTTATTGCCATCACTCCCAAGTCCACTCTGGTGCGAAGTGGTAGCACCTGATAAAGGTTCTATATATGGGTTAAATAGAAGTTAAGCGTGGATTCTTGATTTTACTGTTCTTTGCATTTAAAGTGCGTATTTAAATGCTAAACTGAATTATTTAAAATAGAACTGTTTTGTCATTTAAACTACGTACTTATGCTAAACTGAATTGCTCGAAATAGAACTATTTTGACATCTAAACTGTGTATTTATGCTAAATCGAATTATCTGAAATAAAACTGTTTTTACATTTACTCTGTGTATTGCCCAGTCGGCTGGGGCTGTAGAATACACCGACTATACCTCTGCAGATGGGTAAGACCCTCTCCAATGAGTGTCCTGGATATGACACTAAACAATCTGATTGTGAGGTTCCAGTGATGCTGGAGCTTTGGGGAATGCGGAACACACTTTTATTGCCATTGCTCCCAGGTCCACTCTGTCCCGAAATGGTAGCACCTGATAGGGCTCTATCTATGGGTTAGATAGAACTAACTGCATACTTATGATAAACTGAATTGTTTGAATTAGAACTGTTTGACTAAATTGAATAACTTGAAGTAGAAATATTTTTGACAATTAAACTGTACTTACATTCAAACTGCGTGCTAATGTTAAACTAAATGATTTGAAATGGAACTGTTTTTGACATCGAAACTCTACTTACACTAAATGGAATTGTTTAATATAGAACTGTTTTGACATTTAACTGTGTGTAAATAAAATCTGTACTTATACTAGACTGAATTAGCTGAATTAGAACTGTTTAAATAAACTAAATGACTTGAAGTGGAAATGTTTTTGACAATTAAACTACGTACTTATGCTAAACTGAATTATTTGAAATGGAATTGTACTTATACAAAACTTAATTGTTTAATATAGAACTGTTTTTAAATTTAAGTGTATGTAAACAAAATCTGTACTTATACTAAATTGAATTAGAACTGTTTGAATAAACTGAATAGCTTGAAATAGAAATGTTTGTGACAATTAAACTATGTACTCATGCTAAACGGAATTGTTTCAAATAGGACTGATTATTTCTATAAATGGATTTAGCGTTAAATAACCTACAAAGGCTGATATACCATAAAACCCAAACAACCGACTAACCAACCCTATTAATAACAATAGATCCATGTCATAAAATGATCTGATCTTCATTTGCTCCAAATAATAACAACCGACATGTCATAAGATAATGTGATCTTCATTTGCCTCTTTTGATTACAATTCTCATGACATAAAATTATGCGATCTTTATATGTCCCTACTGATAACAACCGACATATAATAAAATAACGTGATATTATGTTGGCCCAATGAATAACAACTTAATTTGTATCAATCTAAAAAGCATGATTTTCTTCGATTATATTATCGTAGAACTCAATACCAACGACTTATCTGTTGATCAAATGATATCAAAATGTCGAAAATATGTTATAGCCTGCAACATACATGGAATTCAATTGGAGAAGAGAAAAAATTCGCCATTCATTGTAACAATTGAAATAGAAGTAGCACTTGAACCATCAACGAACCACAGGAAACCTCGCTTGACGAAATGTACGCACAAATGTTACGATTAGTGATGAATATATGAGCATTGAAAAATACTACGGAGATTTTTATACTGTCTAAAAGTATCAGTAAAGATTAGAGAAAGATGCATGAAAATTGCTGGATATTGGAGATGTCACCACGTAGAAGAGAATTCTAAATTCAGATGGTGGTTTGATTTGGTTTGGTTTTATGGCAAATAACTATTATCGGTTATTTAATCCCAAATGCATTTTTATTCATATAAACATTTCTATTTCAAACAATTCAGTTTAGCATAAGTACACCGTTAAATGTCAAAAACAGTTCTATTTCAAACAATTTAGTTTAGCTAAGTACAGTTTTTTGTTTAAAAACAGTTAAATGTAAAAACAGTTCTATTTCAAACAATTCAGTTTAATACACAGTTTAGTTACATTTGACCCATCGATATGACGCTATCAGGTGCTACCACTCCGGGCTAGAGTGGGCCTGGGAGCGATGGCAATAAAGAGGTACCTCGCATTTCCCAACGCTCCAGCATTACTGTAGCCCCACCATCAGCTTGTTTAGTGTCATATCTAGGACGCTCGTTTGGGGAATCTTACCCCTGTGTAGAGATGCAGTCGATGTATTTTGCAGCCCCAACCGACTGGGACATCAGATGGTGGTTTGGCAACTACCTAATGAAATGTCGGAAGAGGAAGGCAGCATATTTCAGGCATGAACTGCCTTAGTGAAAATACTGAGCGTGCTTTCAGTTGATGAAAAAAGACTAGAGATACTACAGAGCAAACTTGGGAGAGTATTTGTTAAATGGGGTTTTGCACTCATATGATATCAATTATACCAATTAAATAGGCATAGATCAAATAGATCTATTTGAAAATAGATGTGAACCTAACAGGTACGACAACTTTAGCTCAGAACTGACTTGGGAGTAATGGCAATGAAGGCGTGACCCCTTACTCTCCAGGTCTCGAGCCTTACCATCGGATGCAGTTTAGAGCCATACATATCTGCAGAGGATGCATTTGATATAAAGATATTATTAGATAGATAGATAGATAGATAGATGAAATAAAAAATCCGAAAGACATGACATTTTAACAAATCGATTTCACTCAATCAGCTTAGCATCTTAAAATTTCACTTTAATCCAAAGAAACATTTCTTAATAGCATTAGATTCAAAGGTAAGAATGCGATCAATACATAATAGTTCCAAAATAAATAAAGCTCTTACTATGCCAAGATTGATTGATTGATTGTTTGATTTAAACAAGTCGTTAAGGGTTATTTACGCCTGGAGTTAGGGAATCCTAGAGTTTTGGGGAATGTGGAATACCTCTTCATTGCTATTACTGCAAGGTCCACTCTAACCCACTGAGATAGTACCTGTTCTGAAACTATTAAAGGACAAATACTTGTCCAAAAACCTGATGTGTGTCAACCTGTGACGGCGGATGCACACGCTTTCATGTACTTCCGACCGGTCACTGCGATCACTGGAAAGCTGATCTCGTCTTGGACCTTCTTTGCTAGCTCAGCATCTTGTCAGAGGAGGAGAGAAGCGTATAAGTAACCAACAAACCCTTGTGCATCCAAATAATCCTTGCGATATTCCTCAGCAAAACATGTACTAAAACAAAGAAAAATATTCATACTGGCAGGATGTTGCCCAAGATAAAAAGCTCTAACAAACGTACAACCTCAACCGAACAATATTGAATATAAGAACAATGCTGTATAAACACAACTCAAACAAATCTGAAAAGAGGAGCTACATAATATCTAAGGAGCTCCAAAAATGCAACATTGACATTGCAGGTCTGAGAGAGGTCAGATTAGCTAAAAATGGCAGCAGCAGAGAGGAGACGGGTTACACCTTCTGCTTGAGCTGGGATTTTTCATCAGATAGAAATGAATCAGGAGGGACTTTGGCAGTCAGGAATGATCTTCTGCCAAGTATGCCGGAGGATCCCAAACCAGTAACTGATAGACTTATCACGCTGAAGTTTCCATTCGTCGACAGTAGATGATTTACACTGGATTGCTGCTTATACCCTGACAACGAGCAACAACCAAGAAAAAATCAAAATTCTGTTCGACTAGCTTAACCAAATACTTCATGTTATCCTAAAAGCATTCACAATCGTCCTTTTTAGAGATTTTAACGCTCAAGTTTATAAAGTCAGATATCTTGGGCTGAAAATTAACCTAAAGAAAACCGAAGTTATGTACCAATTACTCCTCTAGAATCTTACGAAATTGGCCAAGGCATACCGAGACATGGTCAGGTACTCACTGAAGTAAACAAATTCAAAAATCATATCTCCTTAGTCACCACCAACAACAGACTGGATGTGGAACCAGATATAAGAATTTTAAATGCTTCCAAGGCCTTTGGCGGGATGAGGAAGTGAGTCTGTCACAACAAAGACCGCTCCATCTATAAGAAATAAGTGAGCTGTGTACAGCACTATAGTTCTCTCAACTCTACTGTGTGGATGCCTAAAGACTTCACACCTATATGATACGTCACTTGCGCAAAATACTAAGTATCAATTGGTGTCACCATATGCCAAATAGATAAATCCTGAAGAAATTTAAACAACCCGGCAAGTACGATATACTCTTCCAACGCAACCTAAAATGAGCTGGCCACTTGAACAGACACAAGGATAGCAGACGGCCAAAAACTAAGAGAAGGATCACGTAAATTAGGAAGACTAAAAGTCAGGCATAAGGACATCATTAAAAGAAACCTGGTGGTCATGAAATTCCCTTTAGACAATTGTGATTACTTGTCCAAAGATTTAAAACATTCGAGGAAAAAATCAGTCGGACGTCATCATTGGATTCGATGGACAGCTAGTAGTTGTGTTTCTTAAGAGTTTTTTTTTTTACACATGGTCATATTATATCTAGTATTCCTTGCTAATACTTATAATTAAATAGTTTCTGTATTATTCCACAGTTTTATTGTATCAAGTAATTAATAATAATCCTTTGTTTAAAAAAAATTAGACTCAAGTAAATATTCTTAATACAATTTATAAGGCATCAAATATTTTGATCAAATGCGAATAATTTGCAATCTATTTGACCCATAGAGGTATTATCTCTTCGAGTTAATTGGAGTAATGACAATAAACGGGTACTCCATACTCCCAAGATCTCAATAACTGGAGATTCACAATCAGATGCATTTTAATGCCATACCCTGTACCTAACGTTTTGGAGGGTTTTACACCTTTGTAGCGTATTCCGAGTGGTTTGTTTACAGAGGCGTTGTTTTAGCTTCAAGTTCAGTGCTGTAGAGTTTGGTAATAAATAATCACAAATAACATCTGTTTTAATTGCATAACGTTCAACGAAAAATGATAAAAGCCTAGCATATTTGGTTTGGAAAATATTATATGTATTTTTTATTGTTAGTTTTCTCCTTATTTATGGACGATACTGTATATTTTAGAGGTTCACATTCACATACACACACACACACACACACGTATATACAAACATGTATATATCGAGAGAGAGAGAGAAAAAGTGAAAGAGAGAGAGAAGAGAGAGAAATAGAGATAAATGATCGTAACCTAATGATTAACATTGATTTTCTTTTGTCAATGCTCTTAATTCTGTGTTTAATATCAATTCCATGTGTCAAATATTATGATTAAAAGAATAATTTGAATATTAATATATATGTTGTAAAGCCATCTTCTTCGGATTACTGGGTCGAACCTTCTACGCCGGGAGGAATTAACATTAAAACCATTTTTTATGTACATACATTCCTTTAATTTAACTTCAGGCGACTTTAACATTACAAGCTTCGCAAACCAGGGACTATCCCTTTGAACCATTGATACGACCTCACAATTTTTATTCATGCGAGAGTTTCACCTCATTAAGGCTATCTAACTATATAGTTAAAATCTAATTACAGCTTTTAAATTCATAATCACGATTTGAAGGGGCAATCCCTCAACTGTTCCCAAAGGGGACAACAAGTCAATCAAAATCAGTTGTCCAAAGCAAGACAGAACAATTTCGCTCTGAGCCTAATGTTTTAACTCTCTTTAAATAGTCTGCACTTCATGCTAAATAAAAGATTCGACCAATCTATTATTTAACATATCCGATAGGATCGTGTGCAAAAAAATAATTATGACACAAATACACAAATAATGTAAATATGAACGTACAATGAATGCGATTCCATAACCGCTAGGTATAAAATAAGCCTGGACATTTTGACCGTTAAAACCAATCAATTTATCAATCATTTGTTCAGAGTTATGTGTGGTCATTTTTGTTAAATTTTGGAAAATAAACAAAATGAACTGCTACAGTTCGCTTTAAAAACTAAAACATATTAAAAACATAAAAGAACAAATACGAATAATATTACAGTGCTATAGATTCATGTACATATTTCATTTTAAATCAAATTTAAATGGCCATATCCTTTATTCCCTGCTTCCTAATCAAAATCTGTGTTTCTGTCATGAACAGAAAAAATAGAACAAAATGACAAAGTTATTCATAACCGAAGATCATAAATCAATCGGTAATATATATTTCTTATGACTAATGAAACTTGTTATTGTTGGTATTTTAAATAGTGGAAGTTTTCACTCAAAAATTTAAAAATACTAAAGAGAGATAAAAGTTTTGTCAAATTTGGCAGTTCCGGGCCATTTTGCCGGAATTTGCCTCAATGACTTGAAAGACAGTCTCAGAATTTATGGTTTTCGCCCTAACAGATCTTATTGGATCATCGAGGTTCATGAAACCCGAACAAAGTTTCTTCAACCATCTGGTTACTGTAATGTTATTAACTCATCCTTCACATTTCGTACAACAAATGTTTTCGGTTGCTTCCGCTACGTTATTTCCTAGATCGAACTTTTAAAGCATAAGTTTCTGAATTAGATAACGTTACACATTTATCTGTACAGCTTTCAAATCACTCATAAAGAGAAACAATGCACAACGTGTCAGTGCACCAACTACCACAATACTACAAACCACAGCGGGAACTGCTTCGGTCACGTAATACGCGTGCTGCAATCTAGCACATACCCAAATATTACAACATTTTTTACTCATCCTTGCGTTCTCTTAACAAGTTCACTAATCTTTCTATAATTTCACGAAGAGCAAATTTGGCTTACTTTAAAAGTATATCATAGAGTAAAAACAAGATGTAATAAGCAAAAAACAGAAGCTATTTTTTAAATCATCGTTATCACCAGGGTGTGTCTGTCTATCTCTCTATCTGTCTCCCCATCAGCCATAACTCTTAGTAAATCTTATAGACGGAATCCAGTATCAACAAAGAGCTAATGAATATAACTCTTCGCTAGTGAAGGAATCCATTGAAGAACATCGCTTAAGTTCGTTCTTACTTCGCCAATAATACCCTTGTATCTCTGGCTCATCTTATTTCCATGGTTTGTCAGATGAGAGGTAGGTGGTCATACAGCTGCTGTTTTGTGGGGTGTTGCTTCCAGAAATTGTTCAAAACAGCACGCAGTATACTTTTATAGTTCCCATCTAGCTTATTCTCCGAGTCCAAGTGGTGCAGCCATACAATAGTACTGACACGGCTACTTGTAAGAAGAATTCTCGAATTCAGAATTTTTTTTAAATCAGCAACCACAAATTAACTAAAAACCAAAAGTATTGTTGGTTTGTGTTACTACTATATGAATTCTTCATCCAAGAAAAAAATGTCTGTTGAAAACAGGATGTTTAAATAGCTAAATAGTTTGAGAGAGAGCAGAGGTCACAAACTCAGTTATGTCTATTATGTCTTTGGGAAGAAGAACAGTGGGCCAAAAGTGAGATTGGCGGAATTGTAACTTTTCCACTAATTATAATGCTATTCTGCCATACAGCTGATCGGCTTTTATATTTTTTTCCATCAAAATGAATATGCATGTGATAGAAAATCGGATATGCTAATTCATTTTAATAGAAAAATATAGCATTTTACTTTCAGTTTCAAATTTTGCGAAATTTCCTTTTTTATTTTTCTTAAATCCCCTTTATCTTTTTTCACCTTTGATAAATTCCTTTTTCACCATTTTAATGTATTTCCACATGTTCTGTAGTGTAAGTTAGTTTTCTATAACCTCAGTCATCCCTCAACATGGGTGCCCAATTCATGCGGCCTTGTGCTACATCTAATCAAAAAAGCTTAGTAAATTACCTCAACAAAATGTCTTTGAAATAAGCTGATGTAGATTTCGCAAAATATCTTATAAAATGTTTTTAAATATATATAATATTGAATACATTTTTCTTATTTTCAGCTTTTGATCTTAAAATGTAAATGATTGAAATATTAAAATTATTCTACCTTTCACTCGGTGAAAAACATAGTAACACTGACTGATCCTTGACTTGGTTGTTTGCATTAGATTGGCAGGTCAAGTTTAATACTGTTCGAGCTGCAAGATTGTGGAAAGGGCAATACACAACTTACCAAGTTTTAGGAAAATATTACTCATAAAAATTGTTCTTTTGTGAGCTATAGAAATGCAGTTTGCCGACTGCGTGTTTGAGATCCCTGGTATGTACTGTAAAACTACGATTCTCAAAAGACCCTTGTAGAGCTACGAGACTGCATAGACATTTATACCGCCACGGTTATAACGGGTCTATGAGTGTAGCACTAAGCCTTAAGTTCAAGTCGGACACTCGTTGTAAACTCGCCCAAATAAAAACGAAATTTATTTGCTACCATTCTTTATCGTAGTCGCCAACAAAAAAGAAGCAGAGAATGAAAATAAGTCAACTGCTTTAGATAGACAAAGAGAAATAAACCGCTGTGAAAAGAGAGATTGCAGACTCATACCTTGATATTATCTTTTTCGCTTTCTGTTATAGTTCTTGCACGTGCTTGTACCCTGGTTCCGTTTTCACAGCTTCGTGATTCCCTCACGGAGCTCACCCAAAATTTGGTGCAGAAATTTTCGACTAGTCTTCCTATTGTCGAGTCTCGTCGACCAACTGACTTTCTTTTTGTGTTTTCAATCCCGTGTCCCTACCCCAAATGGTTTCTCCGTTTGAGTTTCTTTTAGCTGATCAGAACCTGCCGGCTGATTTTCAATCTATACATTTCTATTTTTAACCCGAGCTATTGCGACCTAAACTTCCCCCCACTCCGTTTCAGCTTCCCATTTGCTACTCTCCTATAGCCTCTCTCTCTCTCTCTCTCTCTCTCTCTCTCTCTCTCTCTCTCTCTCTGTGTGTGTGTGTGTGTGTGTGTTTGCCACGAATCTCTTTCTCATATATGTCCCTCCTTTGCCACTGTCCTGTGGTTAACCTGTAAATCTCGCTAGGAAACAAGTTACTATGAAAACAATCAACCGGAGTCCCTAATTATATTACAGTACGTTACTAATGCAAAAGTAGCTGTTTTCATTCTTACTACCCAACCGAAGGATTGACCTCACGATCTCTAAGTAAGAAGAAACGCTTTCACCAACTTCCTCATAGTCCCCAAAAAGAACATGGGAGTGATAACTTGTAACGAATGTCGTTCGTCTACTACATCAACTGAAGCAAAATATATAACTCTTTACTCAATTAGTTGTGTAATCAGATGGTGTAATTCCTTAGTCTTCAGCATAACATCCTTTTGGTCTGAACTAAAACCCGCCATATTGTATTCTCTTCTATCTTAGACCTACTGAAGAGGGCAAATGGGATAAGCAAATAAGATGCACTAAGTTTAAAGACATAAGTTAGCACTATCAGATTATCCTGATGAATTTTTTAAAAAGTGTACAGTATCACCAATAAATAACTGTAAAATAATTATAGACTCTAGTTGATTCTGAGTTGTTTCCAAGCGAAATTTACTGGTCCACCACGCTACTGTGGAAAAGAAAGGAAATACGAAAAAGAAGAAAAGAATGAGAGAGAAAAAGGTAGGTTCACGAAATCAAAATCATAAGAGCAGTATGCGCTAAATTTAAAAATAGAAACGTATCTGCAGCGAACCGACAACAAGTTCTGATTGGCTGAAGGGAACTCAAACGAAAAGACCGTTAGGGTAGTTGGCGCGGAATAGGAAACAGGAAGTGTTAGTTGGTGGACGGACACGACGATGTAAAGACAGCAGTTGAAGACCAGCCAATTTGATGACAACCAAAAGTTGCGGCCTCCATTTTGTGGTTAGATCTTTGTCTACCTAAGGCGGTCGACTCAGTTTTCATGCACTGTTTCTCTCCTCTAGACCTCTACTAAAAAGTTTAATATAGAATAACTTTTGGTATGAACGAACGAAGACGGGGTTTTTGTGTGTTCGTTTTTTTTGGGGGGTGCTGTTGTTGTTTTTTTCGTGGAGTGGTTACAATAGGGGTCCGACTGACACTTAAGACGTAATTATTTAAAAAAATCTGAATATGAGCACAGGTAAAAAATCATACATAATAGTAGTTACTTTAGTTAAATTTAGACAACTAATAACCAGATTAATGTTTTATGAAAACGGTATTTTTTACCGGAGATATCAGGACTTTGAAATTTCTTAAGGAACATTATACAATGAAAACGAATATCAGTAGGTATAACTAAAGAATAACCAATCTCTATAGCCCTGATAACCAAAACTTAAATCAAAATTAAAATTGCAACACCTTAGTAACTAAAATTTAAGTTAATATATATTTAAGGGAATGTACTTATTTTTGACAGCTACATATTTATATAATAGATAGATAGATAGATAGATAGATAGATAGATAGATAGATAGATATAAAAGGACTGAGACTGAGTAAGCGGTGATATATACACGCATAACTAGCGGGTGAACTTGCTTGCTAGCTAGGTTGATAGATAAAGTCTCAATTACTTGGCATGCCTTGCAGTTATGAGATAATTTCATTTCAATCTTTCTACAATGATCAAATGCTCTCTTTCTCTCCCCCCTCTCTCTCTCTTTCTCTCTCCCTCTCTCTCTCTCTCTCTCTCTCTCTCTCTCTCTCCTGGTTTAATTTGAGACTTTATCAATTTTAACCTCGGACTTTTACAAAATTGTTTAATCTCAATAAAAATTCGTTTCTCCGAGTCCTTAGTCTTTTACTTCTAGGAATTTAAAGATGCCCGAACCTAAAAATGCACTTAGTTTTGAAAATTCAATTTACAACTTATTCTGACTTGAAGCTCAAAATTAAAAACCAGCCATGTTTTTCAATTTCAAAAAGAGTTCCGAGTATTTTTATACAACGTTGTGTTAAAATTTCGAGTGGGATCAAAATTGATCTATTTTCACCGAATATTTCCAAACTTTTACATATTCTTTATTTTTGGATGGAGTATTATCAATCATTAATTTTGACTACAATATAGAATGTAGGTTTCTTTGCCCTTTCAATTTTAGTTGGGCTGTGAACATTTCACCACACCTCGACACTAAGATAATCAGTGAACTGTTATTTACTAAGATTTGCATAGATATGGCACACAAGCCTCGGGTTGCAGAGAGTACCTACTGTTGCTTAAATGGTCACCCATCTAGGTTTGCTTTGATTGGATTTTGGGGTTTTATGGCATATCACCCTTTGTAGGTTATTTAATGCCAAATCCATTTTTATACAAATAATCAGTTATTTTTCAAACAATTCAGTTTAGCGTGAGTATACAGTTTATATGTGAAAAACATTTCTATTTCAAGTTACTCAGTTCAATCAAACAGTGCTATTTCAAACAATTCAATTTAGTATAAGTATAGATTTTGTTTACGCACAGTTAAATGTCAAAACAATAACATTTCAAACAATTCAGTTTAGTGTAAGTAGAGTTTCAACGTCAACAACAATACCATTTCAAATAATTCAGTTTAGTATACAAAAACAGTTCTATTTCAAACAATTCAATTTAGCATAAGTACGCAGTTTACATGTCAAAACAGTTCTATTTCAAACAATTCAGTTTAACATAATTAGACTGTTTAGTTCTATTTGACCCATAAATATGACCCTATCAGGCGCAACCACTCCGGGCCAGAGTGGACTTGGAAGTGATGGCAATGAAAGGGTACTCCGCATTCCCCAATTCTCCATTACTGGAACCTCACCATCACATTGTTTAGCGTTATTTGCAGGACACTCGTTTGAAGGGTCTCACCGCTCTGCAGAGAATCGGTCAGTGTATTCTACAGCCCCTACCGACTGGACTACCCATCTAGGTATTGAACAGGCTCATCGCTGTTTAACTTTAGTGATATAGTTAAAACCGGTGCTGTCACTATGATTTGAGCTTGAACCGTTGGATCACCACAGACACATCTGCAAATAGATAAGAAAGAACACTTTGCATTTAACTTTGAATAGTTATATCCCATAAGTGTTACAAAGCAAGAATAAATATACAAGTATACGTAGCGTTTTGTTATAGTAAATTAAGCATATTCTTTTTCTCTACTTACCCAACCCCTTCTCCACGGGCGGACGTAATACAGTGACAATCTTTTAGCGAAGTAGAGCTGGTTTGAATTCAATGTTTTTCTCTTCCTAAATTAATTGCTTACCCAAGGCAAAAGAACCCAGTTTGCCCTACTATTTACTCATGGGTGGAGGAGAACAAATGGATTCATGCCTTTCCCCAGAGCATTAGCACGAAGTGAAACCCAAACATCCTCCTCCAAGATATGAACTCGGGTCACTGACTCCATTTCCAAAGACGATTGTTTCGCTAAGCACGCCTCAGAAATTTAAAAAAAAAAGAAAAAGAAAATACTGTTTTTTAAAAACAGTATTTTCTTTTTTTTCATGTGAATTTATCATTATCCTTTTATCAAAAAGCTTAATAAATATTGTGAAATAGCGACTGAGGACACTCGGTGCTGTTAACCCATTTTGATGATTGAAATATTGAGGGTTCGAAGGTGAGATTTTTTTTCCGGTTTGAAGGTATGGGAACCAAAACTAAAAATGAAAATATGAACTTTAATTGGTCAATAGGAACACGTGAATAAGTGAACAAAAAAGGAGACTCAGTTTTCTGTTATGTTTCAGCAGTTGACAACCTCGTTGGCTCGTGAATAGGATTTAGACACCACCCAATAAACTCCATTGCCCTTAGAGGAACCACGGAGGAGAATCACCCGATATGATGCCCCGACGATCTAATGGGTCACAGGAAACATACATATTAACTGAGACTCTAGAAGTCGGTTACCTCTAACATTAGGACACAATAATAACACACACACACACACACACACACACACACACACACACACATATATATATATATATATATATATATATATATATATATATATATATATAACATTTTATATATGACATATATCTGTAGTTTCAATATTATCAATATTTAATGCTTAATTTCAGTATATGTGATTATGATAGAATAGTAAACAACTTTTATTATTTTATTTTTGATTTTTTTTTTTTACTTTTTTTTGATCAATTCTTCCGAGAAACTCTTGATATTTGATATTTCTCAATTCATTATTCTCGTCCGTTCTTTTTAAAAGCAAAACTTATTTATGTTTTTGAAATGTCATTTGTATCAAGTATTTCATAAATTTCTTTATCTCTTCGCTTACATTTTGCATATTGTACCGAAACTTGTTAAAATATTGTTGACAGACTGAAAAGGCAAATGATCTTTTGGGTTATGAATATAATTAAAAAAGACAAAATGGATCCTATTCAAAATTTAATTTTCCTTTTAGAAAGGATTATATTAGCCATTTTATTTTGTTATAATCATCACTTTGTTTTAAGATTACATGATGATCCTAAAG